>JAJKFI010000012.1:16432906-16559534 GCA_029204185.1 Lerista edwardsae | reverse complement strand
GTGTGTGTGTGTGTGTGTGTGTGTGTGTGTGTGTGTGTGTGTGTGTGTTCCAGCATAACTCTGGAACGCCTGGAGCGATTTACACCAAACTTGGTACACATATGCCTTACGATCTGGAAAGAAATACTGCGGGGTAAGACGCCTCTAGCACCCCTAGGGGTGGGAAGGGGGCGACATGTAAAAATAATCGAAAACGACCGATATTAGTGTCGAATCCATAGTTTTCGGGGTCGCTGAGATGAATAGTGATACTCCTGATGCCGTTTGAGTCTATGTTCAGCCCCCATCGGCATGGGGGGTAAGAAGGGGTGAAAAATAAAATGTCCACAATGTCCGATATTAGTGTCAAACCCACAGTTTTCGGGGTCGCTAAGCTGATTGGTGACAGTCCCGATGGCATTTAAGCCCAAGTGTAGTCGAATAGAACTCTGTAGAATCTTCTGGAAATTTTTAGAAATCGTTATGTCCCGGTCTTGGACTCCAATCAAATACTTGCCATGTGACCAGGCGTAGTCACTGAATACAAGTCTATCGATACCGTAGTAGATGCCTATGAGGTCGTCAATTTCCCATCAGACTGCCTAAACTCACTTGATCCGGCTGGATTGCCACCACGTCGTCTTTTACTTACAGTAGGATCTCCAATTATTTTACTACGGAACCTCGACCTACCAAAACTTCGCAACGGCACAAGGCTGTGTGTCAAGAAGATGCTGGGTAATGTAATTGAAGCGACTATCTTAACAAGAAAGGGAGAGGGTGAAACAGGTTTTTTCCCACGGATAACACTCATTCCGACGGATCTCCCTTTTCACTTTAAGAGATTGCAATTTCCAGTGAGACTTGCATTCTCGATCACGATCAACAAGTCACGGGCAGTCTATTAAGTACTGCGGAGTGGATTTGAGATCATCATGTTTCTCCCATGGACAACTTTCTGTTGCTTGCTCAAGGGTGGGTTCACCCAAGAATTTATTTATTCTTGCTCCTGGAGGTGAAACTAAAAATGTTGTTTATAATCAAGTTTTGAGTTAAATTAATATTATAGTGATTTGTAAAAGATTTTACTTTATAATGTTTATACTGTACTTATACTTTTAATTTCCTGTACATAAAATTACTTCAATTTTACACTATAGATAGAATTCATTCCTTTTCCTATCTAATAGAAGCTTGGGATAAATAAATACCCGGGCAACACCCGTTATGGACCAGCTAGTGCACCTATAAAGCATAACTAACATTTCCACAAATTTCTTCCTTAAAATTTGGAGCAAGAACTGTTGTTTTACCAAAATTAAAGCAAATTGTCAACAAAATAATACATGTGCATTTAGCAGGTACTTGCATGATCCATGCCAGTTAGCATTTAAAAAAAAAATACTGAATTCTCGGTACATGTGCATGCTTTGTCTTACAGTGCACGGTTCTGCATATTTCACTTTTTTGCAAAACCTATTCTGCTTCTAATTGTGAGGATGATCCAAGTACTAGGCTTAGCTGTGATGTGTGCCCTCCCACCCACCATCCCACCCCCACTTCCAAAGGGGGAAGTTCTGGATGGGGGAAAGGACATGGCTTAGCAAACCAATGGGGCAAACAGGGGTCCTCTGAGTAATCTGTAATGCAAACATGAATACGCCCAAGCCAGAGAAAACAAAGATAATGGGTTTTACATCACCCTTCTCCACCTTGGATCATTAATTCAGGTGGAGGCCCTGAGGGCGCAATCCTAACCTTCTTTCCAGCACTGACCTAGCTGTGCCACTGGGGCATGTTCTGCATTCTGCTGTGGAGTAGTAGTCACAGAGGCCTCTTCAATGTAAGGGAATGTTTCTTCCCTCACCTCACAGCTGCATTGCTCTTACTCTGGTGCTGGAAAGTTGGTTAGGATTGTGCCCTGAAGGAATCAAGGGATAGGGCCAAAGCTTTGCATAGGTTGAGCCCACCCAGGGTCACAGCAGCAGGTAGGCCACTTCTCTCTTCCAGACTCTTGGAATTCTTATTCAGTATTTTTTCTGGTTTCTGAAATTTTAGCAGACAGTGGCCCACATAGAGTTACAAGTACAGTTGTTAAGAATACAAATGTATATAAAAATGTGGTTTTTACAATTTAGCGTTAAAGAATTTTGCATCCCAAACTACATTTTCCACTCTTTTTGCTTTATTGCAACATGCATAAAGCCATTGAGTCATAGTCCTTCCTAGACCATTAGTCCATACGAGAGCACGAGAAGGTTCCTGAAGATCATTTATTTCTATCTTATGCATTAAAGCAAACTATCAGTCAGGTCTGATGCATTTCTGTATTGTTTTTCCTAGGTCTACTGGTGAGACAGCAGTCTCTTCTTTTGACATTGACAAGATGTACACCCCATTGTTCTTTGCACGAGTGAAGAGCTTTACTGCATTTTCCGAAAGGCCTCTCTAAGAAGCTCACAACTCTTCTCTTATTCTTGCATGAACAAATTACAGCAAACAACACTTAAGTTATAAATGTGTGTATATATTTGAATTTTATTTTAAGATTGAGGGATTTTTTTGGAAGAATATATACTGGAAATACAATTGATTTAGGGTGGCTGGGTTATTTTATTGGTCTGAAGTCAAGTTTACATGTTATTTTAAACTTGTTTATGTTGTGAAAAGACTTTGATAACATAAAAAGACATTTTTACCATGTCATTTTATGAGCAGATTTCCAAGCTGTTCTCTTTCTCCAGCGTCAGGCTTCATCTGCCTATGCACCTTAAGTTCAGGAAGCGTTCTAAACCTACTGCTGTACATAAGATATGGTGTGTGTGCTTTGGGGGAAAGCTCAAAATGTGAATAATTTGTCCTACATCTGTGCGTGGCCAACAGGAACGTAAAATTCATATTCACTTTTTAAATACTGTACATGTATTTGGGTTGCCTTTCAAGCAGTGACTTATACTTCACTGTAAACTGCAGCCTTATATATATATAAAAAGGAAAGGCAGGCACTTCAAATGCTGTCCCATTTCATGGAGTGACATTGTGTCATACAGCCACAGTTCTCAAACTCATGGTCCTTTCGTCAGAACGGATGGAAGAAGAGAGTACCAAGAGCAGGCCAGCCACACTGGGGAAGTGGCTGTTTTTCTCTTCCAGCATCTCTCCTAGATGTCATAGCAAAGCCGTCCTTCTGCAACGCTACAGAGTGCTGAATTTGAATGTGCTTTGTTTAAATTCTGTTATGCAAATGAGAACAGGGCTGTACTCAAGTTTGTTTCTCTTCTGTTGATTTCATTCTTCACCTGATTCCTAAAAATCATGCAGACCACTTTGGGGGTTTGTCACACAAAACAAATTTTTGCTTTCTGGGACTCCTACAGATGTTCAGGTACTGTGTGCTGCTTCTCCTGCATATGTTCTTTGGGAGTTGGATGCAAGTGCTGTATGATGCTTCTCATAAATATGTACTTTCAAATATAAAACTAAAATTTCTAAATGTTTTTCTCCTGTTAATTTGTGTACCAGTCCTTTCTTTTATAATTGGGCTCAACTCTTTGAAATACTGAGATATTTCAGTATTTATCACACACTTCTAAAACATTAAGTATATTATAGATAAAATGGGGTGCCAGCTGTGCGACGGCCCTCTGAGCTACATCAGCCTAAGAGAGCATTTTGTGCGAGACCCCCTAAAGAGCTTCATTACTCAGTGAAGATTTGAGCCTGGATCATTCTAGTCTGTGTCCAACTTCTGTCCTCATTACACCAGGTGGTATCTTTAAAACGGTCTATGGACTGACAGGATTTTACCCCCAAGTCTCTCAGGATCCAGAGTAGAAAGGGTCTATAGAGGACAGTTTGCTGAAGGCCTCCTGGAAACTGGAGCAGGCCTGGTGATTGTATAGTCATTCACCATTATAGAGTGCTTATGCAGTGCTAGAGCAGGAAAATGTATTTGAAACTAGCTATGTCCTATGTAACCTCTGCAGCTACTTGGTGAAACAGTGTATACATATTAGGCAGCCCAATCCTATACTGTGCTGGAACAGACAGGTGGACTGGCCTGCGCTGTATCTAGCGCAGAATAGGAGGCAGCTAGGGGTCACCTCGGGGTAAGAGGATCCTGGCCCCCATCCCTCTCCCCAGCCCAGCTCATCCACTGGTTGAAAGCTGAAAGAACTCTACATCGTTTTTAGAATGTTCGGAATACTTTGTATTTTGAATTCTGTGCAATGTTGGTTCTCAGTGCTGAATCTATCACTGAACACAATGCAGCTTTTCTAACACATTGCTGTTCAAGGTGGTAAATCCAAATTTAGTCTTCAGAGTATTTACTTTCCTCTTCCCCATGTGCTGAGACTCACCTAGGCATACACAGGGAAGGCATAACATGCCCGCTTGGAAAGAAATCTGGGAGACACTTTCATCACATGATATGGGCTCATCTTGGTGCATGCATATGCAAAGCTAAGTTTCCTTGCAGGTACAAGCATTGTGGAAGTGGTAGTTTAATGGGGAAGTCTCTTCCTTAGCCAAAATGAAGTTTCCAAGATGGTGGTGTCCAACATTTCAAGATGGCTACCCCAGGCTCTTCATGACCCCCTGAAAATCAGTTCGCTATCCCCTTGGGGGTCCCAGCACAGGTTAGGAACCACTGATGTAAGGAATTATTCCCTAAGGCTGAGCTTCCTGCTCAAATGCACTGAGTGCAAAACTGGCTGCCCTTGAAGAGATGGTTTGGAAGCTGCAATTAGCACAGAATACAGCTGCCAGGGTGGTTATGGGAGATAGGCAGTTTGATTCTGTTGGACCGCTGCTTCAACGACTGCACTGGCTGCCCATTTGTTTCCAGGCCCAATTCAAGGTGCTGGTTTTGACCTTTAAAGCCCTTCATGGTTCGGGTCCAGGCTACCTGAGGGATCGCCTTCACTCATACGTTCCGGCTTGCCCTCTTAGGTCATCTGAAGGCTCCTTCCTGCAAATGCTGCCTTTCTCCCAAGTTAGGGGGTTGGTGGCATAGGTGTGTGCCTTCTTGTTAGTGGCACTGCAATTATGGAACTCCCTACCGAGGGATACAAGATCCTCCCTCCTGGCATTTTGGCAAGGGCTCAAGACTTTTCTGTTTCATCTGTCATTTGGTGTTCACATGCCACCGCTGGTACCTCTGCAGCAGAACCTGCATTGTAAATAGTTTGCCTTCTGCTAATGATTTTTATTTCTTTTACCCTGTATTTATATTTTATTTTTATTGCTTATTTAGAGCATCTTAAGGCATAGCTTTTCCTTAGAAACATTTAATTTAAAAAAATTTCAGGCATGGAATCTGAGTCCCCCCCCCCACTTTCTTCCCTTTGCTCATGTTCCTTCCTGTTCTCCTTTGAAAATAGAGCCAGGCTTGTGGCAGCCCCCAGAACATAAAGTCTGGGGGGAACCTTAGGAGTGTGCTTGGCCAGCCACCTTTCTGCTGAAATGAACTGAGCAGTTGCCACATACCCTTTGATTGCATGGCCGGGTTGTCACTTGGCTGTCTTCCCTGGTTCCATTTGGAGTAGGTTGTCCTGGTCATGAGCAATCCAATGGTTGACACTGCTAATCAATGTATTGGGAACTTGCTTGCTTGAGAGCAGTGGTGGAATTCGATTCTTGGAAAGGAATTTCTCCTTTCCCACTTCCTTGGTTAAACACAGAACTGAACAATGAGGGGAAAACACTTCTCGGCAAAAGCCAGAGCAGCAAATCACATGATATGCAAGAACCAGGAAATGTTCTGCCCTCAGAAGGGCACATCCTCAGGGGAAAACCCCTGTCCTTTTCAGTGGGCAAGTGCTCCTGGGATACATGAAGACACAGGAGATCTGCCAAAAGATGACTGGCAGGGCCAGAAGAGGGACTAGCATGGCTTTTGCTATGAAGAACCCCCCAGATTACAATGAATGTGTGGTTGCAAATCCCACATGTTATGGGTGTGATTCACAGATGCAATTTGTTTGGTATGGGCCCGAAAAGTGGTCAAGGGTGAGATGGTATGCAGCCAATTGATTTAGCAAGAGAAGCCTAGTTTACCTTGTGGATGAACTGGCTGGCATCTGGGAGACTGGCACACGCACAATTGTTCTGAATGAATCCAGATGCAGGAGAGTGGCAATGAGATGCAAGTATCTTGTCTTGTGTACACCAGAGGCATCTGGTGGGCCACTGTGAGATATAGGAAGCTGAATAAGATGGGCCTTTGGCGTGATCCAGTGGGGCTCTTCTTACATTCTTATCCCTGCAAAATGGTGCCAAGCACCATTCTAGCCCTCTTTATGAAGCAGCACAGCATGCATGGGTGTGTACACACACACACACATATACACACGAGTACTATGCTAGCAGTGCAGCTGCCATACCTACTCAATGTTCTGGCTAGCTCACAGCCCCAGACCAGTGCAAAAGTGCTGATTTTGTGTCCAAGTATCTTTTTTTTGTGTCTGAGCCTCCAGCTGAACTCGGTCCAGAGATTCAAGGAGTTAAGAGAGGCTGAGGTCATGTCATTTCACTGGGAGAGGAGAAGCCCTCTGGTGAGAGTTGTCGTAGGGCTGGAAGTGCCTGCTCCTAAATGAGGAGTGTGTGACCCTGACTCCTTCGGGAACAGGGGGGTTCTCACTCCTGCGGTTGCTATCAGATGACCCCACAATGCCATAAAAAGGTACATTGCAAATTGCAAGAAATCTATTTCTTTGAATATCTAAACATGGCACTGCAAAAAACCATTTTGCAGTTGCAGCCTGTACAGTTTTGACCCACAAGATTAGGACTGGGGGAAAGTCCAGAAAGGCTACATTATATTATTATGAAATATATATTTTCATAATAAGGAGAGCCTTTCATATATTTGGACAGAGGAGCATTTGACGGATAGACATGTATTCCCATACTGCTTCAACATAAGTATTTTCTGTGGCATTTTTAAATTAGATTTTATTACCGCTTAATAATACCAGCAATAGTAATCCAGTCATTGCTTAAAATGGAGAAGATTTTGGAAAAAAAACTAGTTGACTAGACATTGAAAATGTCTATATTGTAATTGGATGAAGTATAACCAACGTATTATCATTTAATACTGAATTTGAGAATGGTCCCCTCAGGGTAAGTCTTGCTGGCTTTGATGATAAAATAGCATCTTGTGCAATAGTTTATCTAATGGAAATAAACCAGTTGGTGCTGTACGGTATAATTTATTGTCATCTAGAGAATGTGGCCAAAGGGCTGTTAACTACACCTTCATTACACTCTTATCAAGTGAAATTGCTTGTCCTGGAAAATTACAATTCTATTTTCAGCTCTATAGGCTAGGTAAAAAAGCTTTAAGCTTTAATTAAAATTAAGGCCTCATCTGCTATATATAATGTGGAACTTTGGCTTGCTAAACTAATTCTTTGTTGCTACTTAGCCATTAATTTTGATGTGAGGGCTACTGTGAACAGGGAGTACTGTAGCTGATGATAAACCCAGGACCGATGTCCCCATTCTCCAACTGGGCCTGCTGTCATGTCCCATTGCTCATCCACACCCCTCTGGCTTCTCAGTTTGGCTGTAGGGCCAGAGGAATTTGTGCTCTGAATTTGGCCTGGGGCTGCCAGTAACTGATTCTCATTCCAGATCCATGGCATGCATTTTTTAAAATGTTCTTGCCCTAAGAAAGCATGCAGACTTGGCGGGTGGAGCAAGCAGACATCCCAGAACAAATCCATGACGGATAACTATTATCTCTTTGATAGAGTCAGTTCCAAACATGATCAAAAAGGTGATCAGCTGCTTTTCAAGAAAACGAAGGGCAGATTATGTGCAGAAAACAAGATGTTTCATTCACTACTATGCTGTCAGAGCTTGTCACAAATAATTGTGAAATTGGTGGTTGGATAGCAATTTATGGTTACTTGATTGCTTGAGGTACTGAGATGATGGAGCTAACAATATTGTATTTTATATTGTTTTTTAACTATTGTTTTTAAAGTATGATGTATTTTATTCTGTTTTTAACTCTGATTTTGTAATGCCGCCTTGAGTGCCTTCAGGCAGAAAGGCAGGGTAGAAATTCAATAAATAATAATAATAATAATTAATAATTCATATTGTCTTTGACCAAGTCACCAGGAGCATACTCTGGTGATGAACGGCTCTACTGGGTGAGGATGTTGGTTGTCATTTTGTGCCAAAGCATGAATGCATGTCGCAATTTATCAGAATTAATTTTTCACTGAGGTAACTGTGCTCATTCCTCACTGTGGTAACTGTGTCCATTGTTTTCTCACTGCTTCTCTGCAAAGCATTGATTGTTGTGAAGATTCTAGGATGCAGGCTGCTGATGAAGAAACAGTGGTCAGCAATGACCTGTTCCAGGTTTCAGTTCTGTGAGTGGGTAGGATACTCCTCCAGGTAAACCACTAATGGCTCTTGTGACCAAAGAGTGGCAGAACTTCCATAAAAGATACGAGCAACACTTGAGGACTTCAATGAGATGATACAGATGACAGTATTAAATGTTCAAGCCATACTGACGAGATAAATCTAGCTCAGTGGTTCTCAAACATTTTAGCACTGGGACCCATTTTTTAGAATGGTACTTGTGTCAGGACCCACCAGAAGCAATGTCATTAACCTGGAAGTGATGTCATGGCCAGAAGTGACATCATCATCATTGTGATGTCATCAAATGACATTCCTGGAATGGAAACTGCCGTTCTTGGACTGCAGCAATTGTACCTAACCATGAGACATCCTTGGCAGAAAACAAGGTTGGGACAAAATATAATGTAAAAACACTGAAAAACAAAAATAAAGCACTAAAAACAAAATAAAAAACCCTCATTTCAACATTCAAACTGTTAACACTCACAAAAGGAATATAGCAAGAGTAAGGTCTGCAGCTTCCAAGATGGCAGTTCCCAGCTTTCCACAATCCCCCTGACATCATGTCACTACCTACCAAGTGGGTCCCAATCCACAGTTTGAGAAACACTTATCTAGCTAAATTACGTGGACAGTAAATTCTGCAGGCTTTCACATTTTCCCTGCAGCTTTATAAGGCCAAAATCTCATCAGCACTATTTGTGGAAATCAGTTTTTAGCAATAATATCTCATAGGTGCGAGTCGACCCAATGTTTGGACTTCAGGAGCATTGGCTCACTTCTCATTGGTCTAGTTTTTCCTAGTGATCACAGATGTGTATATAAGGCTGCACAAAGGAACCAGGGTAGCAGATGCTGGCAGCTCTTTCTATAATCAGAGTTGTACTTTAACTAGCAGTCATCATGGAGGAGGCTGCTGGCTCCCTGCAGGTAGAGCTCAGTTCACACATTTTCCTACAGCCTTGTGCACAGAATTGAATGGACCCATTTGGCAGTAGGAAGTCTCTAGATCATCATTGATCCAAGTTGCTGATAAGAGACATGGAAACTTTCTCGTGTGGCAGTGTCCTCTTCATTTCCGTGTCATTTAGCAATGAACTTATATCTCACCCTGTGATCAAAAATGATGAAAGAAACAAATCCCTGACCTTCCTTCACACGATTGTATCAAGGAGGAATAACAATGACTGGACCCAAAAGAGAGAGGTGTAATTTAATTTTGTTTGGCATCATTATCATCATCATCATCATCATCATCATCATCAGTATTCACTTGTGAAAGTGCCTCAATTAGATTCTCAGCCCAATTCTACCACTTCCAGACAGTCTCCATAGTATGTAACAGAACTGGCAGAGAGCACACTGTATGCTATTTGGGAGGGGTGTGTGTGTGTGACAAGATGGCCTGGGAGAGGTCAGCAAAAATATTTGACACCTCTCCATAGGCTGCTGGGCCTTCAATGGATCTCCTATGCTACTTCTTTTGCTGACATACATCTGAGAATCAGGGGGCAGGTCTGGGCCAGGAAACAAGGATAGAATCAGCCATGCACTGTTGTCACTGAAATCCACCCCTCTTTTACTCCTAAACCAACTCCTAAACCAAGCCTATACACACTTTCCTGGGAGTAAGCCCCATTGAATACAATGGGATTTACTTCTGAGTAGATGTGTATAGGATTGTGCTGCCAATCCTCCCCTGAATCTCCCACAACCTCTGCTGCCACATTACCTGCTCTGTTGCAGCTTGGGTGGGCCATTGGCAGGTTGGGGAAGCCTCTGGGTATTTTCACTGGCCCAACAGTGCAACACCTTTTGCACCACCAACACCTTTTGCACCACTGTAAACTCAACTTACCACAGTGGATTGCGAGGTCTGCTGTTGTATGCCCGGGATAGGATTGGGGCATAGGTACATAAGTAAAAATACATGGGGCCCTACCTGCAAGTTCACAAGCAAAACAATAAATTAAAACACAGATAAAAGGAAGGGAACTTGGTAGACATCATCATCACCCCTGCTAACTGGGCAAGAGGCACTTTTTCAAGTGGTGCTCCTCTTATATTTAGTAGGGGGAGAATAACAGTCCCTCTTCACCCCAGCAGTGTCTTTTCTAGTGGCTGCTGCTGGTGGTGGTGTTCTGCATTTTTTAGATTGTGAGCCCTTTGGGAACAAGGAGCCATAGTATAGAACTTTATTTTTTGCCTGTAAACCGCTTTGTGAACTTCTTGTTGAAAAGCAGTATATAAATACTCTTTGATTGATTGATTGATTGATTGATTGATTGATCATCATCAACAACAATAACAATAATACATCAAGAACTTGGTAGACATCTATTATCTCTAATTGATTTAAATAAAATTACTTGTATGTAACATGGACTATTCCAAATTTCTTGAGACAGGAAGACTGCTCGGCAAAATATTGGTACTGGCTATGATAGAAATAGTGAGGTGTGTGCAGGGAAGTGTTGTCTCAGACTTCATAGCTGTTATTTTTCATGCTCGATGAAGTCTGATTTATGAAGTGCTACAAATTAAAACATCAGTCTCTTGCCACTAGAGGACACTCTAGGATTTTGATGTTTGTTTTGTGGCTCATCAAGAGTGAAAGCCACCTTTCGCCTATAACTAAATGAATTGAGGTCATTCCATTTAAAGTGTAGAGAACAGGCTAACATGTGGTCTCATCACTGTAGCTCAGGTTTACAGCTTGGGTTGCAGACACGATGCTGGTCCAAGCATTACTGGGTCTGGGGGCAGCTGCCCCCCCCTTACATGGGATATGCCAACCATTGCGCCTTCCACAATCGGGATTGACAAAGAAGAGGCCAGTACTCTAGATCACCACCCCCTGTATTCTTTCTCTTTGTTCCTGCCTTCCTTTTCAATCCAGGGAATGAGATTGGCAGAGCAATGAGACAAATGGGCAGATGGAGGAGGCAGGGATGGTGTGATCACAGACTGAGCCCAATCCCAACACTCCAGGTCCACAATTGCTACCTGATTGCAAGGGTCCTTACCATGCTCCGTCACAGGGTTTTCACAAACCCAGAAGTGCAAGATTTCATTTCAACTGAGACCATGCGACGGAATGAGCACCATCATTCACATGCTCCCTGTCAATAAAAGTGCAAGTCCCAGGTCTGGAGCACAGGAAGGGAGCAGACCAAGGAAGCTCACATCCACAACAGGCTGTAGGGGGGGAGGGTACCCCAAGTCCACTGCCGCTCCCTGCCATCTATGGCTGATGCAAGCTGCATCAGGTAGCCTCATGCATCATGGGAGGAGAGGTGGCTGGGGGAGAAAAAGATCCATCCTGCTGGGTCCACAGCAGCAGGGTGGGAAGCCTGATTGTCTCTTCTTGCCTATCTTCCTCCAGAGCAGCCATGTCTGGCACTGGGCAAGGGCTGAGGGCCAGGCTAACTCTCAACCTTCAGTACCAGTGGCAGTAGTAGCCAGCAATGGTAGGTGGGGAGTCCCAGTAGAGGGCTTTGCCCTACTGTCCCAAGCAGCCTGATACTAGCACTGTCTGCCCCTGAATTATAGGCCCGTTCACAAACCGACACAGTCCTGTGTTGTAGTACCTGCTAGTAGTTAATTATTCCCTCGCTCGCTCTCTGTTCCCTAAAGCAGTCATAGCAGCATCAAGCAAGGAAATTGTACACACTTTGGTGAACATCTACCATATTCTGCACATTGAGCACTGTACTGTAGCAGTGCCATGCAATTTTGCCATTTCCCATACGCTGTGCCCTATGCTTTACCTCACATTTCCTCTGATGTGTGTGGCAAACAATTGGCCCAGATGTTCACAAATGCAAATTGTACCAATGAATTACTTTTGTGGGGAAAAAAAATGAAGAACAGCTGGCTTTAAAAGTTCAGAAGATGACATTTAAAAGTGATTGAAAAGAAAACTCTTGACTTTTCACAGAATAGGGGCTGACGTTCTAGTAATCAGTGTGACCCTTTAAGGTTTTCTGCGATCTGATGAGTCTTTTTGCAACTGAACTTTATGTACCCAGTAGAAGCAGTATGAGAATGGTGTAAGTGACACTGCAAGAGTGTGTTTATATGGCTCGTATTGCACCACTTTGAACAAGGGCAGACATTTCCAGGATAATTTTGCAAGGTATCAGCATAGATGAGTAGATGAATATCTAAGGAAACTCTATCCTTGGTGTTCACAATGACTTTGTGCAGGGTGATGCGGCCTGTGCTTGTCCACACGGATTTTCTTTTTCTTTCAACCACATTTTGGCACAAAATGGGATGGTGGATTCAGTAAGCCTGTTTTCAGCCTGGCTCAAACAATGGCATTTTCTAGCTGATTCACCTCCTTTAAATAGAGAAGTAAAGTGCCCCATTGCAAAACCTGATCTTTCTATGTGAAGTTCCCTTACGCATCATGAACAAACACCAGAGTTTTTCGAACATTGTTCATGTTTCAAAACCATAACGTCTGAGATTCAGATGTTTCACTCTTCGCTTACCTGTAAATCTCCATTCTCCTCAAGGAGCACAATGATGGTTTGGATGCATGTGAAAATATTTCCCGAGGATGAAAGGACACAGGCTATATGTTGATAACTTCCTCTCAAAGGAAGGGCTTCCTTCTAGGCCACGAGGTGCTCATCCAGTGATGTCATGCAGGGGGAACGCAGGGGAACTCAGTTCCACTAGTTAAAATTAGGGCTGACTCCGCCCACTTCACTCTCCCCCCTCCCCCCTCCCAATTCCTCTGCAAAGAGCTTTTCTTCTTGGTTGGCCAGCACTCAGAGGATTAAAGGGAGCGACTCCGGATTCCTAGGGGGGTGAAGGCAGTGATGTCATTCAGGGGGAACGGACCAGAACAGGCGTTCTGGATCCTAATGGGCTGGTTCCGGGTTCCCGACAAGTGCCAATCAAAAGTGAGTTCCTGTTCCTAAATCATTTCAATGACACCACTGTGCTCATCCCTTCTTGATGGGAAGAAACCAGAACAAACTCTTGAACTTCTTTAATGGGTTAGCAAATCATTAAGGCAGGAAAGCTTTCTAAAAGCTCAAGGGGGGAGAGAAAGAAACTAACCTTGGGGAAGTCCTTCAAGAGTTCATCCATTAGCCAAGAAAATACGAAATACCTGACCCTGTGACCTGGATGCTTGAGGAGAGACTGTTATCCTACTGTGGCTGGGGGAGAATGGAGATTTACAGTTTGACAAAGAACAAATTCTCTATATCTCTCCCAGAAGCAGGACAACAGCCTAGACACGCGGGTCATACAATAACCGTGATCCCTAGAGGAGACTTTAGAGGAGAGCTCTGTAATCCAGATTTGATCTCCCTCCCTCAAGCCTGCCTCCTCAAAGCAGTTTTGGATGGCCATGCCCTCCATTTTATAATTTGTGGCAGACAGATGGCCAATAACCTGAATGAAGGCCTTACAGATATTGTCCACGGCAAATCTATCTCTGGAGGCCATTGAAGCTCTTTCTCAGTGGAGAGTAGCGTCTTTAGCACTTCCAGCCACCTGACATTATAGGTAGCTGGAATGGCTTCTGTGATCCATATAGGCAAGAGGGATTCGGATACCATTTTTCCTTTCCAGCCTTCAACAGCTTGGGGGGGGGGGCAGTCATTTTCTTCCACATGAACATGCCTAAACCTCACTCCACAGGACCTTCCCTGGGTGCCTCCACAGTTGCAGGCAGCAGCTGGGCCTTCCCGATTGTGGCTCCCCACCATGGACACAGCCTCCCCAGGCAGACAGACTTGTGAAGTGCTATTGTTACCATTTGGCCTCGGTTAAGATTTTTTATTCTTTTTTTATTGATTTTAATTGAGCTCTGAGCTTGTCAATCTTTTTCTCTGAATAGTATTTTATGCGGTTGTTTTATCGATTGCTGTGTATTACTTGTATTTAAGCCTAATCTTCTCCTTTTCCTCACCATTGCATGCAGCACTGCCAAAATAGGCAGCATTGCATGCTATGGGGCGGGGGGGGGAATGTTTGGGAGACTTGGGAGAAATGATCCCAAGCATGGAATTGGCCTTCTTTGCTGCTGCTGCCGCCACTGCCACCACACAGTGGGGTCAACACTTTCATCGAGCTATCCACCAGCACCCCAAAATCTCTCTCCTGACCCATCACAGACAGTTCAGAGCCCACTGGCATATAAGTGAAGTTTTGATTTCTTGCCCAAACATGCATTCCTTCACACTTACTTACACTGGGGCACACTTGCCATTTTGCCGCCCATTCTCCCACCTGCTGATGGGTTCTGAGATGTCTGTGATGGATCAGGAGAGAGATCATGGAGAGGTGATAGGCAGGTTGATGAAAGTGTGGACAGCTGGGTGAAAGTGTCTAAGTGTGCGACAGCAACAAAGAAGACCAATTCCATGCTCAGGATTATTTAAAAGGCATTGAGAATATAGCAGCCAATATTACTACGCCATTGTACAAATCTATGGTAAGGGCCCACCTGGAGTATTTTTTTTTACTTGTATTTATATACCGCCTTTCTTAGGTCACCAGATTTCTCTAATGACTATAACTCAAGGTGGTTTAAATAGGCAGACTTTATTCAGAAACCCGAAGGTTTTTACAATTTTTACAGAAATGTTCTATCTTCCAAGAACTACACACATACAGATGGATCTTTCTGGATTTAGTCCTTCTTTCTGGCCACCTGTTTGTCTTCTTGCTGGCTGATAAGCGGCTTCCCTGCTCCCACCAGAGAAGCAGCTGACTTCGGCACAACTCCCGCTCACACAAGGCAGTGAAGACAGCTCAGCTGTTAATCAGTCGCAATTACAAGATCTGCCGCTCACAGAGACTTCCGGTAGTCCTGAACTGGCGACCTTCAGATCTTCAGCTCTTATCTTCAGGCAAACGGAGGCATTAACCCTCTCGACTAAATTTTCTGCCCACAGAAGAACTATTGTGAACTATTGTGCACAGTTCTAGACACCATATCTCAAAATGTGGATATAGTAGCCACTGACAATGCACAGAGTGCTCAATCGGCAGCCATTTTGGAAGTGCAGTTGCAAGAGGCAGCTGTGTTCCCCGTTTGTGGGCTGAACCCCACCATGGCTGCCAGAGCAAGTGAGACAGTGGCAGGAGAGGGGAGGGGGCAAAACTGGGTGGGAAAGGTGGAGCAATGGAGATGGGAGGCTGTGGGAGGGGTGGATCCAGCAGTGATGGCACATGCCAGATCCTATGCCCACCATCAGCAGTCTCCCTGCCCCCTGGATTCTGGCTTGTGTCAGCTACAGAGCTGGCGCAGTTCCAAGGAGGCCATTGTGGAGCGGGAGGCTTGCAGAGGGGTGAGGGGATCTTCTTTACCCTCCAAAGCCTGGAGCATGGCTGCACCAGCGAGGATGGTGGTGGTGTTGAGGGAAGGATAGGATTCAGCTCCAAGTAACCTGGGCCTCATTTGCTCTGGACCTGAGAAATGCCATATGTTACCCTCGTAAGAAGTTGACCAGAGTGAGGAAACTATGCAATGACAGCCAAGCGACCCAGAGACACCCCTCTCCCTTGTGAACTTTTCCCTCTTGTTCTTTCTGCTGTTCTTACCCCAAAACTCTTTATTAGCAACATTTACATCCCCCCTACTATTACCTGAGCATCCACCAACCCCCTAGAATGTCCTATCTCTCACTCTTTGATGTGAACCTTCTTCCCATGTATGAAAGAAAAAGGGCCATGATGTCCCCCAACCTTTGAAGAACATTGAATTAAAAATCTACTCCTTCCAACTTTGATTTCATCAACAATGGCGGGCAGTGCCATATTTTCATAGTTATCAAATTAACAGTTATTAAATCTGAATGAATGAAAATTGTCACAAAATATTTTTGTTTTATTTTTGTTGTAATTTAAACTCCTTTCTTTTTCACTGTAGGCTGACTCTCTCAGGCCAATTTTTCAAAAAAAAAAAAAAATCTAGTTGAACCTGAAAAGCTAAAGAAAATATGAAGACAAGAGATGAATGTTTGTCTGGGTATGTGACAAAACAGGGATGATCTCAATCTGGTTTTTCTTCTTTGTTCTGAAGGGGCTCTAATTAAAAGGCGTTTTATGAGCACAAGATCATATACTGGCTAATAAATGTAAATGCATATGATTATCATACTTCTGGAGCAGAACATTTCATCCTAAGGGCTGATTGCTTATGCTAATCAGATTGGTATCTCTAAATTGTGAAAAGCCACTTTTAAAGGCTTATTTCAGGGGGCTCCAAACTCCGGCCCATGGGCCAGTTCTGGTGCTTCTGTTTTCCTCCCCTGGCATGAGCAGGTGTGGACTGATGGTTGAGCTGCTGGTACTGCCTGTAGCTAAGCAGGAAAATCTGTGGTTTGCTTTTGGATGGGAGACAAATGCCAGGCTGTGATAAGCTGCAGTACCTGTGGTGGCAGAACAGAGTCGCTGTGGAGCTGATTAGCTCACCGCAAGTGAGAGTTGTGGTGAAATGTGTGAGGAGGCCAGCCGGCAAAGAAGGGAATACGACCTTGAGGACCTGTCCAGGCTTGACTTGCGATTGCCTGCTGAGGCTTGATGGCAGGCAGCCAAAGGAGAGAACCACACTGGGAAGGCAACATCTGGGCCTAAGGATTGGCAGATCACAAGAATACTGTAGATTTGTAAAAAAACCATTGAAAAAAATGGTGGTTTAGACTAGCCTGCTCATGTAAGCCGCCTTGGGCAATTGCTTCAGCATGGGAAAGGCGGGGTATAAATTCTTCAAAATAAATAAATAAATAAATAAATAAATAAATAAAACTACAGTTCCCAGTGGTCTTCATGGGCCAGCCTCTTCTTTTCTGCCCCAGTAAGCAGCACACTTAGCATTCCGCACATGTGCCGGGGAAGATTATCCCGCTGCACCGATCTCAGTTTGGAGACCGCTGTTTGGAGACCAGTTTGGAGACTGCTGACATGCTCTCAATTGAACTGGTGTTGGGAACCTCCTGTCATAGCTAGATATCCTCCTGGGATATCCATTAACATCTATTAACATCATCAGGTCCATTAACATCTATGGGAATTTTTATACCAACAAAAAGTTTTATACCAACTTTTATACCAACTCTGTATTGCAGCCTATATGTGTATTTATTAATTCTAACAGTGGACTTGAAATAGGATTAAGAGTCAGTGCACCAATGATGGAAGGAAATGATATCCTTATGATGGAAGGAAATGCTATCTGCCCCAATGGCGAAGTCACGAACATGGTACCTTTAATTAATACATAGGCTTGCTTTTGATTTGTGACAGGCCAGTAAAGTACAGAAGGTTAGGTTGTAAATACAAATTGTTTTATGCCATCACTAATTTAGGTTTATGACTGGTTATCCTCAGGGAAAGAGTACATTGTGAAAGCCTGGATTACACAATGAAGAATATTTTCCACATAACTATCAACCAATGCAAGGAGTGTGTGTGGGGGCGAAAACTGGAAGTGCTATTTAAACTCCTCTGGGAGCCTCAGAACAGTTCCAGATATGAACAGGACAAGGTTCCAGTTGTGTTCAGAGGCCTAGTGACCCAGAAGTATTATGTCACTTCATTGGGCTTTGTGATGTTCTGTGCCTCATGGGCACAAAGCATCACCACCCATCCCTGGTGCTATCTTTCTCACTGATCACAAAATAAAGGGATAGGTGGGTCACTTTCACCCCTCTATTTTAGGCTAGCCATCCTGAGGGCCCCAATGGAAGCTCCCACAGATTACCATCATGGACCTGTTAAGAAACATTAGCCTGCTGATGTACTAGCTTCACAAAAGCTAGTGGGCTACCATCTCTGCATGGGACACCATCCTATACACACTTTCCTGGGAGTAAGCCCCATTGGCCATGATGGCAGCACATCCATGTTAACCCATCCCATCTATCCTGAAGGGGTGCCTGAGGCACAAAGTAATAAGGTAGCTCCATTGACAGCTTCCTCTGCCTCTACCTATCCCCCACCCTCAGCCTCTCTCTTTTTGCCTCCTTTTTATGTTGGGGGAAAGAGTTGGAAGCTGCCTTTTGTCTTACTGGGGTACAATGGAGCCATTTTGCTCAATGAAGCTTTAATGCTCAGTACATATGCAACACCACCGATAATCTCCATTATGCCATTGCTACGCCAATTACAGGCCTGTGATCTGATTGAAACCCCTCAAGTTAATGGCATTTTGAAGAGTTCTGGATCTGTTGGGAGGAGAAACCAATGTGAGAGTGGGGACAACGTGCCCACATGCGCGCACACACATATACCCTTGTATTATCTTTAGACGTCTTTTGGAAGACGGTCTCTTTCTGTGAAAGGAACTGAGTGGGGAAAATTTAAAAGAATACCTTGGCTTGAAAGGAAGCCCAGGGCACAATGCAGGAACCTTCAGCTAGGAGGCCAATGCAAGTGGAGAAGCAGAAATTTGTGAGAAAATTGCAAGCCTCCTTGTCTGCAACTCAGGCTGCAAGCTTATACTGTACACCTTTTCTTGGCAGTGAGCTCCACTGAACACAATAGGACTTATTTATGAGTCTGCTGCATAGGGTAATATAAAAAATGACACCCAAGGCACCACTTCTTCTTTCCCCTCCTGCAGGAAGAGGATTGACACACTGACAACAGAGGGGCTCTTTTGGTTGTCCCAAAGAGAAGAGATCCTGAGGGCCCCAGTGGAAGCTCCCATATACGACCATCATGGAGTTGTTATTCCCTCTCCTCCACCGCACCGCCCAAGATTCTTACCAGATTCACAGAGCAAATATGGAAGAGACCATCTTCCAAAAAATGTCTAAAGATAATTCAAGGGGAGGTGTGTGCGCATGTGTGCATGCATTCACACATTGTCCCCACTCTCACACTGGTTTCTCCTCCCAAGAGATCCAGAACTCTTCAAAATGCCATTAACTTGAGGGGTTTCAATCAGATCACAGGCCTGTAATCAAGCAAAAGCTCTTGCTACTGTCTCTTCATCATGGGGGAGGCAATGGCTGCCTTTTAAAGACAAAAAGCAAGGAGTTGTGGCCATGGAGGCCACCTCCAGGAGACAGTCTAGGGTTCTGTCTTGCCTCCACTGAGGACTTGAAACTTGTGAATGTCAAAAAACATTCGACCCTTGTAGTGGCCGGTGCCAGCCCCCCAAAATATCATCTAGGTGTCTCCTGGCCTCTGGGAGTCCTTGGAGAGTTTTTTCTAGGAGAATTTGGATGCAAACCAAGAGCCCCAGCTGTTGGTAATCGTACCATGCAAATGATCATTAACGGAGTAGCTAACAAGCGTCTGTGTGGGATTGGCCAGCCAATTAACGTCTGGCCATTCGGCTGGTGTTTTGGCCGATAAAAGCCTGGCATCGGGGCCTTTACTTTGCCCTCCAGACCTTGTGCGAACGCTAGCAGGCTGCGTTGTCCGGAGGGTCGCCTGAGACACTCTCCCACATCCTGCTGGAGGCTGTGTTGCTTGGGGCAGGATGATGGGTTGTACGTATGGGTGCCTGGAGACACCTCTGAGATTCAGAGCTACTCCTGTGTTTCATGTTTGTTAAATGTCTGTGTAAATATTTGTCTTGTAATAAAGCCCTGTCATTTATACGGAAAAAGCCTTGAAAAGCATTTATTCCTTCCTCTACCCAAAAGAATCTGCAGCCCCTGGCAGGAGCCGTGGCTATGTCGGAACAACCCTAAGGTCAGTTACAACTAGACCATTCGGTCGTGGGGAAACCTTTACTTTGATAAGTGAGCACCGAGCCTTCATAAACTTGCTGTAACTTAGATTAGGGAGCAACTTGACTTCAGATGCCAGCACGCAGCAGTGGCACTCCATGCCACCTGATAACACTTTTTTTGCTTTGCTTGGTGATATGAGCTTTGTTTTAGACTTAGAAGGAATAAAGTGCCTTTGCATCCTGACTCTGGACTGAGCATATTCCTTCCTCTGATATCCAAAAACAACCCCTGGCCTGTGGCTCGAGCTGCCCAGATGGAACACCTGTATGTATCACACCATTGTCTCAGCCCAAGTTTATTGTTGCGTAGGAAAGGAATGTCTCCAGCGGATGGATGAGACATGCAGCAGTTGGTGGAAGCTGTTTTTTCTTTCATGACTCTGTCTACTCAAAAGGTTGATGCAAAACTCCCCTCTGGGTTGGCTTGCATGATGAGTCCGGAGAATGGGCAGCTATGTCACCTGGTTTGACCTATTCTGTTGCACGATTCATCTTTGTAAGGATTCTCTTTTCTATTCCACATCCTGTCAGACTTTTCCAACTTTTTTCAGGGCTTCACACTCTAACCAGCTTTGTCCGTATCGATTGATATTCCTATATTTTATAAATCTCATCTCAGCTATGTGGGAGCCTTCTCAGTGCTTGTTTCTCTCTAAGGTGAACCAACAGCAGGTGTTCTCTGTCAAAATGAAACCTCGTGTTTATATTCATCTTGTTGCAGGTTGATTTTAATGTATATTTTCTGGCTAACTGGATTCACTGAGACCTTGAGCCTGTTTGTCTGGCAGCTCAATCCTATGCATATCTACTCGGAAGTATGTTCTGTTGCAGTGGTTCTCAAACTATGAGGGTTGGGACCCATCAGTGGGTCACAAGCCAATTTCAGGTGGGTTGCGAAGCACTTAGAGCAGCCGTATTGTAAATGTGGGAAAATGGGATGCTGAAAAGGGAGAGGGCTGTGTGGTTGTTTTGCTTATGTTAAGGTTGGGCTTTTTTCTTTTTGTTTTGCTTTGCTATTGGAACACGACTGAGCAATAAGTTGGGTTATTTCTGCATTCTCAGGAAAGCAGCAAGCTCTGGCGTCACAATGACAGCACCTCCAGCTATGACATCACTTCTGGTGTGTCCCTGACAGATTGTCATGCTAAAAAGTTTGAGAACCACAGTACAGGATTTCAGTGTACAGTATAGGATTTCAGCCTAATTTATGTTACCAAGCCATGAATACTTTTAGCTATATCATTGGTGGGTTTTTTAAAAACTGATCTTTCAATCCTTTTTTCATTTCTCACCTCTCTGATCTTCGGCGGACTTCTCTTTTTCTTTTCCACTTGTGTCATGTGTTTTTGCAAATTCAAACCACTGTGAAAGTCACACTGGTGTTCTCTTGCCGATACTGGTTTGGATGGCATATGAGTTTTATCCATGGTGGCACCTTGTACATGGAGTTGACTCCAGCTGTCTGGAGCCGACTGCCAGAGCAGATTGGTCCCTTCCCCACCTATATTCTGAAATAAAGCCCTGTATTTTGTTTAGGCTTTGGGATTTAGCAGACACAATAAATCCATAAACAGCAGAACTGGAGTATATTTGCTATCCTGTGATTGTGGTGGTATCTGAGCTTTTATTGCTCATCGTTTAGTTTTAGCTGTTTTATGGGGATTTTCTTAGTGTTGCCATTTTTTTTATGTTAATGTGATTTGTTAGTTACCTAAGTGTGAAATCCAAAGTTGCACTTGGACCAGCGCAAGTCTCTTGTGCCAGCCTAGGATTGTCACAAATGCGCCATAAATTGTGATTGCCCCTCCTTTGGAGAAGCTTGAGCCAGCACATGGACATGCTCTAGCTCGGCTGGGCTGGATCTAGGCTCCATGCTGCCCAAACCCAGTAAGCATGCTCTGGCCGGGTTCAACCAGCGCAGGGGGTTGGGGAGGGTGGGAGAGGGTGGGGGGAAGGCGAATTGGGGCAGGGGGAAGGCGGGGGGAGGACAGGCCTGTGGGTGACCAGCCCAGGGAGAAGGATGAGACCGGCCTCCAGCACCTAGGCCAAACCTAACCTCCAACCCCGGCCTGACTGGCCTTACACTGGCTGCTCGAAGTTGCATCAGTGATCAGGTATGTTAGGTAACTCTCTATGGGGAGGGAAAGGCTGGATATAAATGTTTTAATAAACAACTAAAAGATGTGTCGTCGTAATGTAGCACTATTTTTTATATTCAAAGTAGTAAAGTATATAGTTTTATTCTTCATTTATTTTTCCTATCCTAACCAGGAGTGCCGCAAACGCACTGTAAAGCGCTTTGGACCAGTCTCAAGAGTCAGGGAGGATGGGACATGTCCGTGTGCCACCCTCCCCGACTCCAAAAGTGGTCCAAACATGCTTTACAGTGCGTTTGCAACACTCCTGGGCTGGTACAACCTCAGGTTAGGACTGTGCCCTAAGAATCCTACAGAATCAGGGGGTGCTGGATCAAGGGAAAGATTCATCTAGTTCAGCATTCTGTCTCCTACCATGGCTGACCTGTTACATCTTACAAAGAAGGCCTGAAGTCAATGTTCCTCAGCCTGTCGCTTGTGCCCAGGGTCTAGTAATCAGAGAGGCACCATCCTTGAGCATGGGGCTTCCACTGTGGCTATCGTGCCTAACAGCCATTGCTGGGCTAATTTGTCTGACATCCTTTGAAAAGTCAGCTTTGGGGGAAGAAGAAAAACTTCAATAGTGGCAGATAGGAATAAGAACATAAGAAGAGCCCCACTGGATCAGGCCAAAGGCCCATCTAGTCCAGCTTCCTGCATCTCACAGCAGCCCACGAGATGCCTCCGGGAATACACAAGACACATGCGCTAGAATTTAGTCTTTTATACTGTTGGACATCTTTTCATTGTTTTCTGGCATGATAGTGGTGGTAGGAGTGTCTTTCTCGTGGCTGTTGCTGGTGGTGTTCTCCATCCTTTTAGATTGTGAGCCCTTTTGGGACAGGGAGCCATTTAACTTTAATGTTATTATTTGCCTGTAAACCGCTTTGTGAACTTTGTGTTGAAAAGCGGTATATAAATACTAGTGATTGATAGTGATTGATAGGAGAATCATAGTTACAGGCTTCACAAAACATTGTAACACAAAACATAGTAAAAGTCACCAAATGTGATGCTATCTAGCCGATCGACTAATCACATCTTTCTCTTCTAGCCTGTAGCTAGAAAGACAACTATCAGAGAGAGAGAGAGAGAGAGAGAGAGAGAGAGAGAGAGAGAGCGCTACCCATGCAGTAATAAAAGCCACTACAGGCTCATGCAATTCACAAATTGCAAAATAAATTTTGAAAGAGCTCATAAATCTGACTAATCCAGCTCCTGCCAATGCCACCCTCTTGCTGACAACATTGTCTCCGTAGGGACTAAGTACTTTTAAAAGAGGTGAAACCAGAGGAACTCTAAAGAGGTGAAATCAAGCAAACAAAAGGCAAATTATGTTTGCCGGAGCCCAATTGACAAAGCACATTGTGAGGTGCTATAAAATATTTTATTGCTACTCAGTTGAAAACATTCTAATCCCAGACTCATAGCCATAAAAGTTTACAGCACTCACACACCTCAGTTTATTTGGAGATGGTTTGGATAGACAAACTGCATGGCTTCAGATTTAACTGCAATCTGAAAAACTGCAAAGTGATCTGAAAAAAGGGGTCCCACAATCTCAGTTTCCAAAAATCTATTTTGCTATTCAGTATCTGCACTGGGGCTTAATTTTTTCCATAATACAGGAATGATTTTAGAAGAATGAGATGACAAGAAGTTATGTAGTACCGCATAAAAGCTTAGCATGAAATGCAGCATATCCCAGCAATGCAGCAATGTGTATCCAAACCTGTTCAGAAATACAGTGAATCTCTCTCTCTCTCTCTCTCTCTCTCTCTCTCTCTCTCTCTCTCTGTGTGTGTGTGTGTGTGTGTGTGTGTGTGTGTGTAAATGAACTTTTTTAACTGCATAGTAGAAAACTACAGAAGGAGACAAGGTGTACCAGGTGATTACAGGTGCCAGAAGTGAAGTAGAGCATTGAAGCCGCCCTTATTACTGTATATTCTTTTAAACTATGGCAGGGTTATTCAAACTGTGGGTCAGGAGCCACTTGGTTGGTTGCAATCTGATGGCAGGTGGGTCGCGGAAAGCTGGGAGCAGCCATCTTGGAAACTTCAGACCTTACTCTTGTTATATTCCTTTTGTGACTGTTAACAGTTTGAATTTTCAAGTGAGGTTTTTTTTTAAATTTTGTTTTTAGTTCAGTGCTTTCACATAATGTTTGAATTTTCAAGTGGTTTATTTTATTTTGTTTTTAGTTCAGTGCTTTCACATAATATTTTGTCCTAATCTTGCTTTCTGTCAGGGATGTTTCATGGTTGTACAATTGCTGCAGTCCAAGAATGCCAATTTGCATTTCAGGAGTGTCATTTTATTATGTTACAATGACATTACTTCCTGCTTGATTATGTCACTTCCTGCCACAACACCACTTCCAGGTCAATGGCATCATGTCTGGTGGGTCCCGGCCCAAGTGCCATTCTAAAAAGTGGATCCCGGTCTAAAAAGTTTGAATACCACTGCTCTATGGGACTACTTCCCAAGTAAAGTCCAGTTCCCAACTACAGTATATAATCCAGTATCTTTGAAGTCAATGTGAAGATTTCTGAGACAATGCAAATTAGTCAGATTGAGTGCTGTGAACTCTGCAATTTTATTCTGATATATAGAGGGATGGATGTGGTGTTGAAATCAAGGATCTGAGAAAAAGCTTCTCTCTAAGGAAAAGCACCAGTATAAAACCAGCACTTAAACTGTTTTAAAGTAAAGCCATGAATGTTAATGCAGTGTTGTAATCTCCATGCATACTCTGAAGAAGCAAAACCACTGATTTCAATCAAACGTATTGCCAGGTATGTGCATTTAAGACCATTGCTCAAATCAGTACTGTTTTGGATTTATATGTTTTGTTTATGAATTGCAGCCTGCATTTTCAGTTACTGTTTCGCTTGCCTCCATGTTGAAAAGAGCAAACCACGACACCCAAGAGGAGACTATGTAAGCTAGGGATCTTCATTGGTGCTACCCTCCTGAAATACACAAAAAGCATGAGAACAAGGAGACCTTGAAACATGCCTGCCTACATAGAATATCCATGAGTGTGTGTTCCCACCACCATGTATTCTGAGCTGTGTTCACCTTGTTTTTCATGCTCCATAACCTGAGTGCACAGTGGGAATAGAGCTATACAAAATCAGCAACTTATTTATACTGCTGGAGAATGTATATCAATTATACAAGGTGAGCATAGACTCTACCTTACTGCTGGAAGGCACAGAGTAGGAGAGAACATAGTGGTGTCATCGTAAAGGAAAGAGGTTAAAAAACATCTCATTATGGCAATGATCTAGATTCAGATATTTCCTTTCATCTTCAATGTGCCATTCATTTCCTTTCATAGGCAAGGCATTTTGGTAATAGTGGGGAGTAGCATCTTCAATGAAGCAGGACTCTTCAGGGCTGAGCTGGCAGAAGGCCGAAGGAACACTGCTGCTATAATTCAGGTGTGCTTTTCCTTCACATGTCTCTTCTCCAAACATGCCTACATTAGACCTTAGTGGGTGGTAGCCAACCTTTACTGTAGGTGGAATATTAAGAGCATGTTGGATGCCAAAATCAACTGTGTTTATGGAGGCTAGAGTTTCACAGTGCAGACCTGCAAGAATGGCCGTAGAACCATTGCAATATTTGTCTGTTGGTGGATTTTTCCCTAGGTCCATGTTCTTATTCCAGGCTTGCTCTCTGTCGTCCGAATATGCGAAGGCTGGAGCCTCCAGGCCCCTGCTGTCATATTCCCTGCTCCCCATCTGTTTGCACTTTCCCGAGTATGTGTCGCAGCCTGTATCCTGTGGGTGCTCAATTAGATAGGATGATTTTCCAAAACTGTAGCCTTTGGCAAGAGACAAAGAATTATTTAGCATCCGCTCTTGAGGAAGTCTGTCTCTGAAGTGTTCAGGGAAGCAACTGTGTGACACAAAGTCTTCCTGCTTGGAAATAACTAATGGTAACATATCTTGGCTTTGCATCTCACTGGTGAGGGACTAAAGAAAGAAATACGTATCGTCACATTATGCAACTAAACAAAAACCCTGCTATTAGAGTTCTAGATCAGTTCTTTTGAACGAGAAGGCGATGGTGAAATAATTGGCTGGTTAGTTAAGTGGTGAACTTCAGTGTATTCTTCC
The DNA here is from genome assembly GCA_029204185.1 of Lerista edwardsae. NCBI lineage: Eukaryota > Metazoa > Chordata > Lepidosauria > Squamata > Scincidae > Lerista > Lerista edwardsae. Next base: position 16,533,186 of record JAJKFI010000012.1, on the reverse strand, counting down.
TGTTATGTGGACAGGGCCAGTAAGCAACACGTGCAATTTCTTAAACATCTTGTTTTGAAGTGGTGAAATGCATTTGGCTGAAACACTTGAGTTACTGGATTTGTAATGCCATAAGGTTTAATCCCTGACAAAACACATCATTATGTCAGTGTTATTGCTAATTATATTTCTTCAGTCTTACTTGTGTACTTTTTATAATGGCAGTAAATTACTATTTTTACTAATCGGGCACAGTAAAACAACTCCCTTGTATAGGGGGACTTAAGAACCCATCCCTTCTTTAGTTCAGGAGCAAAGTGATACTAATATAAGGAAAATATTGAAGACACAACCACGGGTGAGACCTTTTTATCTGCGAGATTTCTGTTCCTGGAACCCTCACAGATAAAAAAAAATCAAGGTTAATTAAACCCGCAGATTTTGCCCCCTCACCCTCCAGACCTGACTGTACTGTGCTCCAGTCGGGGATGGAGGGCTTTCTGAGCCTCACCGAAGCCGCATGCACTAGCACACAGCCTTGGCACGGCTCAGAATGGGGGATTTCCTTCCCTCCCCCACCTCTGGACCCGACTGGAGCTGTGCTTGCCAAGCCTTGGCATGCAGTGTCATCAGGGCTCAGAAGAGGGGATTTTTCCCCAACCTCTGGACATGACTGGAGCTGTGCTCCCATTGTTTCCGGAGGGCCTTCAGAGCCCTGACGATGCCGCACTCCTTTGCACACAGTGTTGGCAGGACTAAGAATGGGGGATTTCCCCTCACCCTCTGCAATGGAGATGTTTTTAATGCCTTTTAAGTCATTATGAGGGACAGGGAAGCCTGGCCCTTCCCTGGTAAAGGTAAAGGTTTCCCCACGACCGAATGGTCTAGTCGTGACCGACTGTAGAGGGTGGTGCTCATCTCCGTTTCAAAGCCTGTAGAGCCGGCGTTTTTGTCAGAGGACAACCTTCCGTGGTCATGTGGCCGGCATGACTCTACGCCGTAGCGCACGGAACACCGCTACCTTCCCGCCGAAGTGGTCCCTATTTATCTACTTGCATTTAGGTGCTTTCGAACTGCTAGCTTGGCAGGAGCTGGGACAAGCAACGGGAGCTCACTCGGTCGCGCAGTCTTGAACCCCCAACCTTCCGGTTGGAAAGCCCAGCAACAGCGGATTAACCCGCTGCGCCACCACGTCCCATGCTGTAATGTCTTATAAGGCATTAAAAATACAACTTCCAGTTTCCCCCAGAAAATTGGAGGTTGCGTTGTTTGTTTTTTAAGCCAAACGACCTGGGTGGGCCTCAGAACAGCCTCCAGCGGCAACCAGAGCAGGTTGAGGTCGGGGGGACCCGCACTGAAGCAAATCTGTGGATTAAAAAATCACCTTGGCTCAGAATTCCTGTGTTGCCTACCTGTGCACAAGAAAAGAAGTGGGATGATAATTAAACCACCTAAGTCAGCAAATTCTGGATCTCCCCCAATCTGCAGTAACACTCAGGTGTGGTAAAGAAAAAGAACCCGGAAAACGATTACTGTATGCACATAGAGGGGTTGGCTGGATTCTTAATGGCTGAGACACCCCTGTGCCAAAGTACTGGTATTCTCATGTTCATGTCTCTTGCCATCCACTTCTTTAGGGACAAGTAACAGTTGCATTTGGAGGGACACTGAAGTCCCTCACTGATGGAAATGCCAGAACTGACACAATGCACCTCCCAGAGTCTCTTTAATTGGCCAGTCCCTTGCTCTACATACACTCCATCTGTCATAGTGAAGGGCGTCTTGCTAGTTAATACAGTGAATGTTACCTCAGGATCTTTAGTCCGTTTAAGTCTTGGAGAAATGGGTGGAACAGCCATTGTATGTGCTTTTTGTATTGATCTTCTTGCTTCCGCTTCTGACTTTGTTTCTGGTCTTGGGTGATCATGAGCCCCCTTTGACTTGAAACACAAATGAACAGAATAAACAAATAGGAAAGCATGGAATGTTTACTATGCATTTCTCACTGAGGATGCAATCCTAACCTGGAGTTAGGCCGGCACAGTTAGGCCAGCAACGTTTGGCCGGCACAAGGGCCACCATAAAGCACTTTTGGACCACTCTCTGAGTCAGGGAGGATGGTGCACATCTGTATGCTGGCCTCTCTGACTCCCAGAGTGGTCCAGACATACTTTATGGTGGCCCTTGTGCCGGCCAAACTTTGCTGGCCTAACTGTGCCGGCCTAACTCCAGGTTAGGATTGTGGTCTGGGTGTCAGTGTCCCAAATGTCTCACTTGATATAGTATATTTGTGTTTCTTCCTGAGGGACATTTCATTTTGGATTAAAGCTACAGGTTAAAAAGGAAATCTTGTATCCCATTTGCCGCAACAACAAAAGCATTCCAAAATGTCTGCACACAGGCCATTCTGCAGAGGGAGTCTGGATTTAGAATTCAAAATGAAGAGACTGTTCATATATAAGAAATGCAGGAATACATTTTCTTAAACCATTTTCTCTGCAAGGTTATTAAGTTGTGATGTAACTTTTTGCAGTTGTATCTTAGGAGAAAACACAAAAATGAGCATATCACAGATTTCCATGATGATTCACATGTGGAGCTTTTGATCCCTTCCACATCAGTAACCCAAGGATTATATCTTCAGCCTAGTTTTGTGCATTTTTGATTGCAATCCTATGTACATGCATATGGTAGGGTAAGCTCCAATCAATTCAATGAATCACACTCCTGAGAACATCTGCATGATTTCATATCCTATTTTTTGATATAAATAATAAAGCAGCTTATAAAAATTGAAAACAATTGTACAAACCAAAGACTCAGTATTTTTTTTTTAAAAGCAAGTAGTCACAAGCAAAACACCAAAATATAAAATCAGATCTAGCCCAGTTAAATACCTTCCCAGATGAGAAGGGTCAGATTGGATATGCTATAAACATAGCAATGTGACACTGGTCTGGCACTAGGATTTTGAAGACTGTTTCTGTTCCTGGAGGATGTGGGAGGTGTTTCCAGTTGATTTTTCAACAGAGAATGCATTTACCTAACTGGCACTAATAACGGTAAGTCGATATATATTTGATTGGATAAATGATCTTTATATTTTAAAAAAAGATAGTAATTTGTATAGTTTTACATCAAAACAGAAACGTTAGTATTTATGAATATGTGTGATCTTGTACATAGTTACTTAGGAATAAGCTTCATTCAGTTACCGTAAATGTGACTTACTTTCCAATAAGCATACACAGAACTGCACTGTTGTGACTACAGACAAGCCAAGAAGCAGCGCTGACTTTAAGCCAATGTGAACAATGTCGTCACATCGGGCCCCGCGCTTCAGGGGGCCCCGCACTCGCAGGGTGAGCATATTGCCTGTGGCTGCAGCTGGGATCTCTATGGGCTGTAAGTCAGTGGGGCGAGCAGAGCAGCTTTACCTTGGTCTCTTCCACCTGACTCTGCCTCTGAACAGCCCAAAATGGGCCACCTGGAAGCAGTTGGCAGTAATGTTATGCTATCACCACCAACTACTTCCACATGCCATGCTTTGCACGTGGCACAAACAGCGCTCTTCTTGGTGAGTGGGGGCCCTGGAGGGATGGTTGGGGGCCCCACATTGGGCCTCGCTGCTGCTAGAGCAGGCCCTGCCAAGAAGTATGTAGCTGGCAACAGCTGTTTCTCTTAGAAACTTTCTCTGAGTCAAAACTCACAATTGCCTCCTCTTTTTCTCATCATAGGTATAAGGTTTTCTGCACCATGGAGTACTCAGCAGTTGTTGCCGTCACTTATTAATTGAAGCAATTCTGCCTTTTCAAAGTACTAAGTCAGCACAAGTCATCAAAGTCAGTGGCTTCGCACGGGGGATGTCGGCCTCACCAGTGACATACATACCGTCCTGTTAGATATCATTCGATGGGTGATTTACAGCAGAATGTAATAAAAGAAACTGCACTGAAATGTCTGCATTCTAACAAAGGTTAAGACCAAACAACCAGAAAAGGGAAATACAACTGCCTTATGTAACAAAAAAGTGGATTTCCTTTACTGAAAATTGACCAATGAGACAGATTGTTCTGGCACACAATGAGGTGTTGTTATGACACAGCAGGAACTAATAAGGTGCTAGTATGAGTCAGCTCTTATTTCCATATATCAGAGCTAATACTAGAAGTCTTATTCAGTTGTGTGAGTGTCATCAAGTTGGCTCTGGTTTTTTTGTTGGATTGTAACCTGTGATGGACTTTTCCCCATAAATTTGTCCAATCCCTTTTTAAAGACCTCAAGGCCAGGTGCTATCACCACATCCTGTGTTAAGGAGTTCCACAGATTAATTACACACTGGGTAAAGAAATATTTATTTTCTTTTTAATCCTCCCACCAGTCAATTTTAATGGATGTCTCCTGATTCTAGTGCTGTGCAAGAAGGAAAAGAACTTTCCTCTATCCACTCTATCCATCCCATGCATAATGTTATAATCTCAATCGTGTCCCCCCTCAGGCTTTTTTCTAGACTGAAAACCCCAAAATGCAGTAATCTTTCTGTGTAAGGACCTCAGTCAACTAATTTCATGCAGTCAGCATGAAAAATACATGGTACTGTTCACACACAAAATACAGTTCAGCCAGGACAGCAGACTTCGTTCAATCAGACAGACACCAACCTGAAAAAATATGAACGATCCTTCATGTCTCCAGAAGTTAGTTACAGGATATCCACCATGTCCTCGACAAGGAATGAGCTTCAAAGGCCCGTTGCAGTTCGGGCAAGATTTCCCTGTAATTATTTTCCATCAAGTTAACTTTATTTAAAAATGAAACCTTGCTGTCTCCACGTATTGCAAAATGTAAATGTGTAGGTACAGTATATTTTATTCTGAATTCAGTGCAAAAGCATTTTGACTAGCATAAGAAGTAGACTGGGCATGAGCAGTAAATGTCATTGATGTCTATGGCAATAGGTGTCTGACGCTGCAATCCCTTGCACTCTTACATGACAGCAAGCCCACTGATCTGAATAGGACTTACTCTTGAATAGACATGCATAGACATGCAGCCTTATTTTCATTCTTTCGTCCTATCCCTAAAAACATTTATTTAGAAGCAAACCATCTGGCATGAAGCATCTTTTTAGGGCTGTAAGGAGCCAAATTGCTGACACAGGTCCAAGTAGACATTTGACCAGTAAAAGCTTACCCCTGGGAAAGAGAACAGGTGCTCTCTTCCCCAGATAAGACCTTGCAGGATGCAGCAGGGACGTGCCACAATGCCACACATGACCCCCCTCTGAACCTGACCAAAGCTGAGCTCCAGCTGGGTCAGGAGGCTTTCTGAAGCTTGCGGAGGTCATGTGCTTCCACCTGCAACCTCTGCAGGCTTCAGAATGAAGCCCACAGTCAAATACAGGCAATTTTTCAACCAGAAGTCACCTTTCAAGGGGTCCAGGTGGCTTCTGGTTTTTGCCCCAAACTGGAGGTTATCTGTATTAGGCTCTGGGCTTCCTTCTGAAGCCTGCAGAAGTTGCAGGCTGAGGCATGTAGCCTCTGTGGGCTTCAGAAAACTTCCAGAGTGATTGGGTCAGGAGGTGACCCTGAAGTGATGGTACTTCTGGGTCACAGGGCTCAGTTGCAGTTGTGTCTCACCAGGACAAACCACCACTGCATGTCCCTGTTGATGCAGTGTACCACATGTCCTTGAGTCTGGTGCATAGCTGAGGGGGGGGGAGATCACAGGACCCTGGGTGGCCCTCTGTGGGGGGTGGCAATGCCAACCATACTGTGGCTTTCCCCTTCATTTGCAGCGGTCCACCTGTTGACAGGAGCTGTGCACGGCCTCCTGTATGTCTTTAGGGTTTTTGTCCTTCCGGAGGTGTTCTGAGGGCCAAGGAGACTATGCGCAACCTCCCTGGTCTTCAGAACAGCCTCCAGATGTGACCAGAGCGCAGCGCCAGTCATTTTTGGAAGTGTAAGCGAGCGACCTGAGAAGGTATACCCCAGGGTGGCTCACTTTCCAGCTACTCCATTGCTTGCTCCGGTAGCATGGCTGCATCGGGTGGGTTTTAAAAAATATATATAATTGGTCTGTGAACTAAGTGGAGCTTACTTCCAAGTAACAACACTTTCAGCTAATCCTGTGCTGTTGGGCTCCCATAAGGGCAGCACTGCAATGGTTATAGTGTTGCATTCCTCTCTGCTTGCCCTTCGAAACTCAGGCACATTTGCCTACTCACAAGTAAAAGCACTGTGGTTCACTGTCTATAGGGCTCCAGGCATTTTCCTTGGCAGTTTCTAAGCATGCTCAGAAGACTCTACAATCAGGAGAACGCAGCAGAGCTGCATGTGGATTTGGGGCTCAGAACCCAATCAGAAGAACAATTCACAGGTGCTCCACAGCCACTTTAATAGGTAAACTTCCATGTTATTTTGTTAATTGAGCAGGATATAACATTTTATTTATAAGCCCAATTTTGATCTTATTTTTCTGTTTTTTTACTGTTTTAGACTGCCCCTACTAATAGTAAATAGTAAATGCTTTTGAGGCCTAATTTCTGTGGGACCACAATATCAAATGTAACCCAAGCTGATCAGCAGTGGTCCAAGCTATGCAGCACGATCAGCTTCATATTCATTCTCTCTCTCTCTCTCTCTCTCTCACACACACACACACACACACACACACACACACACACACACACACACTTACTTTGCTGTTTCTGCCGGGCTTTATCACATATGGCTGGTCTCAGATAGATCTTCCTCCCATCAAGAGCTGAGCAATCATTGCTGCAGACCACCACACCAAGGCAGGACTTCTTTAAGATGCGCGAGTTGTGATTGTTGGTGTTCCTCATTGCCCAGCTACTCAGGTGCCTCTGAGCATTTTTATCATCCGCGCTATAGATATATTTTATGTAGCAATCTGGCCATTCCTGGAAGCAATCTGTCTGTTTCAGGTCCTGTTAGGAACCCCAAGATTTAACATTTCAAACCCAACATAGTGCTTTAATTTCAAAGACAATAAATCAAGTCTGTGGGTGTCTTACACTTAAGCAACATGTATGCTGACCTGTGCCTGCTACAAACATAGGAGCAAAGAAGGACTGGAGCTGGGATCCTTGTAGCCATCTGCCTGCCATCTGTAGCCTGTTAACGTTCAAAAACATCTCATTTCTGTCCTGAATATTGTGGGTTTTAAACCCACTTTTAAATTTGCATATTTGTGTAAACAATATTTGCTATTATTGTATTATCTATCAGAAAGCCATAATCTGTAGACTCTTTATAAGACCAACCAAAAACTACAAAATCTTAGGGCAGATTCTGAATTCTCTCTTGTTTTTCTTAGGGTGCAATCCTAACCTGGAGTTAGGCTGGCACAAGTTAGGCCAGCAAAGTTTGGCTGGCACAAGAGACCCCATAATGAATGTTTGGACCACTCTCGGAGTCACAAAGGCCAGCACACAGACGTGCTCCCTGACTCCGAGAGTGATCCAAACGTGCTTTACAGTGGCCCATGTGCCAGTCAAACTTTGCTGCTCTAAATGTGTCGGCCTAACTCCAGATTAGGATTGCACCCTTAGTGTTACAGCATTGTACCAAGTAACACTACCAGTCTGACAGCTTGCTTAATGAGATTTCATTTTGTTTTTTGGTTGGCCCAAATTAGGAAATTACCCAATTATAGTTCTTTGTTTTGTTTTCGAATGGACCACCTTATCTACCTATGATATTTTTGGTATTATTGTCAACCTTCATCCCAACTAAATAGTAATCTAGCTTATTTCTTGAACATTTCGTGGTGGGTTTCCTAAGGCTATATGTGCACCTTCAGAAGGAACAGGGCAGGTAGTAAAAGCCTTCCTGAAATCCTTGATCTTCATTGGAGGCCCTCACTCTAACTTTCCACAACCTGAGGCAGGCTAAGCTATGGTGACTGGAGACAGCCAAGTCTTCTCAATTGTAGTGCTTCAGGTACAGAATACATTGGCCAGAAAACCTAGTGGAAAAGTTGATGTATTTTCAGTGCATGGGGAAGATTTTATTTTAGTTGCCCAAGCATTCCAGCATAGTTTTATACAGTAGGTGGTTTTGGAGTTGTTGTAGAACTTACAGCCCAACCCAATTGACCATGAGTGGTGGCACAGCGGCCACTGTGCCATCACTGGGTTTCATAAAAGGGCTGTAAAGCACTTTTCAACACCAGACCATATGCTGAGCTGGCAGAAAGGCCTGTGCCATCCCACGGATGCCACATCCAACCCGACGGCTGCTGGGGCAGGTAAGTGTTGCCCTGGGTGGTGGAGGGTCAGGGGATCAAAGGTAGAAAGAGGATGTTTTAGGTGATTCAGGTCTCAAGGGGGCAGGGATGATGGAGAAGGCCCTCGCTATATCCTGACCCTCATCCCGGGCCTTGAAACGCTACATGGGGCTACTCAGCTCTGCACCAGCAATGTAGATGGCGTGAATCCGAGTGCCACTTTGAGCATGCTGGGGCTCTCACAAATGCTCACTTATCTCAAGGAGCTCAATGTCAGCGCTGGATTCACCATGGGCATTGCACCAACTTTGAATAGGATAGGGCTGTTAATTTGATTTTAATGCTTTTGTAGCATCTTCCCTGATTTTATTGTTCTGTTTTCCAGTTCTGTTTTGAAGTGTAAAGCACCCTGCAAGTCTTGTCACTGAAAGGCAGTTTACTAAAGAACTAAAAAGCAAGGATTGCAAATTACAATGGATAGTGTATTCCACCTAGCATGCACGTGGCTGAAAGATTTGTGCATCAGTAATTTTCATTTTCATTTACAAAGATGTCTCTCAGGGACAAAAGGACACTTTTGGTCAAATAAGGATTTGTTCGCATTGACCACAAGTGAGTGAGTGTATATGATCAAATTTTGATTTCCAACCTTGGTTGGACAGAGGTCCAGAAGTGCTCTTTCTTGAATGTGCTGCTGCAGGTTTTAGGAGAAAAGTTTTTCAGGACTCTCAGAGGACCAAGCTAGAATTTATTACTTTAGAAATTTTTTACTACGTTGATGTGCTATAACGTTGAGTTTCAGTTGTTCTAGGTGTCAGCTTAATTACTTTTAGTTTTATTTCTTTCCCTTGAGAAAGCTCTACAGAGTTAGGGCGAAACGTTGGAATGCAATCTAGACTTTGTGAATGAGGCCTTAGAACCCGAAAATAAATATTTTCTTGTTACATGATAACTCTGGCTACAGAAGCCTTAGTGCTTATATTTGACAAGCTGATAAGGAAAATGTATTGAGCTTGATAGAAACTGAAACAGAGCAGCATATGCATGTTTACTCGCAAGTAGGCAACTGTGCATCAGTCCATTTTGAAGGGCCAACTGAGGGGAATGCAACACCACCAGGATCTTCCTGATCCAATGAACGTGGAGCTCAACAAACACTCCAGAAAGCAGTCCCCGCCCCGTACTAAAAAGAATAAAAACAGAAGCTTGATTGGCTGATAAAGTGAAACTTTTTTTCCAGTTTCATAAAGCTAGGTGGTTTTCAATATAGGGTTGTTTTAAAAAGTGGGAACCCAGTTCCCAAGGTTTGGGAACCTCTGATCTATTAGATCCTAGCTATTATACTTCAGGTAGTGGCCACCTACTGTTTAACCACAAGCTTACATTATGAAATGTTGTGGTTTCTGTGAACTGAATGGTTATAACTTTGAAAAAAAAATCCACCTGAACAAGTTTCTTTTTTTATAAATCCCTACAGTTTTCAGGATCTATCCTACGTGTGAAATCAATGAGACTTTAAAAGCATTTAACTATGCCTGGATCATACCGAGACTTATACAAAGTGCACAGCCTCGGAACCAAGAGACCTTCATGACATCTTTGCCCTCTACAAACGTATGTGTTCCAACCTCATTTTAAATGTAGCTTCATGGTAAGACCTAACAGTACAATTAGTATATTTTAATTTAGAGGTTCTGATGGAATAGCAATTATATCTAAAAACAATCCAGTTTGGAGAGATATTGGACACAATCTTGCACAGCACCTATTCATGTCAGTGCAGTGCATGCAAGGGGCATGCCTGGTGAAATGTGGTCAAAGAAGGTAAAGTGTCGTACAGGTTGAGCCAAATTCGCCTCAACCTGAAGCCTCCAAGGCCGACTGGAGCTAGTTGATTAAGAATGGCTGTTTGGTCCAAAAAAAATCAACTTCTGATTTTCCTGGAAATTTGAAGTTGCATTTTTAATGCTTTATTTTTTTTATGCATTTTAATGCTTTTTTAACGCTTTATAAGGCATTATGGGGCCCAGGGAAGTCCTCTGGGGCTTCCCCAACCTTCGGAATGCCTTAAAAGGCATTTAAAAGGCTTCAGAGGCTGGGCAGGGGGGAATCCCCCATTTTAGTCCCAATGAGGCTGCATGCAAAAGGCTGGGCTCCCACCATGTCTGGATGGGGGAAGCCCCTATGTTTAACCCCACCAATGCTGTTTACAAACAATGCTCAGAAAGCCCTCCGAACACGACTGGAGCTGTGCCCCGGTCAGGTTTGGAGGGAGGGAAATCCACAGGTTTAATTACCTGCAGATTTTTTTAATCTGTGAAGGTTCTGGAAACAGAACCCTTGCAAATAAAATGGCCCCACCTGTATATTACTAGACAATGTTAATATTAATAGACTAACGTTTGGTGCATTAATATCAACTACCAAGCCCATTTTTGACCAACTAAAATCAGTCTGACGAAAGGTATTGCCTTATCTAGTTTGTGAACTTTGTTCTATGAGATCAATATCAGCACCAGGTTGCCCTGACAAGGCCCCCACTTGCCCCTGATGGCACATTGGGCATCGGGTACTGTGTCCAGGGTGGACTTTCTGATGGGCCAGTGCTTGACTTGGCCAATTTGTGACATCACCAAGGTCAATGTGGTACAAATGTGCTACGAACCCCTCCATGAAATCAGCTGCAAACTCCTTGTTAAATTTCAGCTGTTTTCAATGACAAATTGGCATTATGTGTCAGTCTGGTGATGTTCTAAATAACTATTTATTTACTGACAATGCAGTAGTTTCTTGGGGCAAAAAAACTGTCTCTTTTAGCTTACATGACTCCATGAAGTGCCTGACTTGAACGCTAGCTAGCGCTGATATAAGTGGTGTTATAGAGATGATGGGGAAAAGGTCAGACTGCGGTTGCTTTAAAAGTTCATTTAGAATAGTTGCCATTTCTAAATAAAGTCTGGAATTGAATATACATACCTTGGGCATCTTGATATCATTGATGTCCCAGCTGATCAGTTCCCTGTTTCCTTGGTCCATAGTAACATCCTCAGGAGCTCTCAGCATTTCAGAATCCTTTCCCTGGACCGACTGAGACAGCAGTGTCTACTGTCCGCTTTTGATGTTGTCTTGCAGTCACTGCTCACAAGCAGTTTAGAACCAGGAAGCTGTTTCCTAAAGGAAAATGATAGGTTGCTCATTAAAGATAAAAATCAGTATCCTTTTGCTAGAAAAACTTGTTCCATTAAAAGTTTTGCAAGCAGCCAAGATCATGGAAAGTAGTGCTTTGAGACAAGAGTGTGGTCTTACAGAGACAACATTAACAGACAGAAAGGAAAAGCTCCAAATAGAAGTCCTTATTCTAGTATTTAAGGAACCAAAGCTCAGCTTGTTTTAACTTTTATACTAGTTCCACATTGTCATAAAGAGCAAGTACATCAGTCGAGCTTATGTTTTGCTCTGCTAAGATAGAATTGTGCTGTAAGATATAATAGCTATTTCTTGCTTTTGTTGTTGTTATAAATGGAATGTATCCTATGCAGGGTAGGAGTGGGCTGGAGGTCACCTTCAAGTAAGGGGATATTTTTCTCCTTACCCCGTGTAGCACCCTATGGGGCTACTCAGATCTGTACCAGCTATGTGCAAATCTGAGCAGCCTATGTAGGGCTCTGAGGCTGTGAATGGGGGTTAGGATAAGGCGTACACTGCTGCTGCTGATCCCACCCCCTTCTGGGCCCAATCCTCCCCATTCTGCCCTACCTTATCCACAGAACACGCTCCTGCCCCATCTCCCACCCCTGTACCGCCTGGCCATACCTGCACCAGCTTGAGCGGGGATCTGAGCTGCCACCGGCAGGCCAGCGCACATTGTTGTGCCAACCTGGCCGGCTCATGAGTCAGTGCAAACAAGCCTTAGGGTATGTTCGCTACACTCCTGAGCCAGTGCAGGAGGCCTGTCCCAGCACAATGTGCCCTTTTGGATAGGGCTTCCCCGGTAACTGTGATGAAGCCCCACTCGTATCAATAAAACAAGCTAATCATGACTAGCTTAAGGCCAAAATGGACAAGATATGGAAGATTTCTATTTTTAGGTAAAAACAACCCTGACAAATCCCAGAGTGCAATCCTAACCTGGAATTAGGCCAGCACAATTAGGTCAGCAAAGTTTTACCGGCACAAGAGACACTGTAAAGTATGTTTGGACCACTCTGAGTCAGAGAGGCTGGAACACAGATGTGCGCAATCCTCCCTGACTCAGAGAGTGGTCCAAATGCACTTTAGGGTGGCCCTTGTGCCAGTCAAACTTTGCTGGCCTAACTGCACTGGCCTAACTCCAGGTTAGGATTGCACTCCCAGTCTGGATCAGGATGGTGGCCCTGGGGGAATCCATTGTGAAATTCCATTTTTTTAAATTTTTATACAGTTGTTTTAGACCAGTGGTTCTCAAACGTTTTAGCACCCACTTTTTAGCATGACAATCTGTCTGGGACCCACCGGAAGTGATGTCATGGGCAGAAGTACCGTCATTGTGATGCCAGAGCCTGCTGCTTTCCTGAGAATGCAGCAATAAGTTGGGTTATTTCTCAGCCATTTTCCAACAGCCAAGTGAATCAGAAAGAAAAAAGTCTATTTACAACATTGACACAAGCAAAACATACCTTTTCATTGCCCATTTTCAGCACCCCATCTTTCCATATTTTCAATATGGCTTCATGAGCTTGAGATTAAATGAGATTGATCTTTGAAGAATAACAAGTTTTGAAGTAGGAATAAGGGTGAGGAGATGAAAACACACTAAATTTAGAAATTCTACTAAATGTAGAAATTTAAAGCTTTTTTGTAGAATAGGCCTAATGAAGTGTGCACCAACATTCACCACTACATCACTGCATATAATCTACTGTGTAAGAGCCTGTATACTTCACTTGGCAGGAGCAAAAATTCCATTTAAATTATGTCCCAAAATTAGAGTCCTATTATGTAAAAATATTACCTAGGAAGACTTGATGAGTTTTATGATGCAGAAAGGTCCCTGTTGTTTTTAAAATTGCTTTCTGCAATGATACTATTTCATGATTGATTTTTAATTTTTCTTTTGCATTAGAAAAACTCATGATTTCGAACAGAGTATTTTTCTGTGCCCCAGCTTGTTAGTGAGAAAAGCATAATAATGCGGCATTTGATTGCACCGGAATGAGATGCTATCTGAATAATACAGGATGAAAAAGAGTGTCACGGTGCATAGTTAAGCAAAGGCATTGGTTCTGAAAAGCTTTCTAAAAATTATGAAGCATTATTGATTTATTTGGTTGTAGATGATCAGTTACAAGAAATTCTGTATGGCATCCTTTATCACTGTGGTGAGCACAACCAATTAGGGTCAACTGAAATGAGAAACCTATTGATTTCAGTCCTTCTCAATTTGCCATCATTTACTAAAATTTTTGAAGTATAATCTGTGCCATGTCAAGAGTACTTTTGCTAATGAGCTCAGCTTGCCATCTGGTCACAACCCTGCAATGCCCTTTCAGAGGCAGGAAAGTGTTATTGAACCAACAATTTGCAAGGTTAAGGGAATGTCTGTTCCCTTACCTCAGAGCTGCATTGCCTTTAGCCCGGTGCTGGAAAGTTGAAGGGCAATGCAGCTCTGGAGTAAGGGAACAAACTTTCCATTGGCACTGCTAGCTCAGTGCTGGAAAGTTGGTTAGGATTGTGCCCTAAGAGAAAGGGATAAAGATCTTCTACCATGCTCAGGAAGACTAGCCCAGAGGGTGTCATGCTGTTCCATTTTCAATCAGAGTATTTCAAATTCCATTTTCCTTTTTCCTCCAGGAACAGTTGTCCAACAGCATTTTCCCCCCGCCCAACCATGTGAATTTGTGGTATTGATTCATTGCATTTAGTATGTTCCCATATACCCCTTCTCCTCAACTGAAGCTCCTCAGCTGAGGGGGTCAGCCTAGGTAGACACAGGCCAAAGGCCCACAGCATTCAAAAGGGCCATCTGATTGGGCTGGGTCCTGAATCTTCTAGTGGCAGTGGTAGCACCCAGTTCATTGTTGGGGAATGGGCAGAGTTCATCATGGGCAGGGGCAGTGCAGGTTCCCCAGCAACCTAGTACCAGCATTGATCCTCTGGGCTCCAGTCACATGGTTCAATGAGTCCAGAATTTTACAAAGGTGACATAGGAAGCTGCCTTACACCAAATCAAACAATTGGTTCATCATGGTCAGTATTGCTGACTCCCTCTGGCAGTGGCTTTCCAGGCTTTCAGGCAGGAACTCTGCTCTGCCCTCCCTGGAGATACCAAGGGTTGAACCCAGGACCTTCTGCATGCAAAAGATTAGCACTGCACTGGGCTACAGCAATTTGTTGTTTCATTGCCTGTCATTTCTCTTTCAATTTTTTTCCAACACCCCAAATTCTTTACAGGACTTACCTCCTTTCTCTTGACAACACATCTGTGACTTTGATCAGGCTGGGACAGTGATCTGAACTTCACTCTGAAGCCAACTTCACACTGTGAACTTCAAGACTGATTTTTACCAGGTGGGGTGGGGAGAGAGCATTTTAATCTGTTCTTCTTTCATCAAACCCAGCATTCTGTCCAAGATTATGCCTCTTATTTCAACCCTTCTGAAGTCTATATAAGCTGACAAGCAAGATCTTTGATTCTAGCGGTATGCTTGTAGCCACATGCCTGCCTTAATTCCCCTCCCTGCCTCACAGTTACCATGATGATGCTACACATACAAGATCCAAACAGTATATTTTTTTCTTGATTCATATATGCTACCCCTCTTCCTACTATGTTAATAGTTATCTGTAACAGTAAGTTATACAAATAAGCTATGAGCTGTGGAAAAAACTTTTGATTGCTTTGACAGTGTTGCGCTCATACACTTACAGCACAGTAGATGGCACCAAAGACATCTTTTTTCCTTCAGGGTTCTGCTCAGCAGCTTTGGTGACACAAAAATACTCAATATTTGGAATGCTTCCTGTAGTTTTGAGAGTCTTCCAGTTGAAGATACTCCAGCATAGGCTCACACACATCCTTCTCACTGTCCACAGTGTGACATCTCTCCATGCATATTGTTGCACACTGGTAGTGGTAAGTATCAGTCACTGTCTGATTCAAAGGGAGAATGTGGCAACTATGATCACAACCAATATAAGTATATAGCATTCTCTCATTACAAGTTTTCATTGTGTTTCACATACATTATTTCAGTAATATTTAGAACAGCTTTTTTAAGTAGGTGTAGTATTACTCATACTATCCCCATGAAAACATGACCCACCGCAATGCAAGAGCTACTCACATTTCCAGCCCCCATCTTTATCACCAGCTATCCTAGCCATAATACATCTTCAGAGCCAGGATTGTGTAGTGTTTTAGGAGTTCGACTTAGACCTGGAAGATCCAGGTTCAAATCCCCTCTCAGCCATGAAGCTTCCAGGATTATGTTGGGCTGGTCATTATCTCTCAGCTTATCCACCTCACAGGGTTGTTGTGAGGACAAAAGGTGGAAAGGGACCATGTTCATCATCCTGCTCTATTTGAAGGGAGGGCGGTATAACAATGTGAAAATAAAATAATACTGTACAATACTCCATAATGTTTATAATAATAAAAGAAGGAGCATTAATCAGAACCTAGAAGGGTGCACGCAGAGTGTGGACCTGGAGCAAATCAAACAATGTGCCCCCCACCACCACCATTATGCCTATATATTGGTCATGAAAGCACAAAAGAGGCTGGGGTGCCTGCCCAGTTGCCCTACCCAAGGGATCGTTCTAGCAATACCTTTATACTTACTACACCTATGTTTCCTTCCACTTAGGTCTAAAACAAAATATTATTGGGAACAGTATCCAGAAGGATAGTGGCCACGTTAGTTTGTCACAGCAAAAGAACAACTACGAGCCTTGTAGCACCTTCAAGATTAACAGGTTTATTTCAGCATAAGCTTTTGGTAGGCTGCAGCCCACTTTATCAGACTCAGGTCCTCTGTAGGCAGGTTCTTATTGGAAAAGTTTCGAAGGACAATAGAGTCAAGGCAGAGAATTGTCCTCTAAGTTTCCATTGCACAGACCTCTTCATGTTCCTGGACGGTTACTGTATTATTTTTAGAAATATGTTCAGTCCATCGCATCTGATGTTTAGGGATGTGTCCAGTTCCGCTCTCATGGTTCACCTCTATTTTCACAGCACATGACCTGAATACACTCTTACACAATTGTCAAGTACATCCGTCAATAGTTTCAGGACAGGACATTGGGGCACTGAAATGATACGGCCAATTAACCTTCATGACAAATTCTGTTAAGGTTACTGCTCTATATGACAAGCCTCAGAAACTTACTCAGACACCAATGAATACCGTTTCCAAAATTTTAATGTACCCGAAATTCCACAAATTAGAATTTTGAGCACATCATTCTTTTTTATAAAATTAGAATTTGGAGCACATCTTTCTTTTTTCATTTGGAAGAAAACATTCAAACACAAGGTCACAAGATAATGCTTTGGTTATTTTCCTCTATTGTTTCTGGGTTCCAAACATGTAACTTCATTAGCTTATCTCCTAAAAAAACCAATACAAATGTTGCCTTTGAAACTGAATGATGTAGGAGCTTTCCCAAAACTCATGCACATTAGAATGTTAGATGCTTGGTACAGTTGCCTCTTTAACAACCTTTTTCCAGAGCGCAATCCTAAACTGGTGTTAGGCTGACATAAACTAAGCCAGCAAAGTCTGGCCACCATAAAGCCAGCAAAGTTTAAGGCCACCATAAAGCGTGTTTGGACTACTCTCAGAGTCAGAGAGGATGACTCACATCTGCGTATTGGCCTTTCTGACTCCAAGAGTGGTCCAAACATACTTTACAGATTAGAAATCTTGATATCTATTCTCTCTCTCTCCCCCCAGGACTGGCCAAAGACCTTCTCAGGCCTGATAAGGCATGCAAATGCTGCCACCCTTACTGGATAGTGTGCCAATTTCTACAATGCGCCAGCTCAACACTCCCCTCCCCATTTCCTCTTTCTCTCTGCCCCCCTCTCCCGTTTCCAATCCAGGAAGCAGAAAGAGGAAGAGCAGCGTAGCAGTGGAGGCAAGTAGGAGGGCAGAGATGTGTCCCCCGCCCCCAATCTGCTAACTGAGGTAACCACTTCCAATTGGCCTCAGGGATGGGCCAGCCCTAACTTTTCCAATCTCTAGCAATATGCTATAAATAGAGTTATGATTCCATGTTACCAAATAGTAATCACTCCTTGCAGTGAGCTAGCCCACCATGGAAGAATGAAAGGGATCATCCATTATTGTCCCAACTTCATACCACAAGGCCCCAGTGCTGTGCAAATTATTACTATAATTCCTATTGGTAAAAAGATTTTTCATAAGAATGTAAGAAAAGCCGTGCTGGATCAGGCCAAAGACCCATCTAGCATTCTGTTGCCCAGTGGGCTACCAGCAGCCTCTAGGTAGCAGTGAGCCAACCCAGCCATCTAAGAGTAGTCTGCTAGCCATTGCCTCAGGGTGCGGCTCAGCTGATTGACGGGCAGTGCTAATGAGGCTGGGATGCTGGAAGCAGCCTTGAGAACGTGTCAGATAGTAGACTGGCAGGGAGCACCCAATTCCATCCACCCACTCACTCCTGCTGATCCCCCTCCTGCTTAGGGTTACCAGATACGAACTGGGACAGAGTGCCTATACCTTTAACCATTGTATAGGCGAAGGAATTTTCGCAGGTGCAGCTTTTGAAACCCTTCCATGATGAGCTGCACCAAATTCCTCTTTTATACAATGGTTAAAGGTATAGGCACTTTGTCCCAGTTTGTATCTGGTAGTCCTAACCCTACTGTTCCTGGATTGGAAAAGAAAGACGGAGGGGGAAGATATTCCAGTCCTCTAATCATTTTGGATGTCCTTTTTTGGTGCCTTTTCCAGTTTTTAGCCTCTTGCACAGTTGGTGCCAGGGAGAAGCGAGTGCAGTGCTCTGTACCTTGCAGTAGCAGAGTTGTGTGTATACAGATTATATAATTCAATTTTTCCTGGTGCAAAATTTTGAGTGATTCATTTAATTAGACCATTGCTCTTGTTCTGTTTTCAAGAAATGAATGAATGAAATCTGGCAAAGAGCCAGAATACACATTTACAGAATGTGTCCTGCAAGAACAAACTTCATTTCGTTGAAGACAAGAAGCAGCAGCCGTTCCAAATGTAAAACAAAGATTTTTGCAGCCAACCTAACAGCCATTTTATGAGCATCTTAGTCACTCTGAATCCTACTGGAAAAAGGTCCATGTTTATATGCTCCATGGGACGCATCAGGTTTCTTAGCACGAAAGCTGGAAACCTGTCCCTACACAGCTGTGGTGGATACTCAATTAGTTTTAGAACTCAGTCAGCTGTGAAGAAAAATCACACTGGGAAATATATGATGGGTTGAAATAAAACACATTAACATTGCCACAGGGCTGAAGGACATAAAAGGCTGCCTTCTGTTCACATTATCAAGATAGCTGAAAGCAAGAGAAAGCAGGCCTCAGCAGCCATTTTGGAACTGGACCCTGGCCCCGTTGGTGTTTTCAATATGATATAATCTATGTGGCGTCTCTTTGTTCAGCTTTGCTGAGGACAGAGAATGATTTCAAGCACACTTCTAAAAACATTATTTTTGTCTTCTCAGAAGCATTGTTAATCAATCAGGTCAAAAGAATCTTGAATTTCCTTTATCAGTTTTTAGAGACTTCTGCATGAACTAATCACAGAGATGGACTATACAGTAGTTGCCATGAATTCCTCTGGCCCCACTGAAGGTATTGCTGTAGGTACCCTGAGGATAATAATAGTTGTGTTCTAAGAGTTTACATCAATCAACAACATACCTCAACATGTATACAGCAGGTCTAAACTGCTTACATTGAAAGATATCCATTGTGGTTTTTTACCTTAGCACCCTCCATCTTGATTAATCTCACATCCAGGCTGACTAGACTATATCTTCCCCCCAGTTAAGCTCCTTTTTTGGATGTTGAGGCTGGTCTTTTAATCAGTATGCAATACAGCTCACTGCCAGAACATCAACAATCACCTCAGATATACCCTACTTATTTCCTGAAGCAATTTAGATGTTTCTACTTTTCTTTTCCAACAGAGGTATTGAAAAGTGAGAAATACTTCGTTTTGCCCCAGATAATGAACAACATATCTCTCAAGCTAGGAAAAATTACAGGATGTTCATAAGAAATTTACATCCATGATCAGTAACTACTTCTCTTGACAGGCCCCTGCAAGGCAATATAGTTAGCCAGCACTTCAAGTACTGTAGCTTGACAGCAAGTACGGCTGTCATAGGCTCAGTTATATCCACCTATTTGCCTCTAAGTTGGTTAATAGAAAGTTCGGACATTGTTCTTCAAGGTTATGCCCTCAGATAGTTGCACAAAACCTGTATTTGTCTGCTATTTGGAAGATTACATGGGTAACTATCAGAAGCAATGTACGTCCAGTGGTGTCATCTAAATGATTTAAGAACAGGTACTCACTTTTGATTGGCACGTGTCGGGACCCGCTCACCGGAAGTGACGTCATAAGCCGGAAGTGATGTTGTGGCAGGAAGTGACATGAAAAAGCCCTTTGTGAGGCCTCAGACGATTTTAAACTGACCCAACAGTTGCAACAGTATTCCACAGCACCCCCAGAACATGTTAAGGAGGCTTGGCATCATGTTGAAGTGACCCAACAGTTCCAAAAGTATTCGAGAGCAACCCCTGAGCAGCATATTTTTCAGTGGCAAGGCAAGGCCTGGCCTTGGGAGGGCAAGACAAGTTTTAAAAAGCCACCAGCTCATTTCAGCAATTCCAAAATCCTCCCCCAGGAACCGCCATGCCTCCTCGGGAGAGGGAGCCCTAGGCAGCCTACCTGCTCATGCTGCTGCTGCTGTCGATCTCCCTCGCTTCGCTCCACTCGCTGCCAGGCAACTCAAATGTGCAGGAAATTCAAACGTTGCAGGGGGCGGAGCGGAGCACCGACGGAATCGACGAGTGGGCGGGCAAATGGGCGGGGCCAGCCATAATCCTAAGAACAGGTACTCGCCTACCCCCGCGTATCCCCTACATGACATCACTGTGTACATCTCAAGATAATTAGCATGAACTTTGAACAAGTCATAATATTACACACCATGCACTTAATTTCCATTAATTTGAAACATGATTCAAATATATAGAACTTAGTTCTACCACTCAGTGTGTGTGTGTTAGAATTCAACTGTTATATATATATATATGGGAAAGGTATAGCATAAGTAGTGGCTGAAGTGCTGGATTTTGACTAGGGAGGCCTGAGTTCAAATCTCTGTTAAGCCATGAAGCTCAATTGGTAACCTGAGGCATATCTCCCAGGCTTGTTGTGAGGATAACATAGGACGTGCCAATCCCATATGCACCACCCTAAGTTTCTTCAGAGGAAAGCTAAAAGTGTAATGACTATTGATGTATAAAATGGGGTGTTCAGCGATAGAGATGCTTCTATGGGGTGGATGCAGGACAAAGTTGCAGACAAATTATGGGGTTGGAAACAGTCTCCCTTAGCCTCCACCAACATCCCACCCATCAAATCAGCTGGGTTCCCTTATACTGCTGGGGATCATGTCCTTTGGAGGGGGGGGGAAACGTGTTGGTTGAGGGAAACTGTTATGTACTCAGGAGAATAGCCAGGGGTTAAGCCCCAGCAAGAGAGCTGGAGGGGTTGAGTTAATCACCTCTCCAACCAGGAGCCCTGAGTTGACTATATACAGGGGTTGGGCTCTTGCCCTTCAGTTCAGTTCAGTTCAAACTATTGCCTGTTGTAATAAACGTTCAAGCTGCACCTGTCTTGTCTGAGTTTCTATTGCAAGGAACCCAACATATAACAGAAACAGAACACAACTTAATTCCCTTCAGCCAACATGAGTGCTGGACAACTCTGCAATTATCACCTCCTGATGCTATCCTATATGACATCTAAAAAAACCCCAGGAAGTGGCAATAGTACTGCGTTTCTGAGAGATCTTGGCCTCTTTCAGGTCCTCCCACCTGCCAGTTCCCATCTGCCCTCCACAGCTACTCAGGATATGGAGGCTGAAATTTTCCCTGAGCTATCCCCCCCCCCCGATCAATTTATTGCAGGAAAAAAATGACAAAAGGAAGTGAAGGCATATTTTTCCCTTTTAAAAATGGGAGTGCACTAGACTAAAGGGAATTGGAATTATTCCCCTCTTTTCTCATGAGTGCCTTCGGCATGTAAATTATTATTTATTTAATTTATACCCCGCCTCCGCTTACAATAAAACAGTAATACAATAAAATCCAAAATTTAACATTAAAAAGCAATAATTTAAAAACAATATTAAAACAATTAAAATTTAAAACAACAACAAGCCCCGTGGATCATAAAATATAAGCAAGAGTATAAAAACCAGCCAGCCTGTCAACAATTAAAAGCTTTTCGAAATAAAAAGGTCTTCAGCCCCCACCGGAATGTTGCCAAAGAGGGAGCAGTTCTTAATTCTAAGGGGAGGGTATTCCAAAGTTGGGGGGCCACCACTGAGAAGGCCCTATTCCTGGCCGCCGTCCCTCTCACCTCTCCTGGTGGCAGCACAGTCAAAGGCCCCCCCCCCCATGAACTGAGAGTATGGGCAGGACTATATGGGAGGAGGCGGTCCCTCAAATACCCCGGACCCGAGCCATAAAGGGCTTCAAACGTCAAAACTAGCACCTTGAATATTGGGCCTGGAACAGAACCAGCAGCCAGTGTAGTCGCCGAAGCAACGGCTTGACAGAGTCAAACTGATGTGCTCCAGCAAATAGGTCTGATAAGAGACAAAGGAAATGTTTTCCTCTTTGCCTTGTCAGGGGACATTATATTCTGATTGTCAGAACTGCAGAGAACTCTTACAAGGCATATCAAAATTGTTACCTTGCAAATAATGGATGACAGCTCTATTTACAGCAGCTTTCATTTTCTCTCTCTCTCTCTCTCTCATGTTTTTACAGACTCTGAGATGAGCCTCGCAAGAACCACAGGGAGAAACACTGTACCCATGTAAATCTACAGTGCTGTTGAAAGCATCATTACCTCAGGGCAAAAATGATTAAAAACTTAAAAGCCAAATACATCTTGCCTGCTGGGGCTCCCACAGGCAGAAGACAGCAGGCCAGGGGAATGAAAAAACATAATTCAAGTAAGCAAAATGAGTGCAGAGAAACTATCACATTGCCCTTTGTGTTGCTAAACAATGCCCAAATTCTAGAGGACAGTGATTCAGGAAACCCAACTTCCCCCTCTTTTAGCCGGATTAGAGCCCCCCAGTAGCCTTCAAAAAATAGTAGCCAACCCAAAAGGTAATATAAAGGGACTGGGACCTTTCCAATTGCCCTGTAATTTGAGAACTACCAAGGCTGATCAAGACTTTCAGATACCCAAGTTTGGGTGCCAAATTCTGCCTCACTGGTAGCATGAAGAGCTTGTTCTTCCTCCTCCTTCCCAATGTGTCTTGTTACACTGGAAACCCTAGAAGGAACCAGAGTGGAAGAACAAGTGTGGAGAAGAGTGATGGACTGGAGTGGAGACACTCTAGGCAGCCACTTTCCCCTCTTCCACACTTGCTTTCCTGTTCCAGCCCCCTCCAACCTGCCTGTTGAAGAGGAAGACGAACACGACTTGGTGCAGCTTTTTGCAATGCAGATGATGAGACTACATCTACACAGCCACTGTGGCTTGAAAACCAATAAGCTGAAAACTAACTGGAAGACCTGCATTCACAATAATAAAGTTAATTCGACAGCCAATCATTCTCTTGCAGCCTGTCATGCCTCTCTATAAGGAAGGAAAGGGAACAATTCATGTATGCTCACAATGCATTCTACCTTTGAGCTCAGTGGAGAAAGGATGGAAGGCAAGTGGTAGTAGGAATAGCAGCAACCCCCATTTGCAGTGATATGCTTCTCCTCCATGAATGTCCAATGCTCTTTTAAAAGCCATCTAAGTTTTGAAAAGAAAAGCAGCTGAGGTAAGATTTAGAGCTGAAAGTGGCCAGTGAGGAAGGGGCAATCACTCTCTTTCCACCCTCGTCAAAACTGCCACAAGTAAATGTTTCGTTCTGTCTTATCTCATGGGCGTCCCAATCCTAACTTGCGCTGGAACAGGCAGGCCAACTGGCCAGGTCTGTATCCAGTGTAAGGTAGATACTGGCTAGAGTGCAACTCTGATTAAGGGGATATTTTCCCCCTTATCCTGTGTCACATGCCAGTCATCCTTGTGGGGCTGCTCGGATCTACACCAGTGCATTCACGACACACAACCAAACAGCCCGTTTATGACCGATCCCAGGAGTGGAGATTAGGATTTGGTTTGCACTGTCCCATCCTGGACCTCACTTGGTCCACCCCTAACCCCACCCAAAAACACCCCCTCCTCCGTTTATTTCAATGTGTTTCTTTAAAAATATATTCGACTTGATGCTATCATTGTATGTGACTGCATTTGGAGAAATGTTACAGATCTGTAGTTTTAACAGGCTACTATGTATATACTTTTTACAATGATTGTTATGAGAAGTTAGCATCAGTTATTTGGCTATACGGTACACAGAATTGGAGCCTTGGTATTAATTTGTATATTTCACAGAAATACGTGAAGACTGAGCTTGTCAACGAGAAGTTAGCCTCGGTTGGAAATCCAGAGATGTACTGAAATACAGGCACAGGTAATCAAGAATGATTTAATGATTAAAAACAAACATTAACAATGCAGAATTTCAGACAAGCTAGGGTTGTTTTTTTTATTTTTAGCACACATCTTTAGACAGCATATTTGGAATGGTGAAGCTGCTGTATGAAATATGTAAAGACTTTGCAAATTGGTACCTAGAAACCAAGACAAGTACACACAAAACTTTGAGAGCATTATTTTAAAAAGCAGCAAAAAGACTGAACAAAAACAAGAAAGTACACCGGTGCTGTCTCTCTTTTCAAAAACAAGCAAAGGAAATCCACAAGGCCTAATACGGAGAATTCATTAGGTCCCTAGCATCAGTTGTGCAAAACATGGTAAAACTGATATTATATAAATATCAAATCATAATATATAAACTTGGGTACAAGCAAGAGAATGGCTAGACACAAAGTTGAGTGAACAATGAACAAACATGTTAAGATGCTAGAACTCCACCCTATAACATAGCCATTACATAACACAACCATTACAGATGTCTGTTTTACAACTGACACTGCATGTGCAGGGAGAACTTTACAGTAAACAGTAACAGCAAGAAGCTTCTCTAAACAAACCTTTTAACAAGCCAAGGAAGTACAGGTGGGATACACGACAGAGACTAAGAAAACAGACACTTGTCACCAGAATGTTGCCAAGGGTTTTTGACAGGACAAAAATAAAAATATGGCATGGTCTGCTTTGCAGATTTAGACACACACACACACACACACACACACACACACACACACAGAGAGCTACCCTTTGCTATAGGCACATTTTGTAAAGTCAATGGGCTGGATCAAAAGGGCTGTTGTATGAGTGGAAGGCATTTCCATTCACATAAGAGGCCCTCAATGTATGCCCACCCGCCCCACCCCAGCTGCAGCTCTGTAGTGAAGCCCTGTTGTACACACAAGCCAACAACTACAAACAGAAAACCTACAGCTGGAGATGGGCCTTCTGGGACAGGAGAAGTAACTTTCTAAGTTTAGTTTTGATCAAAACCATTTGGATGTTTCCAGAATGCCGAGGCATCCTGATCGCCAATACTTCCAGTAAGCCACTTTGCAATTTAAAAAGTCATGTAAGGACTAGAAGCAGTTGCATCTGAGAGATTTGCCCTGTGACTTTTATCAATGTTGGAGGAGATATGGGAGCTGTGGCTTCTGCCCACTTCCTTCCTTGGAAGAAATGGTGGGTAAAAACAACACACAGGAAGAAACAGGTAGGAAGAGTTCGTTCACCTCCTACTTCAGCAGCAGTTTTAAGAAGGGATAAACCAAAATTTGCAGATTGCAACATGGCAGTTGCTCAGATGCCCTGCCCACTTCATACATTCTCGAATGCTTAGAAAGAGTTGGCATCAGGTTCTAGATACTGCTGAAGTGCCCATGAAGTATTAGAAAAATAAATCTTGTTCAGAAACACTAAAAAAAAACCTGTTTCAGGCATGCGATAATTTAATGAAAGCCAAAAACATTCAGAAACTAAAAGACACTAAGTATGACCCAACAAAATCTCCTCCCCAAGTCCTGAAATAAATGGTGGTGCTCTTGCAGCATTTCTTTCTGTTCAAAAACAAGGTATGAGAGTTACTCTTGAAGCATGTCTACCATTTACAATTTCACTGCAAGCTGTCACAGGCTC
This sequence comes from Lerista edwardsae, assembly GCA_029204185.1. Lineage (NCBI taxonomy): Eukaryota > Metazoa > Chordata > Lepidosauria > Squamata > Scincidae > Lerista > Lerista edwardsae. The sequence goes on along the minus strand of JAJKFI010000012.1, from coordinate 16,507,543 downwards.
TTAATATCGCATCTATCCAGGACAGTAGAACAATGGCTTCTTGTCATTGAAAGGAGTCAAGCAACTGAGGCTGCCTGTTGTACATTTTACTTTGGACTTGTGATATTCAAATGCCAGTAAAATCAATGAATACCACATTGACACATGAAATACTTGCCCAGTCTTTTCCAAGTTGCCTCCAACAAGTATTTTAAACCAAAATGCTACTTATACATGTGCATGTCCTTTAGAATTGATATGACACATGCTCATTTGGGTACCCAAGTACCAAGTAAAAACTGTCTTGTGCCAAACTTCCCCCAGAGTGTAACATCTCCATACATTTTCAGTTTCAGGCCCTGCTTTTATTTTAGATTTAAGGCATGTGCGTATTAAACTATTGGGGAAAAAAATGAAACAACTTCATTATACAAATTACAATTGCATGCATTATCTACAGTTAAAAAATATGAGTTTGGATTACAGTTTTGAAATTGTGAATCATAATTCAGCACCTATCATATTGACTAGTAAGGCAACAGTAGTGTCTATATATGTATAGATACAAATATACATATATATATACACACACACACACACAAACGCACGCCACACTACAATAATACTCCCTTCCACAGTTTATACCCAGGTCTGTGATCACCTAGTATTAGCCACATCATCAATCTTTAGCCTACTCAATAGTTTCTAGGATGTTTTGCACTGGTTAAGTCCTACATAAATCATCACTATTCTAGGCAGGAATAGTTACAGTAGCTGTCAAGAGTTATCAGTGCACAACACATATTGTGCTTACAATCAGATGATTTTTTTGTTGTTGCCCGGAATATGAAAATGGTTTCTCAGTTTGGTCTTCAATCCTTCCTTTGTTTTCGTTGCTTCACATTGTTCTCAAGGGAAGAAAAGCTATTTGTGTACCCGTTCACAGCAGCTGTGGAGCCATTCTGGTATTCTTTCCTTCTGGAGGCTGCCTTCTTGTTGTAAGTCTAAAAGACACCACACATAAATCAGTAACAGACTTTTGCCATAGCCACAAGTGAAAGGGTGAACGAGCTGTTGCAGTCACTTTCATTTGACATCTGCCCATCCCTTCAGAGGTCAATTTAAGGCTCAGAGACAAACTGTTGTCAAGCTGAAGGTGGTAGGGGAGGCTCTGTGCGTGTGTGCGTGCGTCAAGCAGCGTGTGTGATTTCATACCAACTTCACCATTCTCACAATTCCATGATAGGTTTTTGAAGGGCTACAAAGATGTTTCAGGGATGGCCAACCTGCAGCACGCCATGTGCCACTTTTTATGTACAGAATTTTGAACGTGCCGCTCCACCTTAATGTCTCTTTTAGCAATTACCACAATAGCTAAATTAGAGCCTCCAAGTTCAAGGGCAGTATATCTAAGAATACAGAGCAAAAAACATAAGAGTGCTGTTGTCTATTTGGGGCTTTCCAAAGGCACTTGGGGCTGAGTGTTGATGAGGCCACAAAGGTGACCTGCATGGAGCTTTGGTCCAGCCCTGAAGGACCCTTTCCAAAGTCCATATAACCAGAGCAAATCAAGCGAGTAAGTGTGGCAGTACAGTGTGGCTGCCCCGAGTGTGCCCACTACAGCATTAAAAGCCCAAGGATGTGCTGTGCAAGGAGTAGCAAAGAAATCAAGCAACCCATAAACTGCTCTGATGCTACCTTTGTCATTAAATTTTCAAAAATCTATGGCAGCTTTGCGCATGCCACTCAGAATGTGTCCATGTGGCACTAGTGGCACGCATGATGTGGATTAGCCCCCCCCCCCGCAGTATTATTGTATCAGAAAGGGTAGTGGACTGGGAAAAGAAAGTGAGCATGCATACAGACACTAGCTTTTTTAGGGAGTTGAGAATGGTGTAGTAGAGCTGTCAATGAAGTATGCACTCCAGTTGGTGGGTGGAAAAGACAAAGTTCTGGGGGTGGGATGGTGTGTGTGTGTGATAGAGAGAGGGGGGGAAGAGCTGCATCACTAAGGGTGCAATCCTAACCTGGAGTTAGGCCGGCACAGTTAGGCCAGCAAAGTTTGGCTGACACAGGGGACACCATAAGTGTGTGGACCACTCAGAGTCAAAGAGGCCAGGACACAGATGCATACCATCCTCCCTGTCTCCGAGAGTGGTCCAAGCATGCTTTACTGGTCTATCTGTGCCAGCCTATCTCCAGGTTAGAATTGTGCTCTAAACAAAGTTTAGCAATCAAGCTTAAGATGTCCTGCCAGGAGAACCAGAGGCAGGTTATGGAAATTAGTAAAAATGTCAGCCTGAGGCTGGAGACAGCAGTAGTAAAAAATAATGCAGTTAATTTCGGATGGTGTATACACACACACACCCAAGAAATCCTCTTTTGTTCAACTGTAAACTGTGGCCAAATACGTTCATGTTTATGGAAGGCCAAAACAGAATAGAATACAGGGATCCCCCAGTGTGCATGGGAGATATGTTCCCCCTGCGGATACCAGAAACTGCAAATAAATAGGAACCCTATCTCCTGCTTCCTATTAATGTTTACTTAGTCTCCTCTAGCACTCAGGCTGCCTGCCTGCTTGTCTTCCTATAAGACTACGTTTTCATAATGTTTTGTAAAAGGAAGAGACATTCTAGCTTAGGGCTACTGCAAAGAAAATAGGCAAAGGTAATGGGCGCCTAGGGCGGCAGAGAATCGGATTTGTGGATACAAGGGAAAGCCTGTGATTAAAAATGTGGGAAGCCCTGCCAGAAGAATCAGGCAGTTTAAAAAGACATGCAGAACCTATCTACGTGATGCAGAAGTGGGAGGAGTGTACACAAAATAAAAAGTAATTCCTTTTTCAAACTGCCTCCAATTGCTATAACCTGCCTCCAGCCTAAGGCCATGTATGGGCCAACAGTTTATCCGAGAGAGTAAGAAACAACTTTGCCTAGCAACCACTGCCTAGGGGAAATGCATTCAGTCTCTCTTCCACTGTGATTTCTGGACAAATTGATTTTGCAGCCCTCTTAGAGTACTTCTAGCAGTACCTGGGGAAAGCGGATGCTTCTAGCTTCTAGCAGCAGGACCAGCACTGCAGCAATCCAATAAGCCCCTATTCAACAGTGTCCTTGACAAGACATCAAACTCTCCTCCAATTCCAGGAGCAATTTTGAACCACTTGTTACCATAAAATCGGCATGTTCCATCCCTTGAAAAAGACACTTTGCTCTCAGGAATGCTCCATCTGTGCAATGCTTCAGAAGTTTTTCTACAAATGATTTTTTTTTAAAAAGAGTGAACTGCTGCTTGCATTTTAAATTTACATTCCCATTCTATTAATGTGTATCAGACTAGAAAGAATGGCCACAATTAATAGTTGAGAAAAGTCTTCTTCCCCGCCAACCTATCAGTGGGATTCCTCCTTGCCCTCCCCAGTAATTATGTGTGAAGAGCGATCAAGCCTGTACTACTGGTCTGGGACCAGTTCCTTGTTACAGTGGATGATGCTCCCAGTGCTATTCAAAATATTATTTTCATACAGCTAACTAAATGAACCCTGGCAGCATGGGGCAGAGCAGTCCCCCAATTGGTGAGCCAGCAGCTGTTCCAAAGTGCTCTCTGCTGCTGGCAAGTGAACATACAAGAATCCTGCCCACCATTTAAAATATAACCCAGGTGCTTAAAAAAAAGGACAAATTCCCTTCTCAACCTGGTACACCTAGCAGGCATTGGATGGCTTCACCCTGCCTGGTGGCAAAGCCAAGTTCACTACAGGGCTTCTCTAAGACACCACTACTGCATGTGAACATCACCTATCCAGCTGCTTCTCTGAATTGCATGATATGGAGGAAAAAAATTGCAAAATCCTTGTAACACAGATAATTTGGAAAACTACTCTGTCCTGCACTGGGATCAACCCATTCATACATTTTAAAAGTGTATTTGAACTTCATAGCACTTAAAAAAATGCAATTACAAAGAGTGAGAAACTTAATTTACCTGAATGTAGAAATTTGTAAAGAGGATAATTAAGGAGATCATGTAGCCTATCTGGAAGTACAGCCATCCTAGAGGGAATGGACAAGGCCAAACAACTCCGCAGCTTGTCTGGATGATTGTCAGGACAAATTGAGTCTGTAAGGAAAAGAAGAAAAACTAGTGTGTGAGGAAACGGAGACACCATCACATTCAAGCCATTTCTTAGGTAGTATCTATGGGCACAAACGTGGGCACCAGGGACGTGGTGGCGCAGCGGGTTAAACAGCTGCTGCTGGGCATTCCGACCGGAAGGTTGGGAGTTCAAGACTGTGTGACGGAGTGAGCTCCTGTTGCTTGTCCCAGCTCCTGCCAAGCTAGCAGTTCGAAAGCACCTAAATTCAAGTAGATAAATAGGGACCACTTTGGTGGGAAGGTACGCTACTGCATATAGTCATGCTGGCTACATGACCATGGAAGCTTGTCCTCGGACAAAACGCCAGCTCTACAGGCTTTGAAATGGAGATAAGCACCGCCCCCTACAGTCAGTCACGACTAGACCATTCGGTCATGGGGAAACCTTTACCTTTTTTATGGGCACAAATGCAATTATTTTTTTAAATTGCCTTTTGCACTTGCATATGGAGGTGATGTCCCTTTAAAACCAAGGTTCCCTCTCCAAGTGGGGAGAGTGAGTTATTGACTGGTTTGAATGAAAGTTATTTAGCCTATTAAAAATGCAGAAACTTGTGCCATCTGATTAAACTCAAGCATTCATAATTTGTATAGAAAGATTATGAAGAAATTACAGAAAAGGAAAAAAGTCATTCTGGGAAAAAACCAACAACAACTATGCATGGAGCCAGACATTTACTGCCCATGCAGCAGCTCTAAGTGCATGGGGACATTTTTTGGAGCCCAGCTCCAAGTAGTTAGGGAAGCACAGCGATGCTTGGCCTCCAGATGACCAGCTCCTCATGCTGCAATGCAAGAGAGTTTTAAGCAGTCAGGAACTCAGGTTCCTCTGTATGTAGCCTCCTTAACTTACAGCTGGTCTTCCATTTGGCACTGTTATTACTAGAGGCAATTGAAGAAAGTGTTACTTTACTCAGAAGTAAGTCCACTGTGTTCAGTCCATAATGAAAACCTAGGCTGTAATCCTATCTTAGTCCTCAGAAACAAACACCTCTAGTCATTACATACACAACTTTATCTCAGACATAGATGGGTAGGCGTCAGCATCACACAATATATGTATTGTTGTTTACTAAACTCCCAGGGCTTAAATGTTATATAGGAATGATGCATTCTTCGCTCTTTGAAGTTCAACTCCGTTGACAGTGGTGTTCCTAGAAAGGGGCAAAATCAGTGGCGGCCCTAGCTTTTTTGTACCCAGAGCAAGTCTTCCAAAGCCACCCCCAATGGAAAGAATTGTATCACTGCAATGCCTTCTGAGCTGCCCCTTCCCCTCAGTGGTTTTTTTTTTTTTAAAGTGGAGTGGGGAGGCTCTAACAGTGGCTGCAACAGCACCATCACTGGAGTTTTTCCCTGCCTTAAAAGTGGAGGAAAGGGTGTAAGGCGGGGAAAAAAAACTCTGGCAGTGGCTGCAATTGCAGCCACCCGAGCCCTCCCTGTCTCCTCCTTTCTTTCTCTTTGCTCTTGCTGCTCTGCATGGCTCTGAAGGTGAGGGGGACGGGCTGCTTTACACTGGCATTCAGGCACCTGAAAAACTTAGCATTTTGCACACTTCTAGAAAAGACACTGCTCAGGGAGCATTCACCTTTGCTTAAGGACAGAAGCACAAAATATTGGGCGGGATCTGACCAAGATCACCTAGTCCAGCACTCTGTGCAAGAACCCTGGCAACCACTAGGTGGCCCTTCTGCCCATTTAACTCTCTCTCTCTCTCTCTCTCTCTCTCTCTCCCTCCCTCCCTCTCCCTCTCCCCCCCTCTCTGAGTAGAGGCATAACACTATTAAAAGGAAAATAGCAGGCACAATGACTTCCATCACTTCAACTCTGTTGAGAGAAGCCCTAAGGGGTGGTGGTGGTGGGATTCAATTAAATTAACAACTGGTTCTATGACATCATAGCCAGAGCAAAAAAAAACAAACCCCAAGCCAGCCAAGGTAAGGGAGTGGGCAGGGCCCGGCCATTTAACAACTGGTTCTATAGAACCTGGGCAAACCCCCTGAATCCCACCACTGGGGGGGGGCATGCCAATGGCCCAGTAGATCAAAGAAGCCACCAGCTGGAACCGTTTGGGAAATAGTGCTATGAAGTCTTGCTAGCTTCTGTTTGAAAAGGGAAAGAGTGGCGAAGAGAAAAGAAAGAACAAAAGTTGTAAGCCACTCACCAGCTGCCCCTGAGTGATATACTTCTTCCACCAGAGATATGGACGCATAGATGGAATAGCAGATAATCCATAATAGGAGTACATGAGGACATGAATAAAACTGTTAAGGGTGGCACCAAAATAGGCTGTAAGTGACAAGAAGAGAGACTGTTTTAATATTCTTTGCAAGGTATTCACTTCACCAACAATCATCTTTAATTGCAAAACTGCTCCAGTTGAACTTTCAGAACCAGAAAGCACATAAGCCCAAGCATGCAATATAAAAGAACGAGAAACACGACAGAATATTCAAGTCACATCTGTCAAGTAAAATTGGATTTAACTGCTTTAATTGCAATGTGTCTTTCCCCCAAGGCTGGCTCAGATTGTGTTTTTGAGAGGTGCTGCAAACAGCAGCAGATCCCCAGATCCCTCACAGACATCAATTCAGCTGCATCTGACAGAACATGCATTCATCTGAGACACACATTGACTCCCATGTCCATTGCACTCCTTCACCCATGCTGTTCAGAAAAGTATGAACAGAGGCCACATCAGATTGTTTTGCATCTGAGGAAGTACCAAAATCCCCTTTATACATTTCCCCACATTTACCATAAAACCTCAACATTTTGAGCAACTAGACACAAGCATTCTCCGCACTTATGTCCTTTACCCGGGCTAAACCACTGTCACCCTGCATGCCCTTCTTTGTCTTCCCTGCTCTTAAAAGGGTAGGACATCCCTAAATAGTCTACATCAAGCCTGTTTGCCCACCTCCACCCTACCCTACAAGCTCTTAAAGGGACTTATTTTTATGCAAGTGTCATTAACATAATTACTGGTCCAAAATGGACTATGTTGTAGAATGTTATGAATAAATATGGGTGATTTCGTTTTGGACTAGGATTGTTAGCAGATTGGGTCTTTGCTAAAAAGAGAGTGGCTGGATATAAATATAAGGGGACCTGCCAAACCAACACCTGAATTCCCCCAATATCACTGACCCATCTCCAATTTCTGCCACCCAGACCCCCATATATGCATCTTCCCATCAATGGTGTGTGTAGGTATGGTCCGCTTGCCCACCTATGTGGAGAGCTTACATCTCTCCTTGTTGTCCAACATCATATCCACTGCTGCCTCTCTTCTATGGCCATTAGAGAACGTTGGGTGCCCTGGTACCCTCCTCTGGCCACTAGAGGGAGGGGTGGCAGGGGTGAGACAGCCACACTGGATGCTGAGGGAAAGCAGTAAGCCCACAACCTCACCTGCTTACCTTTCTCCGTCAGCGTCCAATATCACTGCTGCTTCCTGCAATGGCTGAATATGGAATGTGGGGCTCTTCAGCATCCCCTCCACTGAACATGAGAAGAGGAGGAGGTTGTGGTGGCAGGAGTAGCAGTGGACACTGAAGGGCAGAAGTGTCCTTCCCATTTTTCTCTCATGTGCTACCACACAGGAAGAGGATGGAGCCCATCCTAAAACTACGAAGGCAGCAAGTTGGGGGAGGAAGTAGACAGATTTGAGGTAACCTCTGCCAACTTCCTGCCTCTCCAAATTCACCATTTCCCGATGCCATGCCTGAGGGGACCTACTAGTTTGTGTGCAATCAAGACTTCAGGACTCTCTACACTTCGTATCCCTTATTCCACCCCAGCTAGAGGAATTCACGTCTAATATAGGGCATGGATGTGTGAAGAGTCCCCATTAATCCTTATTTATATTATTTCTCATGGGGCATTCTCCTTGAAATAATTTCACTATAAGGCCAAGCGTTCTGGTCCTCTAACCAGAACTGGCCCCCCAAGAATCACACACCGTGAGTTGCAAGATTACTTACAGTGGCCACAAGGCACCCAGTTCATAACAAACCACCAGATGTTCAACATAGTTGCATGGTGGTAGACATGAAGAACAGTGATCTGGTGGTTGTTTTTTCGTAAGATAAAGAAGAATGTATCCATGAATTCAATGAGCTTTGAGAAGTAGTACCACCAGAGGACACGTATGATCTAAGAAAAAGGAAAAAACAATTCAGACATTCGTTCCATTTTATCATCACAACCAACTTAAAAAACCCAAGAATACCATGAGCCACCACCGTTTTATGTCCTAGATCCATATATGTGCCTGAGTGAATAGGAGTTCAGGGCATGTTTCATTGACTCAAAGAACAGTAAGCATCCCAAAGTTCTAGAGATGAACAGTCTTTGCTCCATCGTGTCTGCTGGAACCTGGAGCCTTCACACTTTCTCAGCAGCAGCATTCAGGTTGGGTGAGTCCTGGAAGTATGCTTAACTGAACATGCACAATCAATCTCAGCCAGCAGAAAGGCATAACTTATCCGTAGTGGCCGACAAGTGCTACATGTCGCTGGCAACTGAAACAGGATGGCCACATGCTGACTCAGACATACCAACCGTCGTCAGAGTTTAGGGCAGTGAAAAGAGTATGCAGCAGTGGCAGCCCATTTGCCCACTATTCTCTCTTCCCGGCTGTAGCAAGCCGGTCATATTGCTGGGAGGAAAGAGAGCAAAGATTGAGTGTTGGAGAAGGGAAGAATACTGGAGGAGCAGAGCTGATGGATATTTTCTTGCTGTCTTTGAACTCAAAGTGATACACAGTGTCTTCCTTCTGTTTATGCACTGCATTTTAACTTGCAAAGCACTTTAAGAAGTTCCTTGTGTCCTTCCCACAGTTGCCTTATGATCTAGAGGAGGGGGCTCCAAACCCTGGCCCACAGGCCAGATCTGGTGCCCTTCTGATCCTTCCCTGGCGTGAGCAGCAGTTTGCATTCTGCCAGGGAAGCAGCAAAAGGCCCTGACTACAGCTCCCAGGGGTCTTGGCGGCCAGCTGTTTCCAGGGTCTGCCACCCCAGCAAATCGTGTATCTGGCATTCCAAGCAGAGGTGGATAGCCACGAAGGCCCCTGGGAGTTGTAGTTGGGGTCTTCTGCAGTTTCTCTGGTCGAATGCAAAGTGCCGTTCATGTGGAGGAAGATTTTACCCGCTGCAGAGTCTCCAGTTTGTAGACTGACTAAAGGTTGCTGCTATTCCCATTTTACAGATATATTCAGGCCGACAATCCAATTTGCCCCTGATGATGGCCTGTGGCTATGATTGTACGCCAATGTCCACTGAAAAAGTCTAGCACTTGTGTGGCCAACACATATTCTGAATGTAATTCAGAAAACTCCAACCAACTCCACATATGCATCCTGGGCTTTTGTTGCAAGTTTCCCCTGCCCCCTAGGGCAGCCTCTTGCCCCAATACACACACGCAGCAAATTCCTCCAAGGAGATTTGAAACCAGCTTATGATACTGCCATGTGCATCTGTGTACTATTCAAAGAAGAGTCAGGGCTGGCCTTTGGCATGCCTGAAGCAGCTATTTGGATTGCAGCCACAAAGTTGAAACTGTGACTAAAGCAAAAGACGCCACAATTCATAAACCTATTAAAGTGCACCTCAGGTGCACCAAGAGACACAAGGGAGGCGTTAAAAGTCTCCTCATTGATATGGTGATCCCTGAAGAACAATCTGGGCAACAAGCAGAGGAGAATGCAAGCATGTTCCCCAAGAGAGGCTGCTTTTCTCCAGGATGGAGAGAATGAGGCACAGAGGACTGACGATGTGGAAGAGAGCCAGACTGTGGCAAGCGGCCGATGCCTACTCTGCAAACCACAATGCAAAAAAGACAAACTGTCCTGGTTTTGCAAACGTGCCGAAACCTGCAATATCACAGGACAAGGAGCTGTAAAACCACACGTTTTGAGAGCCAAACTAGATGCAAGCTGGTGAACTATGGCAGCTAAGAATCACAGCACTGGGCTGTGAATCAGGAACTCCCTGGTTTGAATGCCACCTCTCCTATGACTCACTACAGTTGGCCATAGGCAAGCCCCTCCCTCTCAGCCCAAGATCCCCACAATCAATATGGGGACCATACTCATCTTATTGGGGGGGGGGGGTTTGTAAGGATTCCATCACGGGAGGCATACGGAACATGCAGAAAGGGCTGACAAAATGCCCGCTATAAAAAGATGCAATTAATTAGCCTGGTTCAACCAACAAGCCGTTTATTTCTTTTTGATGTACAGTTGGCTCCCCTTATCCTTTGGTTTGGGACCCACAGACTTAACCCAAAGTGGACTTAGGGGGGCCTTGCTGCACCTCCCCAACATGACCGAAGGAGTCTTCTGGTCACATCCAGGAGGGATGCCTTCTGAGGCTAGAGGACACCTTGTGCAGCCTCTCCAAGCCTCAGAAGGCCTGCCAAAGCATCTGAAAGGCACCTCCGGTTTCTGGCTGAAACAGGAGGCACATTTCGAAGCATTTTGGCCAACAACTGGAAGTGCTTTGGGGAGTCCTGTAGCAGGCCTTTTGAGGCCTGAAGGGAAGCCTCCCTGTGCCTCAAAAGGCCTTCCTTATACCTCTTCCAGTCACGTCTGGAAGGTCCTGTGAGGGCCGACCCACTGATTTTATTACCCACAGGTATTGGTATCCACAAGGGTCTGGGAACAGATTCCCTGCAGATACTGAAATCTAACATTATATAAAGGGACACACATATGTGGCACTGGGAGCCTGCCCGTCCAAGAGTATGACCAAGGCTATAACATGGTTCCAAAAGTAGGACTAATGGAAAAGGGCCTCAGATCCACAGGCCAAACCTTGGTCTGACAGGGTAATTTTGACGTTAGATTAACTTATTGATCAAGCCCAGGAATTCTTCTCCTTTGAGAGACTAAGAGAGCAGTATGATATTCTGAACTCCACATGCTGGCAATACTTACACAGTTAGGTCAGCAAAGTTTGGCCAACACAAGGGACACCGTGAACATACACCGTTGGGACCACTCAAACATACTTTACTCAACATACTCGAACACACTCATGGTCAGAGAGGCCAGTACACAGACGTACGCCATCCTCCCAGACTCTCCGAGTGTGGTCCAAATGCGATCTAGGGTGGCCCTTGTGCCAGCCAAACTTTGCTGGCCTAACTCCAGGTTAGGATTGTGCCCTTAGTGTCTAAATTCAGTCCAATTGGCATTATCTGCCTCCTAGACTCTTCCGCTTCCTGATCTACTTCTACAGTCTACCGATAAGAAGTTGGCAATGTTTGTTTACAAATATTTATTGACATGTAATAAGTTTGATACACATTTGCTACACAGTCAATTGGAATTCTAAGAAGAGCCCTGCTGGATCAGGCCAAAGACCCATCTAGTCCAGCTTCCTGTATCTCACAGTAGCCCACCAGGTGCCTCAGGGAGCCCAGGAGAAAATAAGATGCTTGGGTCCAATTTTGAATTGGATCGTCCTATTCCGAGTGATCAATGAGATGCAGCACTCAAGAGCATGCCCACAATAGCCATGGATTTTAGACTGAAAAAAAAATACTTTTCAGGGCAACACTGGATACCGCAGAGCTTATAAAAAGACAGAAATGAATCTACATGCTGGCGATGTACAAATCTGAATGAATCACTTGCACACATATTGTGGTCATGTTCTATAATTATACGTTTTGGGGCAGAGGTAACCAATACTATAGCAACCTGCGATATTTATTGATATTCCTCAATTACTACCTGGAGAGCCACACCTGGCCAAAGTAAATGGACTCTGTGCCTTCACAATGGCAAAAAGATGTATATTATTCAATTGGAAGGAAAGATGGTGCCCAATAGATGGATGGCATTTTGCATTGATAGATATTCAAATGAATGGCATATTGCTATCAATTACGCATGGGTATATTTGAAAATACATGGAGGTGATTCCTCGATAAACTATCTTAAGCTATATGGAAAATGTCTTGATTGCAGCATATATATAATTTCTCCCCACTTTTCCCTCTTTTAAAAAAATTATATAATCTCATACAATTATATCTATATAATGGTCTTTTTTGTTATTTTTTAAAAATTCATGCAGAATAAAAAATACAGTGTAAAAATAAAGACCTACAGGCCAAGAGGAAGGGCACACTCTTTATTGTCAGCACAATCACCACCTTCCCTACTGGCTTGGAAGCAGCTTTGTCTGGTCTTTGTGAGATTGCATGATCAGCCGGCATAACACATTTGACCTTGCGAACAAAAGCCAGTTGCTCCTAGTTCTTTTTGGCGTCAAGCAAACAAGTTAACACTAAAGAGTAGTGCCAAACAGAGGGGGATCCCCTGGGTATTTCAAGCCCTGGGTGTTCCCCTTTTTCTTCAGAGCTATTTGGAGCCAATGTAGCTTCCTTTTTGCTCTAGCTAGATATGGCTCCGAATAGGAGAGGGAGTGGCTGCTTGCAAGACTAGTGCTGTGATCTCCCTTTAGGTACGCCTCTGGTCTCGAACCCAAGCTGTCCTCACCCACTCCATGGCCAAATACAACTGACAAACCATGGTAATGCAGCAACTGGCCGCCTACGCTAGCTACTACACCCTCCACAAGGTGGGCCAGGGATCATCCATCAAGCCTCAGAAAACTGCTTTTTGATCAATGCACTCTGCAAAATATCCCACAGAATTCTCAGCCTATATTCCCAGTAAAGGGCCTGCACGATTGTGCAGACCTCTTCTCTTCCTTTACAGTGTCATAACTGTAATGCCATCTTCAAATGCTCAGTAATGGCATCACTATCAACCCACCAAGTTTCCTGTATCTTTTCTTATTTGTCTCCTGTGCAGTCAAACTGACGACACCCTTAGTACAACTATCATTTTCTTACTTGCGTGAGTGTAAGTCTAGGACTTCTGGTAATGTTTCACTCATTTACTTGAAACCAACCATTTCCTTGAAGCCCTTGGCATTATGCCAGAGTCTTTTTTTTTTTTTTTTGCCCAAATGTAATCTAGCTTAAGTATGTACAATAGAAACAACAGCATACTGTATATACTTCCCCCGTTTCAACTGCCCCCCCCGGCACCCTGCCACTACTGCAAAGTCTTGATGGTAAGCCTTTCTTATTGGCTTTTCTTTTCAACACTACAAATGTTTACTGCACTATAAAAAGAAATAATTTTAATATCATTGGCCCCGATGCGCTTGCTTTCCTTTAGACCAATGGAGATGTGGGCTGTCCTGATCTGGGTAATGGAGAGAAGAGAGGAGAAAGGTTTTAAGCCTTTCTGTGCTGCAATTCTGACCTAGATCCCCCACATTTGCTATTTGCATTGGGAGGGATCCCATGGAAACATTCCCTCCCCCCCCCCCCAAAAAAAACAAATAGTGTGTATGGGGGAGGGGCAATCTGGATTGGGACAGTGACTAGTGGGCAGGTTTAACCCACCATTGGAATTGCCACAGTTCTAAGCCAGTCATCTTCCTGATTTATCATGCTTATACTTGCAAAGAGGCTTGTTTGAACAGACTACTCAGTCCTCATTTGCCTTCAGATGTGGCAGTCTCACCAGACTGCACCAAAGATGTGTGGCCAACTTAACATGAGAGTTAGGACCCACCACCACAACAGTGTTTAAAAATCACACAAACTATGACACTAGCCATGTAATGAACAAATCAGGATCCTACTTTTGTATCCTCCCTTGTTCATAGTATCACCAGACTATGGTGATATCAGTATCGCTAGGCTGATTATAACAGCCTGGAATTTTCTGAATTTTGACTTCACAGCAATTTTTTGCTTTGTTCTAAGGTGGAACCAGAAATACAAAACTTCTTCCCCTCACACACAAAACGGGGAGAAGAAAGCACATGAGACAGGCTTATGCACATCGAACAAGCTACAAATGTGTACAGCATCTGAACTGGGCACCGTCTGCAATGCTGCTGGTTGTAACATGTTCACTTTTTTTTCCAGGTTTTTTTTTTTAAAAGGCTGCTCCTGTCTATGATCCAATTTTATCATATTGTATAATGAGCTTCACATTTTGTATCTATCTCACAATATTCTCTGGAGGGATATCATATATTTGATTCTTTGTCACAAGTTATTAACTTTCATTTAAAACTGTCACATGCAAACGCCAGTAAGCATTCCATTAAAAGTGTACTTTGTGCTAGGAAACAAAAGAATTGAAAATGCGGGGAGGAATTCAGTGATTGTGATCCTCATTCCTTCATTGCTTGTAATCAGTGGGGTAATTTAGCCGCATTAAGCACAGATTAGAGACAATGATAAAAGATGTCACATATGAAAGTTCTTTTGACTGCAAACTGGCTTCAGTATGGCTTTCATAAGAGTGTTTTGCTTGTTGGACAATGACAGGTGAAAAAACCTTTATGCGACAACTAAGCAAGCTATTGTAGTGTTCCACCTTGAGCTGGCTCCAGGAATTCCCTTTTTCTTGCCCAGGGAAAATGAGAGGTTCTCCAGTTTGTCCCTTTGTCCTTGGGTAAGGGTAATACGGTAAAGTGGTTAGTGTGCAATGTAGAACAAGGGAGACACAGGTTCAAATCTTCATTCAGCTATCAAGCTTACTGGATTAAAGTAATTCACAGAGAGAGAGACCAGGGAGAGAGAGGGGAGAGAGAGACGCTCTCTTACTTTAACCTATATCAGTGTTAATGCAAAGATCAAACAGGGAGGGAAGAGAATTATATAAGCCATGCCGAGAAAACAAATGAGAAATTCCTGTGCCAAGTTATGATCATATACAAGTCACCCATGCAAATCATATTCCTGAGTCGATTTGCAGGCAGGATTAGAGTTCATGGTGGGATGGAATCACATCATCACACAAAGGCTGCATCACACAAAGGCTGCAATTATCTTAAGTTTCTAGTCCACTAATGCATAAATGGCAGGTTCCCACCCAAAGTCAGGAGCAACAGCAAGGATAGTCCCCCCCCCAAAAAAAAACACACGTGGGATTGGGACTGTGGTCAGGTCAATTATAATTCCCTTCCCTCACATTATGGTCCTTATCAAAATCAAGTGTTCTTACAACTGCCTCCCCCCCCCCGTGATGTCACACCTAGTTTGGCTTTCTGAATTGCTGATCATGAGTTGGACAGAGAAAACTACACTGTATTTCAGAGACCTGGAGATGGTATGAAAGAAGGATTGATGCACTTTCGGTTTTTGGTGAATGGGATTTGAATCAGAAAAAAACCCTGCAAACCCATTTGATAAAGGGCAGGAGGAGGCCAAAAGAAATGTTATGCACGCACAATGAAAAGTGAACATTCTCCAGTCCAATAAAAGTCTATTACTGTTGTCTGCTTTCAGTTTTAGTCACAGAATAAGATGGTACAGATGTCCTCTGATGCTCTTGCTCAATGCAAGGGGGTGCTTTCTCCCAGCAGCAATGGCACATGGCAATGTCAGTGATCAATGATGTAGGAGGAGGCAGTCAATATCTATCTTTGCTCCACAAGCAATACAGTAAGATATCCAGCATCTGAACACCGTAATTTTCCTGATACAGTATTAGAATGTCTGTATTGTTGCAGCCATCAGTTTCGCTGAGTCACTCCTGACTCAGCTCCTGACCACTTTTCATATCAGAAGGTTGCAAACCAGAAGTTAGGGCTGGTGAGTGCACCGAGCTAGTTAATAAAGCTTTCTGGATCCTCAAGTGCTGGACTTTTATTGAAGTAACCCCATTTAGCTCAATTCTGGCAGATTTGAGCCACGGGAGGTGGCATACGTCGCTGATTCCAGCACACAGTGAATCCCGAACCTTTTAGCACCAAGAACCAGTTTCTAAAACACTTTCGGGACCCACATAGCTTTAAGAGTGTTTCAACTTTTCCAACTGCTCCGCCTCAATTTTTAAATCATTTTTACTATGGGGGGGGGGGGGAAGACTGCCTTCTGGGGCATTTGTTGAGCTCCATGTGCATTGTATCAAGATCACTCTGGCAGCCTTGCATTCCACTTGGCCTGCCCTTTGAAGAGGACGAAGGCATGCTTGCCTACTCATGAGTAAATATGCATGTGCTGTTCTGTTTCCATAGGGGCTCAATGCATTTTCCTTCTCAGCTATCAGCTCGTCAGTTTTGCGACAAGAAACTACTGGTGGGCCCTAACCTAGTTCCTAGCCTAGGAACTGTTGCCCTAGCACATTCTCACTTAAGTGCATCTTGCTTCCTTCAAAAAATAAAAAAGTCACTTAAACACCAGTGGACTGGGAAAGGAATGTGTGTCTGGCCTCCTCTCCCCCTCTAGCACTGAGCAGCTTTCAATGCTCGAAGAGATGGAGCTGAAGGAAGAACAAACAGGTACACAGCTACATGGCAATGTTCCTACACAGCCAGCTTTATAGTGGACATCTTAAGAACATAAGAAGAGCCCTGCTGGATCAGGCCAAAGGCCCATCTAGTCCAGCTTCCTGTATCTCACAGCGGCCCACCAGGTGCCCCAGGGAGGCATGAGACAACAAGATGCTTGCATCCTGTTACCACTCCCTTGCACCCGGTACTAGTAGCCCACCACCTTTGTAAGGAGGTTGCACAATCCATCATTGCCTATAGCCCACGATGGACCTTTCCTCCAGAAATCCGTCCAATCCCCTCTTAAAGGCATCAAGACCAGATGCCATCACCACTTCCTGTGGCAAAGAGTTCCACAGATTAACTACCCGCTGGGTAAAAAAGTACTTCCTTTTATCTGTTTTAACTCTCCCAACCCTCAGCTTTAGTGGATGCCCCCTGGTTCTGGTGTTTTGAGAGAGGGAAAAGAACATCCCTCTATCGACTTTATCCCTTCCATGCATAATTTTGTATGTCTCAATCATGTCCCCCCTCAGGCGCTTTTTTTCTAGACTGAAGAGCCCCAAACGCTGCAGTCTTTCTTCATAAGGGTGGTGCCCCAGCCCCGTAATCATTTTTGTTGCTCTCTTCTGCACCTTTTCCAGCTCCACTATGTCCTTTTTGAGATGCGGCGACCAGAATCTTTTGAAGGAATGGATGTGCATCAACCTTGCCCTTAATGTTTTCAGACAATGGAGTCCTCCTTGGCGTTATTAGGTGCTACCACCTACATTATAATTCAATTCAAGACAAGGATCTTTCTCCAGTCTCAATAAATCCCATATTATACATTGAAGTATCTTTTTTTCTCCTCAAAACAGAAACATTGCTTTACAAGCCTAGATTTCAAACCAGGAGCATCAACTGAAGATGTGCATGCTGCAGTGCTACCCCTGGAGCATGGCAGGCTGTACTTCTCAGTCCTTGGCAGTTAACTCACCAATTATAAACAAAGCATATCCGTATACACAAAATGCAAGCTTACTATTTCACACATCAATGTCTACTGATGGATTTACAGAGGATTTTGATGCACAAGTTCTGGCAAACTTATTCCAATTACTTCTTTTACCTTCAGAGCACTATTGAGTTATTCATGTTTAAAGCAAGGTTTTCCTTCAGCTATACCAACACAGAAGAGTATGCGTCCTTCCGAAATACGCATGCATTGCACACACAGGCAAAAAAGTGTAGTGACCTTCAGTCTCAATGCAAGAAGCGAAGTAGCAGAGTCAGCTTATAGCGTTACCTTCATATCAGCTGCACCTCCACTGTGCGTATCTTGACAGAAGAAATTGTATCCTCCTTCCCATACTCCTGTCGCCAGCTAAGAACAAAAATGAAAAACAAAAATTGTTGTCAAAAGTAAAATAATTTTTACACTTCAAGCTTAGACCTGTAGCGTTGGGGTTTTTCTAACATGCATACGTCTGCGCTGTCTTAAGTTAAGCCTCCAACAGCATTGTTATCAGGGTCTGGAGATTTGGGTGTGTTACAAGCTGAAAAACCAGGTCTTGGGAGGAAAATCACTTCTTCCTTGCACACATTTATGTCCCATAGTTGCCTCTGGTGAAACAGGCTTGTGAAATGCAAAAGCCTGTATAATTCCCTGGATTTTTGAATAATTGCATAAATATGAGAAATGCTTCCTCTTCACTGTTATTCATTTGGGTGTCTGCTGGCCTCTTTGACATTTGTAAACAATGTCTGTATAGACACATACCACAGAGCACAGAATAGAGTTTACAGCCTATATGTGGGAATGAGCACAAGACCTTTCTGCAGAAAGTTTTAAAAAGCCTTAGACAATGATGTCTGGATTAGATAAGGAATATTATACCTGTAGTGACGAATTGTCACAATTGAACAAATTGAAGATTTATAGTCTTTCCTGACCCTACTTAGGGCTTCTAAAAAGAGAGAAAGTGCAAAGTCTCTCTTGCAGAAACAGCCTTATTTTACACTTCCCATCAACCTTCTATTTTAAGCCTCCTTCCTGAATTGTATCTCAAGAAGCTTTCTTGCAGAAAACATTAGCGGTATAATTTTACATTTGATTGTACATAATCCCAGCCAAGAGGATATTTGCAAGTAAAATACAATTCAAGGAGGCAGCAAATGCAGGTTCTTAAAAGCAAAATCCTGTTTACTCAGTAGTAAGTTCCACTTTGTTTGATGGGGTGTATTCCTTAGTCCATACATTCAGAATTGCAGTTGAGCAGCCCAATCCTGCCTAAAACGCCAGGTGACAATGCAGCTGCAGTGGCACAGCTTCTGCTGTTTCCTGCAGGAGATTTCTGGCTGCAGAAGGTGTCCTTGGGAAAGGGGGGCATTTGTCCCCTTGCCCCAGAGTAAGCCCAATCAGCCACAATAGGTCAACTCAGACCTGCATCAGCGATATCGCTGGCACAACTTTGCATTGATTCATGCAGACAGATCAGGCCCGGGAAGGGGGTTTGGATAGAGGATGTACCGGCAACTGGACTTGCTAAACAAGACAGATGCAAATCCTTTGCAGTCTCAGTTTAGACAGCTGTCCTCTGACACAAGTCTGCATTCCAGATCTGTTTTCTACATCTTGTTTTCCCGTATAGTAAGAAATAAGAACATGTTTTGGGAAACAAAGGCAGACAATACTCTGGTTTTTGCCATGCTGCCGAAAACATAGTTTAGCATGAAGCTGCAGGACTTCTTTTTACCTTGAAAACACTACTAACTTTTTCTTTGTTTATATTTTTCCTCCTAGCAACACAATATCCATTACTGCATTCAAGCCCACAAATCCAACAGTGCAACTCTTCTTATGTTTGATATGTCAGACTTAAGGCACACAGGGACATGATAACTTGACCCTTAATTGTTCCCAAAAGCTCTGTGGCAACAGTAGCCTATGGGCTTTACTTTCTACTTATAACAAAGAAACTGCTGCAAGTTATTTAGGCAGAGACTTACTAAATGGCATCTTAATCCGTGGTCTGTTTAAAGAAGCTAGAATTTTTTCACCTTTTCTAGAAGATGGGAGGTTCACCCTTATTGATCACTCTATCAAGTCCCCACAAAACCACCATCATAGACCACAACCTCTGTCTTTAGAAAAGAGCTCAGGTAAGCTTGCAGTAGTCGAGTAGGAAGATCTACTCTTTCCTTCCTCCAACAGCAAATTAAACCAGTTCTCTTATCAGGGACTGTCTAGGCAAGTGGGCTATTACAGACAGAATGGAGATCTGGGTGATTCAGCATCTCTCTTTCATAGGTAGTGCTACTGTTGCCCACCTTGGGTAGATAAGAACATAAGAAGAGCCCTGCTGGATCAGACCAAAGGCCCATCTAGTCCAGCTTCCTGTATCTCACAGTGGCCCACCAGGTGCCCCAGGGAGCACCTACATCCTAGAGATGCCTACATCCTGTTGCCACTCCCTTGCACCTGGCATTCTGAGGTGGCCTACTATTAACCTAAGGAGGTTGCACAACCCATCATGGCCTATAGCCTACGATGGACTTTTCCTCTAGAGATCTATCCAGTCCCTTTGTAAAGGCATCTAAGCCAGATGCCATTACCACCTCCTGTGGCAAGTTCCATAAGTTAATTACCAGCTGGGTAAAAAGGTATTTCCTTTTGTGAGAAATTGATATTGGTAGATATTGGTTGATGACTTTTGAACACTGAAGCTAAAACATAATGCCTGCAATTTGGAGCAAAAAGGGGTGATAAAGAATCTGAGTCTGTTTTCAGGACTTAGAGAAAGGAGGGGGAAATTGCAGGAGAAAGTTAGGAACAATAGACAAGGGAAAGAAAGGGAGGAGGAGCTGTGCGCATTTCTAAGCTGATACAGAGAAGAAACAAAACCTATGTTCCCAGGAACCAGATACAGTTTTAACCTTGGGGGAGACTAGCATTGAGTCTGCGTAATGGCCCTCATACATATTAAAACACACCTATTTCTCTTTTGGCCCCCATTTGCATGAACATACATCATATGAAAGAATATGTACAAGGTGGAGTGAAGAGCTATGCAGTAGGAGGTCTAAAATATTCGGTTTAGGTGTGGATGATTGGGTAAGCTGTAACCAATAGGTGTAAGATACTAGACCCCTCCTAAAGAGTATAAAAAGTTAAACCAAATGTAACAAGGTGTGGCTTGAGGCTTGTTTTGGTTTTTCTCTTGCCACCCATATTTGCAAATATGTAAATAAACTTTTCTATTGAACCATGAACTGGGAGCCAAATTTTATACCTAACACTTTTATCTGTTTTAACTCTCCCAACACTCAATTTCAATGGATGTCCCCTGGTTCTGGTATTGTGAGAGAGGGAAAAGAACATCTCTGTATCGACTCTGTCCCTCCCATGCATAATTTTGTGTGTTTCAATCTTGTCCCCCCTCAGGCACCTTTTTTTCCAGACTGAAGAGTCCCAAACGCTACAGTCTTTCTTCATAAGGGAGGTGCCCCAGCCCCATAATCAATTTTGTCGCTCTCTTCTGCACCTTCTCCAGCTCCAGATGTAAGGAATGGATGTAAAAATGCAACAGAATTGCCAGATAACTACTTCAGAGATCACATTTGGGGCCTTGGCCTTTCAGCTCCTAATTTTTAAAGTGGAACTCCAGCAAAGCTAACTAGGGTTTCACAGATACAGCTCTTAAACCCATCTCCACTACCTGAAGGCAGGAGACTAAGATCAAGGTACTGTAAAGGAGAAAGGCAAAGTATAGAGGGACTCAAATGAGGTACCACCATGCTAGACCTAGTTCTAGACTGCCTGGTAGGCTAGAATGCCACTAGTGATATAGGAACATTGAGGAAGAACAACATACCAGGTTCCTACAGAACAGGTCGTGCATTGGTATCCACTGATTCAGTATCCACTGATTTAACTCACCACTGATACCAGGGTCCACCTTTAAATGCCTTGTAACAAGGCCAAAAGGGCCAAAATCCCATTTCCTCCCTTCCTACATTTCATTAGATTCCATTTCTTACTCCATCTAGTGGCTGAATGTGGTATAGTATCTATACCAATGCATTCTAGGGTGATAATGGAAGAGCAAAGAACCTAGAAGTGGGTCTTTAAAGCTATTTTCCCATTGATTTTGGTATCCACTAGTTCATCACTGGGGATTCCAGAATAGAATGCCAGTGGATAACGAGGCATGACTGTATATACATGACTAAAAATGCAAGGTTTAAATACATTATCTGGGCTTCCACTTGAAGAATCTGGCAAGATATAGGAGCAGGTTGAAAGAGTTTATTGATCACAGCTATTTCCATGGCATTCGGTGAAGACTGAATCAGGAAAAAGAATGTGAAACAGAAAAAAAACAGAGTTCCAATGACCACATCTGTGCAAATTGTAGTGCCAAATATTTAACCTGAAACACATACCACAAGTGCTGTTATCTCACTTGGACATATTTGCCATGTCAAAGTAGGCTTTCCAGTGGAAAGGCAAATACAGGCTAATCATACCTGAACAAATAAATACCTGCTATCATATCTGCATAATTAAGAAAAATATTCAAGTGATCTGAAATGTTGTCCACCAAACTGAATTAAAGTAGTCTTACTTTGTTGTGCAATTTTGGGCAGAGGCTGGTTTTAGGGAGGTGGCAGAATATTTCTTATCCATCACTCAAGGCATTTATTCATGCTACAGGGTTGTTCAATGCATCCTGAATGAAGTCTCACCCAAGTACTGGTCAAAGGCCAGAGTGTGGTTTCACCTGCCAAGAAGGGATTATACTTGGTGCCTTAACAGCATTCTTTGGATACATTGCTCCTGCAGCCTCAGGGTGGACAGTGACATTCTACAGACAGAGTATATCCCATAATCTATGAAACCAGAATAAATGGAGTCCCGATGAGCCAGACATGCATCCTGAAAGCCTGGATCTGCATGCATTTAACTGTGGGGGTATCTGTGAATTGGGCAGTTTTCTGGGATGGCCTAGGAGACTTTCATGATCAACTTCCGGCTGTACAGAACATGGCTTCATCTCCCCTGCTGAAATGCCATAGCCACTTATTCCATTTGCAGCAATTTTTTGCTACTAACTCAGTTTGTGGCAATGTGGGGACTGACGTTTTCACATGAGCTCTTTCCCCCATACCGCATACAGACAAGCAAAAAAGTACTAAATCTAGAATATATATTCCAACAAAACCCAAAATTGAAGAAGGGACAGCACTAATAACAAAAAGGGTTGATATATCCATTTTCACTTAGTGTAGAAAATTGAAGCTGTGCCAAGGACTGCTTCACACTTGCATGTACATGATTTGATTTCTAATTTCCTGATAACTTGCACATCACTTCTAAAACGGCTCATTTCCGGCAATGTGAAAGCTACTTGTAGTCTTTGATCTGTGATGTGTGAAAAGGCCACTCTCTTAGATAGCTTTAAAAGAGGGACGAGGTAAATTAATGGACAAGTTTATCAAAGTCACAATGACATTATGCTACTTCCAGGTTCAGAGCCAATATGTTAGTTCTAGAGAAGCAACTATTTGCCTACAACCAGAGGCGTAACAAGACAAAAAAGTGCCTGGGGTGAGGAAGCATATGTAGCACCCCCTGGAAAATGGGAGGGGCCTCCATGCAACCCAGAAGAGGCAGCAGGGACCTCAGAACACTGCCAGAAGAGCACTCCAAATTCAGCAGTTTTGCTGCGCAACAGTAGGGGAAGCTATCTGGGCTTTTTTCTTTACTTTTAGAGCGCAATCCTAAGCTGGAGTTAGGCCGGCATAAACTAAGCCAGCAAAGTTTGGCCAGCACAAGGGCCACCATAAAGTGTGTTTGGACCACTTTCGAAGTCAGGGAGGACGGCGCATGTCTGTGTGCTGGCCTCTGACTCCGAGAGTGGTCCAAACATCCTTTAAGGTGTCCCTTGTGCTGGCCAAACTTTGCTGGTTCAGTTTATGCCAGCCTAACTCAGTTTAGGTTTGCATCCTTAAACATTTTTAAAGTGGGTCTGCAGGAAAATTGTGCTCTTTTGGGGTAGTGCCCTGGGGCAGATGCCCCTCATGTTCCATTCTTGTTAAGTTTCTGCCTACAACCCCTCCAAGTTTCTGCACACTCAAAAGCTCCTCCTTGGCCACTGTAGCAAACAGGATACTAGACAAGCCTTGGGCTAAATCCAGCAGGTCTCCTCTATTTGGATGGCTATTTCCCACATTCAAGTTATCATTAGATATTTTAGTCACCTAACTATGAACATGCGTATAAAAACAAGGCAGAAAGATAGCCTACAACAGCTTCACTCTAGCCGTTTCATTGATTCAGCCTCAGATATGTGGTGCCTTTTCATCCCTGTTGCTACAGAATCAGACAAAAACAACGTCCTACTACTTGGAGAAGTACCAGCTTCCCTGCATACAGAACCTAGGTTATCCCAGAATGCATTGTTTGAGCATGACCATAGCAACTGTACCACTTTGCACTTCAGGACAGAAAAATCACAGCATCTAGGAAGGGCTAATGCAAAAGTTACCAATCTCTCAAATACAGACCTTTTTTTTCTTACCTCATAGAACATATAAAGAGATAGCAGCGTAAGTCCAAGGTTATAGATGACTAGTATACCCCTGCATGAGAATGGCGGTCTGTTCTGCATGTACTTTGGTCCTAACCATACAATTAATAAGTATAAGACAGAGAAGATAAAGGTAGGTGTGTAATTCTGCAGAAGAAACCATCCTTTTACTCTGGGATCTGAAAAAAGAACACAAATTCAAAAGTTACTATCACTTAAACACCTGTGAAAAATTACCTGTCATTATGGAAGGCAGAGAGTATGGGGAAACACTACAGAATTGCCTACACTCCAGAATAAAAGAAACTGAGGGCTACAGCCTGCGATAGCTGTGTTTACCCTTTATTAAGGGTAAATATAGTTAGTTAGCCTGAATACAGTTGGTAAATACAGTATAGTTAGAAAGCTCAATTTTGTAAATTATGTGATAACTCCCCATATTACAGTTAATTGTTCTGTTACAAAGGGAAGTACAGCCTAATGCTGTATCCATGGGGATCTGTTCCATGACCCCTGTGAACCCAAAAATTCATGGATACGTCCATGGGATACCAGGGTCAAATCACTATCGGTACCCACCTGGAGACCACACTGGGCTCTCCAGACAGTGCACCAACCTCTCAGCATCTTCAGAAGGCCTCCAGAACGCAACCAGAATGCAACACTTTCAGTCACTTTCAGGAAGTATTCGAGGCCTGTGGGCCTTCCTCCAGCCTCAGAATGCCTCCAGACAGTGTCAGATATTTTGTAAATGAACCTGATGTGGCTTCCAGTTGTGTCCAGGAGGCCCTCTGAGGCCCAGGGAAGGGCCATGAGCCATTCCACGGACCTTCTCTGGCTTGAGAACATCTCCTGGATGTGATCAGAAGCCATTTCCTGTCACCTCCAAGAAGCTCTTTTTGCTGGGGCTTGGCATCCACGGATGCTCAAATCTGTGGATAAGGAGGGCCCACTTTACCTAGCTCAATGCTGCTAAGCTCTGTCTGACAGCAGTTTTCCCAAAGTTACAGTCTTCCTAAGCCCTACTACTGGAGATCCCAAGAACTGAACCTAGTACTATCTACGAAGGTAATGTATTCTACCACTGAGCTACAGCCCCTGCACCTTCAACATACTAAAACGCTTAGCTTTGAAGACTGCTCCCTTAATTACTTAACATCTACTATGCAAAGAGCATTTTGTTTTTCATCCTTCCTAATGTTGTAAAGCTGCCAAATTTTGTCCACGAGGCATTTCTTCATGAACCGTCTCATGCATTCAGGCACATTATGTGCCAATATAAACACTGAATGCAGCTACAGAATTTCAGCTCTGTAAGGCAGTCAGAGACAGGGACTTGAATTTTGTGCCAACTCTGCTGATATAAACCTGCTGAGCTGGCTATGGACACAGAATGAAATCAATGTAAGTGCCCAAGAAGTTCCAGTGAGGTGTGAGTGAACATGAAAAAGTGGCTTTTTCGCTCTGCTCATGCCTGTACTTTTCAGGGAATGAAACCACAAAGAATTAGAGCAGCGAAGTCTTGAGAGACTTTTTTATGACTTTGTGCATAGCAAAAGACAGCCATGTACTAGTCATCCATTGATGTTACTGGTTTTTGCCCCATGGAATATCTCCTCTCCCAGTTTTGTCCTGATGGGTACCTGAAATTTCGCTTTTTAATAACATGCCACTTTTCCAAAAACAAAAAAACTGGCCAAGATGATGACGGCAAAAATTAGAAAATTCCTTAGTCCATTTTTAAATGTCATGAATTCAAGCAGTTGCACCACCACTAAAGCTGCAAGGATGACAAGTCTTCATTCAAAAGCCACAGCCTGGAAAATACCTTTAGTAGGTATTGTGGATCAACAAGCTTTTGCATTCTGCAAAATTCTTCATCAGGATGGATGATGAATGAAACAAAGGGCAGGGGAAGGAAAAACTCAGCATGCAGCAGGAGACCCAAAGCCTGCAGTCTAGAACATAGTCAACATGGGAGTGAAGGAGCTATGCCAATTTCATTAGAATAGTCTCACCAGGTTCTAGAAACAGAATTCAGGAGGCACCTGGGCTTCTGGGACACAAACACAATACCTGGGTTATCAGTTTTGCAATATATGTGAACACTTAACAGCAATCAGAACCTAGATGGTTCAATCTCCCCCTCCCCACTCCAGCAACTGGCATACCTCTTGGTCCAAGCCAAACATCCAGATAGCTATTGATTGTATTATCCAGGGATTCCATTTTGTAACCTAGGTGGTAGAGAAAAGAAGAAGTTATTTTCCTCTTCAATAAAGTGCTTCCATCATGACAAAATTTACAACAGAAAATTACAGTATTACTTTGAATTCTTGACATATTTTGTACACAACAAAGTGAAGGAACATTTCTTTTGTCATAAATGCAGCTCTTGTTTTTGCCTTGAAGGCTGCTTTTAGCAGGCAGATACATGCACACAAAGAATGGGGGAGGGGGACATTCTAGCACATTTTACGTTACTTTACTAGCATCCCTTGTTATATTTCTCAGGATGATAAAACAACTGTAAAAGCTTACACTGCTAAAATACCCACTAAATTTATGAACACAGTTTTCCACTTTGCCCACATTAACACGTGCACACAATTAATATCCACAAATGTTAAATTACACAGACATTTTCTTATCAATGCTAAGTGCTAGATACCAAAGGTTGGAGCCTAAGAAGCACATGCAGAAGACAGGCAACATTTCATGTTATTTCACATGCAGATACATCAGCACAGGCCAAATATATTGTGCAACAATTCAACATTTTACACTCACGAGTGAAATGTTGTGCAAAGCGACACAGAATATACTGCACTCATGCAAAAGCCTAGTCAAGACTGCACTTGGGTTTCCAAGCAGGACCACATTGCAATATCACTTCCATGCGCACCAGCCCTCTTACGAACATGGAAAGGTAACTTATAAGACATCCCTCCATGCACTGTCTAAATAAAAATGATCTTGCATCTACATATACTGTGGGACGATCATCAGTAATGGGAAGAAATAATGAAATGGAACAGGACACATCAATAAGTTCACATTCAACATAGGTGAACTTTTAAATTCATTTCCATGGACAAATAGGGAAAGAGCCAAAATGTCAGCAGTCTTCACACTACAGATAATGAACAATCATACAAGCCAAAGCCTGAAACTGAAATGGGAGTAGTAGTCTACACAAGACATATTTTAATTAAGAGGACTCTTTCTTCCAGCAGACCATCCATCCATGTATAAATAATTCTGGATTGCCCTTTCACACTTTAAGTATTTCCCAGGGTCAACTGGAATGCCCTGCAGAGCACTACCTGCCACTTTCCACCCCCAGACAGAGGGCTCTGCCATTGGACCTTTGCTTACTGGAAGGAGGGAAGAGAACTAGATGGGATAAGAGCATCTCTGGTGGTCCTGCTAGACCTCTCAACAGGGTTCAAAGCCATCATCCCTTTGATGGGTTGGTTGGCTGGGAGTTGGAGGCACCATTTAATGGTGATTTCAATCTCTCTCCGTCAACAGATTCCAGAAGAATGTATTGGGATACTCCAATGTTCCTTTGGCAGTACCTATTGTGACCACTAAAAAAAAAAAAAATGCAGGTCTGCATCATTCTACACAGTTCCTCAGATCAGAGAGCGAAAACATGTCTGTCAGGTCAAGCAGTCAGCTCAGTATCACTTGTTAAGGCACTGCAATAGCAATTTTCTACCTGAGAGAAACAACTCCGTGGCAGACCACCTGCCTTGAATAAGAGAACTTGTTCAATCCAGAACCCTACAATTAAAAAGAACTGTAGGTACGATACCATCATAGTAGACAATACTGGACTAGATGGAACTGTATTTATTTGAAAAGAAAGAGGAACAGTTTTTTGAAGCATTTACACCCTACAGCACTGGTCCCCAAAGGTTTTAGCACTGGGACCCACTTACTGAAATGGCACTCAGTTGGGATCCAACCAGCTTTGAGACTAAAAATATTACCAGCTGCTCAAGCCTCCTTTTTAATATGGTTGAGGGGCACCTGCTTGATTTTTTGGCTCCGTGTTCATTGAAACGGGACCATTCTGGTGGCCTTGCATTCCCCTTCGCCTGGCCTTCTATAACAGCCAAGGCCTGGTCACCTATCCATGAGGAAAAACACGCATGTGGCTTAGTTTCACTTTCCACAGGGCTCACTACATTTTCCTTGCAAGCTGGGGCGGGGGAAGAAAGACTTCCTTCGAGTGTTTTGGGGGGCCTGTATTCATTAGACCGGAACCATTCTGGGGGCACGGCTTTCCTTTTGGCCTCCTCTTCGAAGTGGACCAAGGCACATTTTCCTACTCATGAGCAAACATGGATGTGCTGCTCAGCTCCACTTTCCATAGGGCTCCACACATTTTCCTTAACAGTTACCAGTTAGTTTTTCGACCCCAGTTTAAGAACCACTGTCTTAACAAACAAGATGCTACTCATGATAATCCCTTGGTAAAGAAATCAAGAATATCCCAAGTGGCTTACTGAAGAAAGCCTGAAGGACAAACAACCTGGGCCAAAGTAGGTGAGTTCCAGTGGATGGCAATGAGTGGCTCGCTTCCTTTTCTGGTAGTCTTCTCAGAATAATGTGGGAGCTATCAACCATTGGCCCTTTTGTTCAGTATTCTCCTTAATAATTCTGACAGTGATTATAGCAAGAATACCAAAGGCTAGCTATCATCATTACGCGATCTTGAGTATGCTCTACTTCAGTGATTCTCAAACCTTTTAGCGTGGGACCCACTGTTTAGAATGGTACTTGGGACCCATTGGAAGTGGTGTCATTAACCTGGAAGTGATGTCATAGCCGGAAGTGACATCCATCAAGCAGGAAGTAACAGTGTGACATAATCAAACTGGCATTCTTGGACTGCAACAACTGCACAACCTTGAAACATCCCTGACAGAAAGCAAGATTAGGACAAAATATGACGTAAAAGCCCGTTCAGGGCTTGAAAATTCCTATCTTGAAAATTCAAACTGTTAATGCTCACAAAAGAAGTAAAGCAAGAGTATGGTCTGCAGATTCCAAGATGGCAGCACCCAGATTTCCGCGACCCACCTAACATGTCACAACCCACCCAGTGAGCCCCAACCCACAGTTTGAACAATACTGCTATACATGCACTGACGGGAAAAATGAGATTAACAGCAGATAAACAATACTACCAAAACAAGTGGAGAAAACAAGAGAAATGGGAAGAGGGTGAACTTTATTCTCGATTCAGTCAAAATGTAACCAATATTTTTCAAGGGAGTTACTCTAAAAGATACATTATACTTTTAAAATAAAACACATTACATATACTATGTATTTGTAAAAGACACCTAAGCCACATATTCTTGTACTGTGCAAACTATGGGCCAGGATGTTGAACTGTGGGGGTTTCGAACTAAAATGGAATTGGGCAAGGGAGGATTTGCAACAGCACAAGAAAAATACCGTCAGTCCTCTTTACATGTGACCTCGCTGTCTAAGATCTGTGAGGTGCAGAATTGCTACTTTCTTTGTTATCTACGCCTCTGTCCTCATTATCCACTATGCAGAGACCTTCCAAAGGCTGCAGGGATCTTCAGAATGGCACCAACAACCAGCACCAACTCCTTAAAGTGACCAGCAGAAGCATCCACCAGCATTTAAGGGGTCAATGCTGGTTGCAGATGCCATTCTGAAGATCCCTGCAGAGGATCCACTGGAATGTCTCTGAAGCACTCAGGGATTTTTTTGCACTTCCTGCTGCACTCTGCTGGCTTCCTGAGGGTCTCTGCTGGAATCTTCTGATGGCAGATAAGGTACCTCATGCACCTAACCCCCATCAATCCCATGGCATCAATGTTTCATTATCTGAAAAATCACTATTTACAAGGATTTCCAGGAACTTAGCCCTAGTGGATAATGAGGATGGACTGTATTCTACAGAATTTGAATTCTGCTATTGTTGAGTAGCATACAGTGGGACCTTGGTATCCGTTCCTGGATCCTCTACAGATACCTAAATCTGCAGGTAAGTAAATTCACAGAGGGGGGTCCTCAAATGAACTCCCTGACATGACCAGAAGTCCCTTCCAGTTGCATCTGGGAGGTGTTCTGAGGTGCTGGGAGGTCATGCCTTTTGAAAAAATTGTGTTTTATGAAAAAAAACCTGAAGCCTCAATGAAGCACATGGAGGCTGCATTTGACTTCCCCACACCCCAAACTTCTCCCAGATGCCACCAGAAGGAAAGACTATGAACCCTTCAATATTCAAGTATACTCAAGTACCAGCAACAATGTTTACATCTGGTACAGTAAAAATTGCTAAAAACAAAAGGACATTTCCATTAGCACAAAACACAACACACACCAAATATATGAATAATTTCTAGGGGGTAGCTACATTGGTCTCTGGCAGCACAAACAACAAGGTCCTTTACATATTTATTTTGCACTAGCTTTTTGTTACCCGGCGTTGCCCGGGGGACAAAGTATCCCCAGCGTGTAGTAGGAGAAGGAATGAATACAGGGACAGAATCAAGCAAAGGAGCGTACTGAAATTGTCACACGCACTGATCAATGTCTGCAGGTCCCGTGGCAGTGTGAGAAACTCACAGTAATATTAATTAAACTCAAACCCTGTTTGTAACCCACATTGTTAGTTTCCCCTCCAGGAGGAAGAATAAATATGAGGAGACAGGGACACAATCAAGTACAAGGGCAAACTGGAGCAGTCATACTCACTGACCAATGACTGCAGGTCGTGTGGTAGGATAGCACTGAAGTATGAGAAAGTGGAAGAGGTGGCCAGCTAGCTCTCTGGAAATAGGTCCCTCTCAGATCCGACTGGGTGCTGGAACTCTCTGGATCATTTGCAACTCTTTTAAGCCAGTTTCACTTTCGATTTGGCTTTGTGAATCACATAACCTGCAGAATCGTTTCTGACCACAGGGTGGCAGCAGACCTGTAGCCCAATGCAATCCCTTTGGTTCCTGACGATCTGGCCCCGCTCCCCAAAAAACGGGGGGCTGTAGGGGGGTCTGACCCCCGCAGTCTTCTTTGCCAGGCTGCAAGGTACGTGTGTGCCAAGTTTCGTGGCTGTGGGTCAAGGCACGGAGACGCCTATAAATAACATACATACATACCCACACACATACACACACACATACACACATACATATACACGTCCGTTTTTATATATATAGATAAGCATTCACAAATTTGAGCCCAGCATACCCCTTAACGGCTGTTCAAGCATTTCAATATTAGTTGAAATGTTATACACACACAATATCCCAAACACAAGGATTACTACACCACACATACTGAAATGGGACTTTTCTTTGATGAAAAATCAAAAAGACTTGAAGTCCCCCAACATACAAAAAAAAAAAAAAAGCAGAAAAAAAAAAGCCCTGGAATCCAATCCTCAAGACACCCTGAATATTAGAAGAAAAAAGTCAGAAGATGGCTTTGCATATCTTTTTGGATCTCCCACAAAAGCAAAACCAACCAGCCAGCTGTCATTCGGTATGTGCCTTTAACAAGGAACCTTGATTAAAAAAAAAAAAAAAAAGAACTGGAGGGAAAGGGAGGCACTTACACAACCAAACTGAAAACCATGGGACACGGCATTTACTTTGTAACAGAGCCTGGCCAAGCAACACATAGGACAGACTATTGGGCTGAGGAATGTCCACTGCCCCCTCAAATGCCTGAATCAGTGAAAAATAGGCAGGGAGGAGGAAGAGGGGGGGGAAAGAGGGCTTCCAACAGAAGCCAGGAATGCATGCACATACTTGTCAAAGGCAAGCTGAATTTACTCATATCAACAAATGTGGCAAGATACAATAAAGGCTTCTTTTTAAAAAAAAAAAATGCAAACATCCAAGGTTTGCTCTCCTAGTCAGCCAAAGTAGAAAGGTTTCCAACTTGTCTTGTAACTAGATCTTCAGGGGAGTACTATATCCCCATGTGACTTGCCATCTGAACTCCCATGTGTTCTTCCTGTTGGGTCATCCACCGATATGGTGACATACAGTAACCCACACAAGGAATGGGTGTGTGTACCATTTTTGGTCTCTGCAATATTTGCCCAATGTCCCACTTGCCCACAGTTTGTTGCATTGCGCGCCGCAATAGAAATACTTTAGCAACAGAGCAGGGCAAGCAGGCAGAGTAGACAGATGTGGAAAGAGTGCCATAAACGGAAATTTGTGCTCCATCTCTTTTGCAAGTCGGAAGACAAATAAATTCCACAAGCTTCCTACTGAAGCTTCCCCGGCAAAGAAAGGTGTTCCTTTTACATGCTCACTTGGCTACAGCAATAACATACAGCATTGCTGAAAGAGTTACTGAAGAACTAGTCCTACTGCCCCCTGAAGAATCTACCAACACAAGAAAACAGCTCCCGTTTTTCAGCAATTTAACTTTCATGATGGGAATGAAGATAAATTCTGTTACCTAACATTATTGGAAAAGAAACTAGTTCTCTTCTCATTGCATTAACACACTTAAAGTTAAGTTTCCAAAATGTTGCAGTTCAATCAGTGTATTGTAAAAGAAAAAAAGGGAGGCAGAGTTATCTATTGAAGCAACCAAAAATGCATCTGGTTTAAGAACACAAAGGCTGTCTACATATTTGTGTGCATAGGTTTAAAAAAAACTTTTGATATTCATAGAGGTAAAGGTTTCCCCACGACCGAATGGTCTAGTCGTGACCGACTGTAGGGGGCGGTGCTCAACTCTGTTTCAAAGCCTGTAGAGCCGGCGTTTGTCCAAGGACAAACTTCCGTGGTCATGTGGCCGGCATGACTATACACCGTAGTGCATGGAACGCTGTTACCTTCCCACTGAAGTGGTCCCTATTTATCTACTTGCATTTTTAGGGGCTTTTGAACTGCTGGGTTGGCAGGAGTTGGAACAAGCAACAGGAGCTCACTCCATCGCGCAGTCTTGAACTCCCAACCTTCCGGTTGGAAAGCCCAACAGCAGCAGTTTAACCCACTGCACCACCACGTCCTCTATTCATACCTTTACATAAAAAACATGTGCTAAATCAGAAGTCCCATGTGTTCCCATGTGTTAAAGTGTGATTTGGGGGAAATCACATAAAGTAGTTTTTAGACTTCCCTTAAAAATGCAACAAAGACCCAACTACCTAATGGTGAAAGACCTGCATCTTGAACCGGGTGTGTGCGCATGTGTGTGCGTGTGTCAGGGAAAGGGGGAGAAGAAATGGCTCTGATGCTGCCTTGATGCTACCCAACAATTCGTGCTTCCAGGCAAGCCCAGCTGGGAGAAGGATTCATTGTCCCTGCGACACATGCCTTTGGTCACTTACATGATGCTTCTCCTATGAGGAAGGCAGAGCTGGGTTTCAAGACAGTTGTGTATGGTTTGTGCCTAAGATACAAGGCAAGAGAGTTCCTGTAGCAATTGTTATTCACTGCTTGCACTGCCCCTGGATGACAAGTTATCAGGGGGGTGGAGAACAGAAAGCGTTCAGCATTATAAGGCTATCTTTTTTATTTGCCAACAACAAACAAGAAAGGCGCTGCATTACGCTGCTCAAGACAGATCACAGAGGAGGCTTGTAATCCCCCTGGAAACTGTGCATGCCTCCACAGGAGGCCTGCCTCACGTAGAGAATAATTCTTGAAAGCTAAGTCAGCCTCGCTAGTGCATATTGGCCAAACCACTTCAATGTAAATTAGACATGCACTATAGACAGGACTCCAGAAGCCGGAGGGTAGAAGAGCCCAACCAAAAACCTCACACAGTTCTTTTAGCCAAGAAACATCTCATGCCAACATTTAAACTCTTATGTTGAGATAGAAACAAACTTGAAAAGTTAGTCACACTACCTTACCATCAAGAAATGCTCTTGATGCTCTGTCTTGCAGAAGGTAATTCTTAAAAGATGTCAAAGTCACTAGCAGTGAGTAATCAGCTCCACAGTGACTCTGTTCTGCCACCACAGGTACTGCAGCTTGTCACAACCAGGCATCTGTCTCCCATCCAAAAACAAACCACAGATTCTCCTGCTTAGCTTCAGGCAGTGCCAGCTGCTCAACCAACTGATGTCCACACCTCCTGCACCTCACATAAAGTGTGTGTCATATACCAAGGAATAAAATCCCTAGACACATTGTGAGCAACCTAGGCATGCTGGGGTTCTATTCCAGACTCCCAATTGAAACCTGAAAACCATGGATACTGGGGACACCTTTTTAAAGATAGGGGAACATCAAATGTTTTGCTGCAACAAGGTAAAAAAAGAGATTTATTTAATTACCCCCTATCTTTTTAACAGCCATCCCAGTATCCACTGTATCTATGGATAACTGCATGGATAATGAATCAGTGGATATCGGGGCATGCCTGTACACCCAATTCTTACAATACACCAAATCTGGCTTCCATCCTAGGCCACTTACCTGGGAGTAAACTCCATTTAACAAAATGGGAATTGCTTCTGAGTAAACATATATATGGTTGTGCTGGGTATTAATCAAATTCAGGGGCCTGGTAAGGAAAAGAGGATTTGGTTCACTTTTAGTTATCTGGAAAGTGTTTTAAGGCTGCAACCCTATGCACACTTGAATAGGAGTATGTCCCATTCAACTCAACAGGACTAACATTACAGTACACATGCATAGGCTGTACTCTGTAAATCTGGTGTTTGCTTTCAAGTAGGTTATGGGGGTATGTACCCTCTTATCAGAGGATAAGTCTCATCAGCATGAACTCTTCTGAGAAATTTGAACACCATGGTCAGTTATCTGCTTGACTTAGAAAAAGTACAACCATTTGCATATATTTCCCCCTCAAACCTGCTATTTGGGTTACTTTGAGGTGCAAATCCTATATAAGCTCACCCAAAAGTCCCACTGAATTTTATCGGGCTTTCTTCCAAGTAGACATGCAAAGGATTCAGGAAAAGCTCCAACCATATTTGGGTTTCACAGAGCTCATCCGCAAAAAGC
Organism: Lerista edwardsae; assembly: GCA_029204185.1. Taxonomy (NCBI): domain Eukaryota; kingdom Metazoa; phylum Chordata; class Lepidosauria; order Squamata; family Scincidae; genus Lerista; species Lerista edwardsae. The sequence continues at coordinate 16,472,521 of JAJKFI010000012.1, read as the reverse complement.
CAGCCAGGCAGTCTAGCAGCTAAAACTGGAGGCTGCTGGAGGAGGGGAAGAAGCCAGTGCAAGAGGAAAGAAATTGCTGTAGCAAAAACACAGGAACAGCCTCCAACTCACAAGGAAGTAAACATGATTAAAGGCAGTTTCCTTACAGAGTGAAAGCACCTAGTTCACTTTCCCCAGATGCTCAAAGTCTACCAAGTCCCAAGAATATAGACAAACTACTATTATAATTTATTCCAGTTATTGTCAAAACAGACAAGATCCAGGCGACCCAGGTCTTCAGACTCTGGGCTTCAAAGCTGGCTCATGGTTCCATTCAACGATGAGATCCGCAAATTGAGAAGGGGAACGCTGGGCGGGACTTATGCGGGGCTTCCACGTGATTGGCTGCCCGTCTGCAGCGTTTCGTGGCTGCCCTGGCCTCAGTAGGGCTGCCCCCGGTTGCTGCGCCCCACTGCTGCTCGCCCAGGCACCCAGTGTGCCCCCCACCCGTCCTCCGCGGCGAGCAGGAGCCCCCCCCCAGGCCAGGCCAGCCGCGGAACGCTGCAGACGGGCTGCCAATCATGTGTAAGTCCCGCCTAAGTCCCGCCCAGCATTCCCCTTCTCAATTTGCAGATCCCATCACTGGTTCCATTTCAGTTTTACGAGTGGTGCTGTGAGGTGGGGTATTCAGCCCTTTCTCCAGCGTGGTTCTCTCTAATTAAAAAACCCATTTTCTACCAGTGATGCACTGGAGATTGCATTTCTACCAATGTTGCTCAAAAGCACCATTGGTACAAAATGGTACAGCCCCCCACCAAGCTATTTGCACCCTATGGGACACAAGAAGGCAAATCTAGCCTAACAGCCTCTTTTTCACAGTGTATAACCAGATCTCTTGGAAGCCCAAAAGTAGGTATTGCCAACAGCCATCCTCCATCCGTAGCAACAGGTACTCATAAGCATACTAAACCTGAAGGCAACATATGGCCACTATGGCTAGTATCCACTGATGAACAATCTCCATGAATCCATCTCCTTTTAAAGCCATGTCAGGTAATGGTCACCACACTCTATAACAGTGAATTCCATAAACTAGAACTGGAATCCAATATTTGAGTACCTTCTCCAGTAGAGAAGATTTCTGCTTTGGAGAGGCATTTTGGATCAGAAAAATTGGAACGAGGAAAAAGGTTCAGCACCCCTTCCCCAGCATCACTTCCTCAATTGAAAATTGATGGCCAATTTATTTTAAAAGATTTATATCCTGCCTTTAAAAGTTGGCACTCAGGGAAGGAGACATGGACTAAAAAATGAAAAACTGTAGAGCATCAGTACAAAATAGAAACAGCAGCAGCAGGATACCAATATCCAGCATATCTCATGCACAAGTAATATAAAATACAAAACACATTCAAAAGGCAACAGTAAGATAAAAAAAGTTTTGAGGCTTTGCTAAACGAGAGGGCATCATTTTTGGTTCTACCAGGAGAGCGTTCAATAACCATGGTGCTGTCATGAAATGCTGCCTATGCACCATCATCCAACTGTGGTTTGCAATCATGGTTTGTCAGAAATGCTCAAGCCACAGTTCCGTGGTTCAGAGATCGTGATAAATTTTGATTTAACCACCCAACAAGGTTTTCTACTAAGGTAGGCACAGACAAGCAAAGAGAGAAAAGTCAAGCTTGTACCTTGTTCCCAATAAAAAAAAAATGCCTGAGTCGAATAAAAGACCAAGCTCAACCCCACCTTGCCAGTCAAGAGGTAGCTGAGCAAGAAACCACACAAGTCCGCTGCTTCCCCTCTGCTGCCAGTTCATCTGGCAAGGAGCAGGTAAATGAACCCACAAATGTTCTGCTGCATGGAACGCATGTTTCATCCCTTTCTCTCCTGCTACAGCCAGACTTTTCTTGTATTTATTTATAAAATACTGATAAATGCAAGCAGACTGAGGAGCTTGAAATTCAAATACAAGGTTACATTCAAATGAGCCGAGAAACATGCAGTTGCAAAACAGTGGATAATTAAAATCCCTCCTGGGACAGACTCTAAATGTTTAGGGGAGAAGAGGCAGTTATACAGATAACTGTTGTACTAATCCGGTGCAGACTCATACAGTGACCAAAAGTGTCCATAACTACCATCGGCTCCTTCTGCTAGACTTCTGCTTCTGTTCAAAAAGTACAGCCTGGTACTTTCCAGCACAGTCATATATGGAGTTTTGCTTTCCTCCATTTCAGATACATTTTTTGAAAGAAAAAAATAAAAGAGTATCTTCAGGAGTGCACAAAAGTGTTGTTCTGCAATTTAGAATGCTTAAAAAAAAACACCTTAGTGTTTACAACTATAAGCAGAAGACTACTATCAAGAGCCTCCAAACACAGTGGAGTAATGCAAGCATCCATTAAGCATGCAACATACAGAACAAACCAGTTGTTTCCAGACTTCAGGCTCCCTAACTTTCAGAGAGGGATCAAGGTTTGCATCTGCTTTAAGCACAGCTATTTGTTTCAAAAAAAGGTAAAGGTTTCCCCACAACAGAATGGTCTAGTCGTGACCAACTGTAAGGGGGCAGTGCTCATCTTCGTTTCTAAGCCTCTAGAGCCGGTGTTTTGTCTGGGGACAAGCTTCCATGGTCATGTGGCCAGCATGACTATATGCTGTAGCGCACGGAACGCCGTTTTACCTTCCCACCAAAGTGGCACCTATTTATCTACTTGCATTTTTAGGGGCTTTTGAATTGCTAGGTTGGCAGGAGCTGGGACAAGCAATGGGAGCTCACTCTGCCAAGCAGTTTCGAACTGCCAACCTTCCGGCCATCAAGCTCAGCTCAGCGGTTTAACCCACAGTGCCATCACATCCCTGTTTTATTTGTTTAAAAGCAGCACGTAAACCTAAATTTGTTTCTCCCCATTTCCACTAGATGCCTCTACCAAGACTCATCACTACACTACGGGTGTTTGAAAATGGTGGTGGTCCCCTGCCCCCCTAACATAGATTTTGTTATTTGGAAGGCAGGAAGTAGTGTTGTGTGTTTTTATTCTAAATTATCATTCTTCATTTTTATTAATTTTGAACACTTTAAAGGTGTACTAGGTAGGTGATATTGTCAGTGCGTGGATGGATGGATGGATGGATGGATGGATATGGTGTCAGCAATGCAGCCACAGTATTACTGCTAATTGGAAAAGTAATCTATTTTAATTTCTGGAAAATATCTTAAGGACCAAAATGCAATGTTTTTGTGGTTTTAAGCATTTTTAACAAAAAAAACAACCCCTAATCACACAACAGAAGAGATAAGGGAGCTATGGATCATCTAATCCAGATTGCCCTGCTGGCCAGAGAATGACCAGAGCTTACACGCACTGCAAAAAATCATTTATAGAGGAAACAGATTCTCTGCACACATATATACTGTTCTGTATGCATTTTTCTTGCATGCATCCACTTTCTCCCCAACTACACATCACAGCTTTGGGAGGGTAATGAGAAACAGCTTCGTTGTTTCTTGGCCTAATCTGCTTCAGATTATCCCAAAGCTAGGAAGTCAAGCCTGATTGCTCCCTGGAAGGACAGATCCTGAAGCTGAAGTTCAAATACTTTGGCCACCTCATGAAAAGAGAGGACTCTTTAGAAAAGACCCTCATGCTGGGAAAGATCAAAGGCAAAAGGAGAAGGGAGCGGCAGAGAATGAGATGGTTAGGCAGTGTCACCGAAGCAATGAACATGAAATTGGGCGAACTCCGGAAGCTAGTGAAGGACAGGGAGGCCTGGCATGCTGTGGTCCATGGGGTCGCGATGAGTCGGACATGACTTAGCGACTGAACAACAACAACTCTTCGCCGCACAGGGTTACAAACGGGAACTTGCCCTTGCAAGCCCAGAACATTCATTCCTAAGTGACCCATCTATTTGCTTGTTGGGCTGCCTCTTTCCAATTATCCATTTCAGGCACGGGATAGGTAAAGGTACAGCATTTTAAGAAATCTACTCCTCCTTTTTCCTTGACACCCTCCTCCCCCTTTACTTCCCGAGAGACACACACATACACCTGTCATTAGTCATTCCACTCCCGGCACTATCTTGCATTTCTGTCTCTTGGTTGGACAATACTTTCTAGGCGATCACTATCAGGGGCCTGAAGGAGAGACTGAGGGGAGTTGCCAAGTACAAAGAACGCTTCGTACAAAAAGAAGTTAATAGAAATACATCAACCAGAACGCTGAAACAAGGTGGCAAAGCAGAACAATGTGCTCGCTTTTTCACAGAGATATGTCAAAGTCCGGTTTCAAGAACATTGTTCTCATTTGTAACAAAGTAAAGGTCGTTTCCAACCCAAATTTATGTTATTGCTTTTCTAACATGAAGGAGAGACGGGAGGGCAGTTAGTCTAAAAAATTCCAGAGAGAAAGAGAGAGAGAGAGAGAGTTTCTGACCTTCTACGCCACTTTCCATTACCAACAAGTTAGAAAAGAGAGTACAGGGTGCCCTAGGCCAAGCAACTTACAGACATTTGAAAAACAACAGTCTCAAAGCATTTGTTGCATGTCACCTCTTCTTTCAGAAGCCCACCACCCTGAATCTGCATATTCTCCCTGATAGTGCATTATATGCATGACTGGGGGCAGGGGCGGGGAAAGTGACACAGATACAATTCACACAACCTTTTGAGATAGCAGGGGAAGGTCAGGTAGAGACTGTCTCCCTTTATTTTTATAAGATCAAATGTTCTTGCAGAGACACAATTTTTGCTACAACATGGTCACTTAACACGTTCTGAACACTGTTACGTTTTCAAGATGCGATAGTGGACCATATCCCAGCACATGGAATGCTTTCACAGGAATGCTTTTATGGCATGGAGCTTTCACATGGGCTGGAATCTGGGGCTTGAAATGAGAGATAAAAAATACGTAACGCAGAAACACAAGATGACAAAAGCAAGCGAGATGAACTTCAGTGAAAAGAATATTGTTCCTTTACAAGACAGACAATGGTGTCAAGAGGACAAGACATGGGACTGCTACACTTCCAGACCCTACCTTATCTGCTTGTAAAATAATTGCTTCAGGAGTTATTTTCCCATGGCCACTCAAGGGGTGTGCCGATGCTAATGCTGAACCCTGTACCACATGTTCCACTGTCCTTCCCAGCACTGGGCAATGATGTGCAGCAGGGCAAAGAAACACACAGTGTGCGAGTGTCAGAATGACACCTCCATTGTCGTCCCCCCACCATCTCTATATTGCAGAGTAGGAGAGACACTGAAAAGAGGAATTTAAAGAGAAAAATGATATGCACTATAATTCTGAGAGCCCATATTATATTCCATTCCCTCATTCACAAGAAGCATGAGAAACTCTGCTCCAATTTCACTCCATCCCCACAGTTCTGTCCACTGCCACTCCAGCAGAGAGAAAATATACGATGTAATCATCCCTGCAGGCCAACTACATGGCTCCTTTTCAATCAGGTGATCACCTCCTACTTGGCAAGGAAACTTGCCACCGGCCCTGCACATGTACTTTTGACATTTTCAGGTCTGGAACATGATCGAGTGATGGCAAAGCGGCTCCAGAGCTGCTGTGGTCCTGTACAAACTGGGATTCCTTCCAGTCCAGCTGCTTGGCCACTTTCCAGCCCTACTCATGCATGAGGAACGCTTTATCTCTGATAACTCTCCAGGCATTGCTTAGCCAGCCAACAGTCCAAAGGAATTTGGGATCCAAGTGGCAACAGAAATCTGAAGGTCACTTTCTGCACAAGAAGCTTTCAAACATCTGCAGCTGACATTTTATTACAATTTGATCTTGGAACAGTTAAGATAAAGATTCATGTGCTATTTGGCCAATGACAGACCCCCACTTGTCAAGAATCTCTGTGTGTAAGAGAACAAGGCAGAAGGAGTCCCTTCAATTACACCCTTTCTCAAGATCAGTAAACAAGACTGGTGGTGTGTGTCACCATCCCAAAAACACTTCTTTGAGGACAGCAGCCAACCAAACATGCCTGGCCAGGTTGAAATTCACATTTCTGGGGACCAACACTTGAGATTGGAAACTGTCAGCTGAAGTTGACAATTTCTCAACATTTGCAGCTCTAAACTGCATTTTGACAGAATAGGAGGAGACACTCGGGCCAAATCTGTCATACAAATGTTCATTTCATAATGCCAATGAAAATGAAAACCAGTTAGCAGGAAATGCAGCAATAGGGTTACTTTGACAGGCTCTTCCAAAAAGAAGCCACTGTTGAATGAAAGCAAAGCATTGTTCTTTTAGTAGAACTGTAACATTCAACTTCATAATCCTTGAATATTCAAAGCTGAAATAAGCCAGCCTCCGTGTAACTCAATTTGTTCGCCATTCCTGGTTTGACAGTCCAGGTGACAAAAACCACATATGACATAATAAGGTCTTTAGAAGTAGCATTAGATGCAATCATACATGACTATCATTCTTTGCTTACCCTTAACAGAAGCTGAGGATGATGTCAAACATAAGCACACAAGATCCCACTTCAGCTTGAACATGCAATAAGTGAAAGAAAGGCCTTTGGATTTTTTCAACTTTATGCTATTTTGAGAGCAGTCAACAAGAGGGAATATACCAATACTTTCATTATTCATATCCATGGGCAAGTCATTAACAGCAGTGGACAAGAAGAGTATAGTTTTGAAGATGCTATACTCAGGAATAGAACTTTAATGCATGATAATTCAGGAGTTAGTGTGTGGTTATCTCAGGGGAAAGAGAAGGCAAGTTGCAGCTGATCAATGAGGCCATGTAGCCAAGTTGATTGGTCCATCATACCCTCAAAGTGCTTGTCATTGTAGCAGATGATCACAACTACATTCACTGTACTTTGAGGACTGCATTTGGTCTTACGATTCAGCCATAATTATTCAAGTAATGCAATGTTATTCAAACTGTGGGTTAGGTCCCACTTGGTGGGTCATGACCTGATGTCAGATGGGTTGTGGAAAGCTGGTAGCAGCCATCTTGGAAACTGCAGACCTTACTCTTGTTATATTCCTTTTGTGAGTGTTAACAGTTTGAATTTTCAAGTGAGTGTTTTTTTTTAATTTTGTTTTTAGTTCCGTGCTTTTAGATAATACTTTGTCCTAATCTTGCTTTCTGTCAGGGATGCTTCATGGTTGTACAATTGCTGCAGTCCAATAATACCAATTTACATTTCAGGAGTGTCACTTTATTATATTACAATGACAGCACTTCCTGCTTGATGATGTCACTTCCTGCCACAACGTCACTTCCAAGTTAATGACATCACTTCTGGTGGGTCCTGACATGAGTGCCATTCTAAAAAGTGGGTCCCAGTCTAAAAAGTTTGAATACCACTGGAGTAATGGAACACCACAACTGCTGTATCTCAAAATGTTTTCTAAGTAACGTCTCAAGCATGCAAAGCGGTTCTCATCACAATTCCATACTTTTGTAGTGCATCTTAGATTTTCAACTATGCATTTTCATATTGAGGCAAGTCCCACCGAATTCAGGCCTACTCTCGAGTAAGCATGATAGGCTTGCAACCTCAAAGAAACTAGGCTGGAAAGCAGCGACAACAAAAGGTTGTTCGTAAGCCAGCAACCAAACATTTAATTCTTCTTAAAGTAACTAGAAACACTGCATTTCAAGGAAGTGACTTTACAGGGTCAAATTTGTTATAAGTCATACAGGTTGACTCAGCCACACACACACACACACGCACGCACGCACGCACGCACGCACGCACGCACGCACGGCAACTGGGAACCACTGGATCAAGGGATCTGCAGCCATCCACCAAAGTGTGTGCTGTGATGTTTCCACACATCTCTTCAACTGCTTCCCTTAGATGTCCAGGTGTTACAAGTTTTCTACAATGAAATAAGTATGAATTAGAGCACCTTAAAACAGGTGTGTGCTTAAGACACCCTGTGTTTAACAGCTGTGAGAGTTCCAGACATTTGGCACAAATATAGCTCTTGAAACAACATGTACCCAGGTATTGACTGAACAGCCAAGTGGCATTCAAGTATAAATGTGCAGCAGAACCACAAACCTCATGCTTTAGGCACTTCCTAGAATGCAGTCTACTATAAAGGAAAAGGGCAACAAAAACCTTCTGCAGGACATGACCAACTGGCATGGTGGGGAAGTACGAAGCTTGACTGTGCTGCTCTATATCTGTAGCAGCAGACATGCGTTTTGAAGCCAAAGCTGATGTTATCTCGGGAAAGGAATGGTCCTAGTACCACAAGTTAGGTTAGGCTTTAATTAATTGAGTGCATGCCCTGGAACCTTCTGCAACTTGCTGGCAGACATTCAGAGGTTCACTGATTCATCTGCAAATGTAGTTTGTCAAGGTAAGAAGTGCACTAAACTATTCTTCTGTTTTGCATTTATCCAGGAACACCAAAGTGAGCCCACATTTACTATTTAAAACAAAAAAAATCAAAGCTACTATTAAAAAAACAAAACAGTACATGGGGACATATCCACTAATGCAGGGGCCCCCTTGCCCCCCCCCCACACCTCTTTACCTGTTTTAAAGTCTTTCCGGGTAAAATTATTCTTCCTTATAGTGCTCAGTTTAAGCCTACAGTGCTTTGGAAGCTGCCTCCTAGCAGTCAGAACACTCAAAAAAATTAAAGCATGTCAACAGGGAGTGCTAACTTCACTTCCTAAGACCTCCTTTGAGCTTTCTCAAGTGCTCTGGCTGGCAGGGGGCAACTTCCAAAGCAGTGTAAGCCTTTAAATGGGCACATGAGGAGGGGGCCTCCCATTCTAGGAAGTTTTTCTGGTATCCACGGTGGGGCCAGGAACACATCCCCCACAGATACCAGGGCACACCGTAGTTTTCAAGACAGCTGCACAACAAGCCATCATGGAATATTTAAGCATCATGGAATATTTGACAAATCGACGGCCAGTAAACAGTATCAGATGGATCATCTGACCTTAGGCTCAATAGCAGCCTCTTGGTCAAGTCCAGTCCACTCAAGGCTCATGTTTACAAAATTGTCTTTTCCAATAGCCTTTCATCAGATATTGGTGCTGAAGTACCTCGAAACTGCAGGCAAGCAATCTGGCCTTATATAGGCATGCCCTGATATCCGCTGGAGTTCCATTCCAGACCCCACTGTGGATACCTAAAACCATGGATACTGAGGACACCTTTATAAAGATAGGGGAACAGCAGTGGTTTTGTTGCATCAAGGTAAAAAAGGTTTGTTTAATGTTCCCCTATTTTTTTAATAGGCATTCCAGTATCCATGGTATCTGTGGATAACTGAAACTGCGGATACTGAATCAGTGGATACCAGGGCACACCTGTATTTTGCTCAGGAAGTGACAGAGTAAGCGAACCTGAAGTTCTAGCTGTGCCAAATTCTGATGGTTGGGACTTTGCCCTCATAGCTAGGGACAAGTGGAAGCAAAGCACCCAAGACAGAGAGCTAACAGTACAAGATCACTCAGTACCTCGAAGGAAACAGCATGAGTTCACTATTCAAAGAACAAGAAAGTTAAATATGGACCACAGGGAGGAAAATCAGTTCGCATGGCAAGGGTAAGTGTTGTCATTATATACAAAACAGTCTCAATAACCCAAAAAATAAACGATACTGGGTTGGTTTCTGGCCAGCATTACTGTAGCCCTGTGCTCACAAAGTGTCTAGTGATGTGCAGAACAGTTGCAGTGGTGCTGGTCAGTGAGGTTTTCCCATCACAAACTGGGAAAAAAAATACAAATTCAACCTTCTGCAACTGGCAACAAAAAATATACAGAACTCTAGCACAGATAAAGCTACAATCAGGATGCTAAGACAAAAGGAAAACTTCTGTCCGTGTAAGGAAAGCTTTAAAAGCAAAGTTTTTTTACACAGTGAAACTTCAAGAAACAAGGAGGAAAAAGCCTCATCCTACCAGTTTGAAAAGGAAGACAGCTCGGCTTATGTATTCTGGAGACTTGTATCCTGCCTTTCAGTTTCAAAGGAGGGCACCCTCCCCCAAAGTGGCTCACATCAATTAACATGTATGAGTACAATGATTAAAAAAAACATGAATCAAAATATTTTCTCCTACCCCCTGCAGGGCCATTGCTGTTTTTATGGCCAGTGGGAAGGACACAATCATGCTTCTTCATGTTCCTATACAGCTCCAGAAGGCATTCTAAGAATTGTTCTGATGCTACGTTGGGGCAGACTTGCATCTCAAAAAAAAGATGCTTAGCCTTCTGTACAAACAAAAGGTATGTTTTTCATGGAAGAGTAGTCAATCTTGCATGGATTTGCAGCACCCATGCCATGATCCACACAAACAGGCCACTCACAAGAGCAATTGCTCAAGTTGACTCTAACATAGCAAATCACAGAGCCTTCTGCCTTGCCTGCCTTTACACATCTCTGGTGCTTTCTCCCACATGCATCACAACAAGAAAATACAAAGCCACTCATAGCCCAATCTACTCAGCATGCTTATTCAGAAGTAAGTCCAATTGTGTTCAATGTGACTTACCCCCAGGAAAGTGGTCGTGGGATTGCAGTCTTAGACCAGGTATGATCCCAAACCACAGAAACAGTCCTCAGAAATGGCACACCCTTGTGAGAGAACAGGACTTCCATCTGAGCAGAAGTATATCAAAGCCAGAGGAGAGCCAAGGACAGAAGGAAGAGGCAAGATGCTACTTAAAATCCAAAAGATGACAGCTAGGAGGAAGAACAAATCCACAAACCTCAACACCCCACCCCCTCTTGAATCAACCTGTCACCTACAAGTACAGCAAGAATTTTTTTTTAAAAGGAATAAACAATATTAAACTTCCTCAACCTGCTTGCCTGCTACCTGCATCTTATATTTTCAGCTCTTTTACACCTACTCAACCATGCTTCAAAGACTAACACTTGGGACAAAGGCATGGATTCTGAAGACAATTACACAAGAACCCATTAAAATTGTGTCAGTAGTTCACCATCCCCCACTCCACTTCCTGCTGTAAGCCAGTAAATGGAAAGTTGAGAAATCAATACTGACTAGATTCAAAGGCAAAGTTTTTATCCCCATTATTACATTGCATAGCTAGGACTTTTAAGTCTTTATATCGGATTGGATTTCAATACATTGTTTTCGTTCTTACAAAAAGGTGAGAGAGGGGAAGGTCATGTAAGGTCTCCAGAAATATGACGTCAAGCGAAGTGGGGAAGATTCCCAAATAAGCCTTGCTAACACAAACTAACAGTGCGCACCAGTGGCGAACAATGGAGGGGGCCGTGGCTGGGTGGCAAAGAATCTCATGCAGAAGGTTCTGGGTTCAATCTCCAGGTGAGGCTAGAAAAGACCCTTGTCTGAAATCCTGTCCATCAATATGTTGACTGTTCATTAATAGGAACAATTCTGGCCTAGACACACCAATGTTCTGACTATGAAGAGGTAGCTTCCTATGGTGGATTGCGCTCAATGTGATCATCAGTCAGATGAAACTAGCAACATGGTTTTCAACATTAGCACATTTAGTTCACATCAAAATCAAGATGAGAGATTTAACCCATTATCCAAGTTTATATATACATTAGCAAAACAGCTATCAAGTACACCAATGCTGGAATTACTAGAAGAGAAAATTGGCTCCCAACACATAAAAATTGCACGTTCTAATCTTTGTGAAGGAGCCCAAAACTGCTTTTATTTTCTAACAAGTGGAACAGAACCAGAAGTGGAGACTTGGATCCTAAGCAAAGCAATGGGTCTCTGATCAAGTCAACAGGCCAAAGTTCACCCATCCAGTGGACCATACAGTTTAGGAAACATATGATCAGACAGCCTCATTGAATGTCTCCACTTCAGACTGCGGTGGTGGTGGTGGTGGTGGAGAGACTCAATGTTACAATGCATTAATATTAACACACAGTCCCTTACCACGCAAGATTAGCACATCAAAGAGATGGGTAAGCAAGAATCTTCCACCCATCCTGTGTTAACTTTGAATATTAATCAAAAGGGAGCCACCAGTCAAAAAACCCTGGGAAGCACTGGCATATGCCAACATTCAGTCCCCCGAGTCCTATGTTCAACAACAGAAGCCAACAGTTATGCAACTGGATGCTAAGAATTTAAGACAATACTGTATTCTCAATTCTAAAAAACACTTAGAAGAATGCAGATGAGAGAGCAGGTAGGTACAAACCTCACTCCAGTCATTAACAACTAGTTTATTCTAGATGAGCATCACAGTCTTGAATTCCAAAGGGGAACTGAGAATCTCAGTTGTGTATTGCTGTAAAATTTAGGATGTCTGCTGCAGTACCGATTCCTCAGAGAGCTTTTCCTTGGTATGCAGTGATCATTCTGGTTTAGATTAGGTATGCAACTTACAAGTCTAGAATGAGCAATATATATTTGAATTTTTTTCCAGCATTAAATATGAAAAATCAATGCAAAACATACCCAAGATCCTATTACAAAGGCATACACATCTGATTTATTTTTAAAAGCAGATGAAAGAGAAAACATGGGAGGCATGAAAATCATGCAAGAAGGCTTTGAGGATTAAATGGTGGAGGTTTTGCATCAAAAAGAACTATCTATATGATGCCATTGGGACCTTTATGCCTGGTCAGCGTACCTCTATCCTTTCCAGTAATCATAGCTTAGAAAGTTTAGCAGAAACAAAACATTTCTGCCTCCTTCAAAGCTAGGACTCAACTCATACCAGTAGCAGAGTCTGGCACAATGATGTACTGTAAATGCTAGCTAAAAGGCAGGAGATCAGGAAAGGCAAACCATCCAAACACTTGCTGGTACAACAGAGCAAAAAAAAAATGGAATCCTACTTTTAAAATTAGAAGTAAAGCTCAGCAATGCAAACAGCATAAATACCATCACAGCTTCTCAGTGCATCTAGGAAAGAGACACTTGCATTTCACTAATCACAAACAATAAAAAATAGAGCAGTTGTTCCCAATCTTTACATGAAGGTTGGGAACCCTGTAAGTCCTTGCTGGGGAGGGCAGCGATGGCAGTGACAGCCTCACAGGGATCACGCTGCCGCCGCCGCCGCCGCCGCCGCCGCCGCCACCGCCGCCACCGCCTCAAGAGCTCTGGGTAGCGCAACCATCTGGAGGAGGTGGGGCAGTGATCCCCTCTGCAGCCACCCCGCTGCCCCAAACAATTCCGTGCAGTGATCTGACCCATGTCCTGGCTTACAGAAACCTGACAGCAGGCGTGATTACCGCAGGGAGCTGTTTGGGTCAACGGGGCAGCCCACAGAAGGAATAGCCCAAGAAAGGGCAGGCAACACTTGGTAACCAAGTGAAGCTACTTCCCAGAGTCGCGCAGCATGGCTACCAAGCACTGTCTGCCCCTTCTTGGTCAGCACTTGGTAGCCATGAGAAATACCCCTGGGTGGGGGACAGGGGCAGCATCTGCAGGTGGGGGGGCACACCCCTGGAGATATTCATTTATTTTCTGAAACAGAATCCCCTGGGTCTGCACTACTATTAGGCTAGGTCAGGCCAGGCAATTTGCTTCAGGTGGCCAGAATTACAAAGCAACCAAGTGTCAATTACAGGTTTTACCGTTTGGATTTTCTGCCTTCAGCTACAACACATCAGATATGCCTCTACATGAAAAGGTGGCAGATGCAAGCCTGCTTTCAGATAATCATCTAATGTGATGTTTTATAGGGCTCACTGTCTTTAATTCACTTGACGTTTCCATTCCTTTTCCTCCTTCTCTCCCACTTCCTGCCTTGATGCTCTCCGAAAGTGTAGCGTTCAAAACATTTCAGGTGTGCCAAACACTTCCTTTGAGCACTATCATTATACAAAGCTATCAGAATGCACATGTACAAATTCATTTTAGTTTTTTTTCCTTTAAGAGACAAGAGTGACTTGCAGGAACTGCCAGACTAGCTACATGTTGCATCCACCCATGTAAATCAGACGAAAGGGAGGAAGTCAGAGAGGGGACAGGGGGAGGGCCTGTGCAACCACAGGGCTGCCAAGAGCCAGCTCACTTATCTGGCTCTACCTATGATAGAAAAATGAGCATAGACTTTCCCCATCACATATACAGCATAATGTAAAAGATAAAAGCTGCACGTGTGTGTATATAATATTCTACACATGCACATTGAAAACACAGTGTGGGGAGCCACAAATGGTGGGGAGACATATTATCTGCTGCCTCATTATGAGTCAGGAACTTCCTGATTACAAATACACAAGCTGGCCTGAAATACAGTCCCACCTACGTCAACAGGACCAAGGGGTGCCACTTACACAGTGCAACCCAGGGAACAAAAAGTATGTGCATCAGATCAGCTAATGTCCATAGCTCAAAATGGAAACTGGCATGCCCGCTTGCTTGCATTAGTTCATTAGTTGCATTAGTGGGGGGGGGGGTGCCTTCTGGAGCATTTCTGAGCGCCATGTTCATCAGTTGGGGACCATTCTGGTGGCTTTGCATTCCCATTCGCCTGACCTTCAAGACGAGCCAAGGTATAGGCACCAAGGCTTCTATGGCCAGAATTGCTACCTAGCGAGAAATTCATTTTTGAGTTATTAGACCACATTGGCATAGTCTTGATAACATCGCAACATTTCTCCCTAACAGCAACCAGCGACCAGCTTGTCAGTTTCAGCCTCGTGACCCACCAGCAATTGTGTCACCCACCAAGTGTGTCATGATCCACAGTTTGAGAAACCCTGCTCTAACCTTTTACAGTTTCAAAGGTTTCCTGGTTTTAGCAAATGGGATGACTTAAATGAGGGGTGTCAAACATAAGGCCCATGGGCCAGATGCAGCCCCCAAAGCGTGTTTACCTGGCCCACATAACAATAGGCTCTCCCAGCACCATCTTTTCAGCTGTGCCACTCTGGGGGAGACAGAAGGAAGCCTCAGGAGGCAAAACACTATAGGGAAAGGGGCAGACGAAGAGGGGAGAGAGATGCTGCCAAGCCACTGGGAGAGCTCAGTTATCGCACCGGCCACCATTTCAGCAGCACCACTTCACCGAGTAACTCTCAGCGGGTGAGCTGAAAATTGAAACCTTGGCAGAAGTGGTGCTGCGGAAAGGGCAGCCCATCTGATAACTGGGCTTTCCCACATCTTGAAAACATCAAGATTTGCATATTTTCTCCTCTGTCATTTGCAGCTAATGAGTTCCTCCATAAGAAGAAAGTGCTTATTTCTCACTATCATCTGCTCAATGATATCACGACCCTCAGTAGGAGCCGTGCTATTCAGCCCACTGTATGAAACAAATATGACATCCTTCTGGCTTAAACAGTAGCACTAAATTATCATTTTCAACCCAGGCTTCTGGAAAAGTAGCCAGCCCTAATTTTCACAGGATTAGTGTGCACCTGAGAAGCATGCTGGGCTCGTAATTAACAAGTTGAGAGGCAATACTGCCCTCTGAACTTCTCCTTTGTGTTAAACAGAGCTTAAGGAGGAACACTCCCCCCCCCAAGAGAAAAAAAACAAGCCTACCTCTCTGATTGACACTCCCTCTTCAGTCATTATTAATCCAGATATCTATGTCCAAGCAGAGGACGAAGAGGAACATGCCCATTAGCCTGCACTTATCAGCCTTGCCCTCTACTCACCCCTGTCATGCATTTGTCTGAGTATGGTAGCCAGGGGAGAGCAGAGAGTGTGGCTAACAAGCCCAATGACACAGGGAGGTCCCATCCACATCAGTCCCATGCCCCTCTCCATTCACCTACTGAATAACTGGATTAAAAACTCCTGAAGACAATCCCCCCCCACGGAGGAAAAGAGAGAGAGAGAGACAGAGAACGAACTAAAGCTAACCAAGCATAAATCTTGAGAAAATTAATTCTATCACACATGACCCAAATTTCTGGCACAATAGTTTACAACCAAAGTTTCTTCTTGAGCATTATTATAAAAGGCCCTCAGAAGCAGGAGAACTTGGCCTCTGCCTCATCTGTTAGCATCAACAAGCAGAAGCTTCACAGGTATATTTCTAACCATCAATCTGTGCATATACAGAAGAAACGTGAATCTAGGGCAAGATGGGGGGGGAGCATCATCCCAAGCCTCCCAAAGGTGGCCCAATTCAAGAACACGTCACATCACTCAATTAAGCAGGGCCAGCTTTAGCACAATCGCAGCAAAACCGCACCATCGAGCCCAATGTGTGTGTGGGGGGGGGGGCCTCCCACGCTACAGTGGAGAGTGGGTTGCCTCCAGCCACAGCCAGACCTTTGGGCAGCATCAGTACAACATCAAGGTAAGCATCAAGAGGCCAGTGTGACAAGCAGAGGTCTTGTGCAACCTACCTGCCCACCCTTGGGTCCAACTGGGCTGAAATCAGTCATCCCCACCCCACTCCAGAAGCAGTTGGCAGTGACATCATCACTTCACCACCATCTACTTTCAGGTGATGCATTTTGCACGGGATACCACTGAGGCCAGGCTCACTGCTGTTCCTCATACCGGTAAGTAGGGTGGCTGCAAGGGTGAGGGCCCCCACAGGTTCCTAAGGCTGGCCCTGCCATCATAGGGGATACTACATCATTACAGCTAGAAGGGTAACAAGTGCTAGAGCAGCAGGAAACAGCCCTTGGAAACTCCAGTATCTAGTGCTCTGCACAACATAAATGTGGCTGAAGAAATAATTCTTTCTGAATGAGTGATGTGCCCAATTGCATCACAAAGGCATGCTTGAGGAGGAGGAAGCATTCGAGGATGCATCAGTAGAGAAGTACACATTTATCACCAAGGATGAGCTTTATACCAATTAACATGGCCATTTTTCTTTGAAGGCAACAGAATGAGAAGTCCTTCATAGGGGAAAAAAACAAAACAAATTACTTAGTTTGATTATTGCAGGGAGTTGCCAAATGTTTGGTATAGGAAAAAAGGTCATCTTCTCATTTCAGAACATCGCAGTGCCATCAAATTTAATGGATGCCTCTAATTTCCATACTTCATTCTCCTCCTATACCACAGGTGCCCTTCAATTCAGACGCAGGTCTGAAATGTCCTTGCAATTCCAACCTGACATTAGATTGAAATGGGAAAAAAATAAATCACGGGATCAGTTAAAAAGATGTTCCCTTTAAACACAGGACTGCAAAACAAGACATAGAGGCTAATGGGAGACAGAAAGAGAAATGCAGCACTGCACACAACCACCATACAGGTAGCCAGACTCTCCCTTTGCAGCCTAAGTTCAAACCTCCACCTAGAACTGAGCTGTGCATATGCCATTTCCCTTATAAGGCTAATGCAAGAGTGAGGGGCACTTAATCAGCAGGCGGAAGAGGGTGGTTCACCTTTTTTTCCTAGCAAAGCTTCTTTCCAATTTTGTAGCCCAGCCAGGGAAGCAAAACAGCTCAGGAGACCATTTGCCGAAAAGCCCTTCAAGAATGCCAGGGATTTTGCACTCGCCATCTGCAGAGCCTCCCATTGGCACAATCTCTTGGCCAAATGCATACACGGGACACATGTGTTTGCCAGAGTGACAGGCCGTTTCAGACCCCCTAAGTTATCCAGTTCACAGCAGTCTCCCAGGACATTCTCACAAACGTGCTATGATAAGAGTGGGAAAGTTATTTGCAATCGGTGACTGATAATTGCACACACCAGCTTCTGGATCACAACACGCATTATACTAAACACGTAGCTTGGCCCTCCCTTTTAAAAAAAGGTTAGACAGCCAACTGGGGGGGGGGAGACATGGTCAGAATCAGGACCATGGTGAACTGAGAGGGAATACATCACTGTTACATCACTGCAGTCACAACAATGGTGCCTCCTAAAGCCTGGGGAAGTTCTCCCTGGAGACAAGAGCAGTTTCCTTCTGACACATTGAAGCTTCGGGTGTGGATGGAGAAACTTTTAGCCAAGCACTTGATACAGTAATTTTTTCCTTTTGCTAGTCGTGAGCCATCCTCCCTGATTCCGAGAGTAGTCCAGACAAGCTTATGGTGGGAAGTAAGCCCATAGTGTTCAGTAAGACTTGGGCTGCAATTCTATCTTCTTCACCAGAAACAACAGGTGACCACATTGGTCCATTAGAGGACTGTAATGGCTGGTGCCAGCCCCAAAAATCATTTGGGTGTCTCCTGGCTTCTGGGAGTCCTTGTAGAGCTTTTCCCAGGGGAAACAACCAGGAGAATTTGGGCACAGACCAAGAGCCTCAGCTGTTGCTAGTCTTTCTGTGCAAAACAGCTAATTGTCATCAGCTGGGTGTAGCTCAGCACTTAAACAAGGTTCTGTGTGGTATTGGGTGGCTAATTAACTCATGGCCATTCACCTGGCATTTTGGCCAATAAAAGCCTTGTTTGGGGGCTTTGCTGCCCCCCCCCAGATCTTGTGAACGCTATTAGGCTGCGGTGTCCGGATGGTCACCTGAACACTCCCCCAGATTTTGCTGGGGGCTGTGTGGCCTGGGGCAGGTTGCCCAACTGTAAGTACTTGTGCCTGGAGACACATCTGGGGTTCAGAGGTGCTCCTGTGTCTTATGTCTGCTGGTGTTTGTAGCAGTCTGTAATAAAATTTTGTGTGTGTAAATCTGCCTTGAACTTCATTTACTCCTTCCTCTGGCCAAAAGAGCCTTCAGCCCCTGGCAGGAGCAGTGGCTGGGATGCAACAGAGACAAACTCACAATCTCACAAATTAGCGCTGGAGACTGGACCAACTTAGTTTACTGACTCTGTTTCCAGACTGGAGGGAAGGGGAGTGTCAACCACTTTGTGTTTGATTCCTCTGTCTAAGCACAGGAAAGGGAGACCTTCCATGTCACATCCTTTAGAGACTGCTTCAAGGTCTGTATGAAAACCACCTGAATTTCCCTACTTTGTTGCTGGGAGTGCATAGGGTTGCAGTGTCACCCTGATGCTCTGGCTGCTGGTGCAGTAGGACCACAGATCTGCCTGTCAGGCTCTCGCTGCAAGACCTTGCTACGAACGCTGTGCGATCAGCATATTTTCCCTTGGGTAGGAAGGATCTTGTGTCTTGAGAGCAGACCTCCGTTGCTGACCAAGCAATGGTATTGCCTTTCCTTAACAAAAAAAAGCCATTTCCTATAATAAAGAATCAATTTTACTCAGGAGTTTCATGCCACTGCGCTCCTGTGGCAGAGAGGGTTTTACTTTTTCGTCCGACATGGCAACATACCTGGCTTTTCGGTTTTGCTGTATCCTGAAGATTACTTATTATAGTAGGTTGGTTGGGGTGAGAAAATGAAAGACGGTTATGAAATCTCTCATCATAACTCCAACTATAAAGCAGATCATGGTGACACTTCTGCAGTCACACATTATCTACCCACTCAAAAGGGAACAGTCCGGCAATAACTTTATTAGTACCAACACAACAACTGCTTGTGAGCTCTTGAGTTCTCTAGAACTCGTCATCAGACTGGCTGCTAAGTGAGACAAGCGAACAGCAAAGTGGGAGCACCGTGAAAGAAGCCTGAGGTTTAACAGTCTTAAAATGAATTGCAGGAGAAATTAGTTTTATTATATTAGTCTCACTATCTTCGCAACACTGATTTCAGGATGCGTCCAGTTTACACTGGCACAAGAAATAATTGTGGTAGTTCTCCCATTTTTAGAAAAGTGGGGGTGGGGGGGAAACAAGTTACTCGGTTCTGGTCTACAGTCAAAATCCTACCTGCTTTGCATAATCCTTAGAGAGGAAAGTAAAACCCAACTTTCAGAGCAGTTGGCATATGCCCTGTTTTGCTGCAATTGTCTAAGAGAGTCTTGTTGCACCAAGACGACTAAGAATCTATTGTAGCAAAAGTTTTCCTGGACTACGGCCCACTTCATTAGGTACATGAAGTGTTATCCTCTGTTGGCAGGGATACATATACACATGGGTAAAGGAGGGGAGGGAAAATGTAAACAGTGAAGTCAAATGCTTAAGTAAAACTTAAAAGATAATACAGGTGGCAACTCACAATGGCAGTAATTGGCAATAACAAAGTCTCCCTATTACAATTAACTCTGTTGTGAACAGTCATGTTAGTTGAGTATACATTTAAGCTTTACATAGAATGTTCGTCTGTGCATGTGTGCTTGCACACACGTGCCTTTATGCACACACACCAACCAGTGGAGGGTAACACTTTGTGTATCTAATGAAGTAGACTGTAGTCTATAAAAACCTATGCTACACAAAGACTGCAATCATATACACACTTACCTGGGAGCAAGTTTCATTACTTGCAGTGGGACTTCCCTTTAAGTAGGCCTGCACAGGATTGCACCACAAATGCATTAGCCTTTAAGGCACCATAAGAGTCCCTGCTATTTTTCCTACTTCACAGTTACCCTGACGTTTTTCCTGCTACTTCCGAGGAATAGAAGTAGATGCCACAATCAAATGGATTCCACAGTTCTATGCTGCAAACATTCTCTCTTGGGAACATACCAGCTTTCCTTATTGAGTCTGGGTACAATCAAATTATTCTTGGAGATACAAAGGAATTAAGTCAGCTGAGCAACACAAGAGGAGCATTTTTGCCTTTTTCTGTCACATGCATTTTGTTTTACTTTTGAGGGGCATTTTTGCCTTTTAGTTATGTTTTTAACTGGCACCTCAGAATACATGGCTCCTACCTCACTATCCCCACACAGTTCAGAGATTCTTATTCACTTAAAGTGGAGGCTTGTTATACTGCCAAGCAGAACTCCCCGCCCCCCATCAAGGCACCAATTTATGGGTATTCTGCCAAACCAGTGCACGGTGACAATCTTGTTGCTTAAAGGATCAAGTTCCACATCCCGATCCAAAGTGGATTCACTTTGCCAGCCTGTCTCTTCTCCTGCTGCCCCAAGAGACAGACACCCATGCGCGCGCGCGTGTGCAAGAATCACTGCTATGCAAAAAGAAAAGAAAAAAGAAAAAAGCCAGTGTAGTGTCACCATGCAGATGTGCCTATTTCAGCATAGACATGTAGGTGGGAAACAATGAGTGCTCACTCCTTTTCACTCTAGGACCCTCCCGCCACTTCTTCGAACAAGTCCCTCTGAAAGCTGCTGGACTCTCTTCCACGTGTAGGGTCCAGGCGTGATAATCCACACAGCTACCCTCCAGCCACAGAAGGGAGCCCCCTGCATTTCAAAGGGACTTTATTCCAAGCGGCGGATTAAAGGTCACCGACCACAAGGCCCCCATTCGCTCCGCCGGAGAGCCACAGCAGCAGGCTTGGGCGCAGCGCAAAGCACCAGTCAGCACACAGGAGCAGCTAGTGCATGAAGAGCATGGAGCCGAGCCGGCGGCAGCACTTGTTGCCCCTGCTGGGGAGACGCGAGCAGCCGCCGCTTCTCAACAACCTCCAACTTACTCGAGACAGGCCTCCTCGCCCGCTCTTCGCCTTTTCAGTTCCCCGGCTGGGAGCAGTAACGGGGAAATGAAAGAAGGGCGGACGCACGTGTAGGCGTGCCCCGATGCGCGCCCTCAACCGTTTGCCTCCGTTTTCCCCAGGCAGCGAACGCGAATACACACACACACACACACACACACACACACTTGCATGAAAGCTGCCTGGAAACAACAGCCAGCTCTCTCCACCCTCCCGGCGGCGGCCGCCGCCGCCGCCGCTGCTGCTTCCGAGTAGCCCCGTCGACCGCCAACGGTGTCTGTCAGCTTGTCCCAGCCAACCACGGGGCGTTGCTCGCATGGGCTGATGCGAGCGTGGGGTGGGGAGATCGGGCCGCTCCAGAGTTCCCCACGCGCTCCCACCCTCTCAGGCTGCTCGGGCATCGGATCGGCTCCCGTGCCCGCTGCCCCTCGCCCCAGACAGCGGCCGGACACGCGGAGAGGGGCGCGCGGTGTCGCGCTCGCCTTCTCGTTCCCTACAAGGGCAAGCGGAGTCTGGGGAGCATCCGCCCTGGAAAGCAACAGCTGTGAGTTTTTCCCCTTCGGAGACTAGAATAGTTCGCTACGAAGCCCGAGGAGTTTGCCGAGCGGGCTCCTTACCTTCCACTCGTACTCAGCGGTGGGCAAGGCGAAGGTGGCGATGGATCCCCACAGCAGAGGAGGGAGGAAGAAGGAGGAGAGGTAGCGATAGCAGCAGCCAGCCGGCTCAAGTCACGCTGCAAAGGCGGGGAAGGGAAGAAGGGGCGGGGCCCGGGCTCGGGCACCGCTAGGAAGGCAGGAAGGAGAAAGAAAAGGAAGAAGAGCGCGATCCCCCGGCTAAATTGTGGGCCGATTGTGACGTAACCATGGTAGCTAGAGACAAATACGAAGAGATCCAGCAAGAGGGGCTTGTGACGTCACGGTGGCCGCGGAATGGAGGGGAGTGTTTGCAACTGAGGGACAATAGAGCGAGCGAAACATGGCAACTCAGCATCTACGTTTGGAGGACTGAGAAGAGCCAGCCCGAATAATTGACTGTATAGTAAGGCTTCAGTCCTCTGCTTGTTTATTTGCAAGGACCTCTTGCTCGGGTGTGAAGAGGCTTGCGCTCAAGTAAGGCTGCAATCTTGAGAGTAAGGCCCTCTTTAAAAATGATGGTTTTCAGTGAATTTAGGCACGCCTAAACTGTGCACGGAATCGGCATGCACGTGGGAATGGGATTATAAATTTACATGGGAGTACATTCTAATGGATTCTGCTTCCGAATAAAACATGCATCGAATCGACCACAAAAAGCTCCCCCCCCCGATAATCCTAAACCCTGCAATCTTACCCTCTTTACTAATTCGATAATTCAATTTTATGCGACGTACTTCTGAGCCATCATGCTTAGGATTGCCCTGTAAGGCTGCCACCATGCCATGCGCACTTAACCCAAAAGTAACCCCCACTGGGAGTTCTCCAGTATACGCGCATAGGATCGCGCAGCATCGATGGTTAAGGTGTAAACCTCCCGCTGCTGTGTTTCTGGAGCGGACTCGAAGGCTGCGACTCCGAAGAAGGGTTCGGCCATCGGTGAACTAGAGATTAACTGCTCTAGGAATCCCAACCTCACGTTTCTAGCTTCAGGGAGAAAAGCTATTTGACAGGATCGGCAGACCGGGGAGTGAGAGCAAAGTAGCTCAGAGGAAGACGCTAGCTAGGCAACGTAACCCCGCACAAGTTACTGGGTAACAAGCCCCACATATACCAATGCCGCTTCTCAAAGGAGGAACTTTGACAACGACAAGGGGTTTAGGAGCTGAGAAAGGGCAGTGTTAGCATGGGACACCTGGAGCGGTGCGGGTTGGGTGGGGTTGGGTGGGGTGGGGGGAGCCTGCCAGAGGACTCAGAAGGAAACTGTCTGGGACAGCGGGGGGGGGGCGTGGTGATGGGGAGCGGGGGGGGCAACACCTGCCACTCGACCCCTGAGGAGCGTAGATATTCAGCTCTGGGCTACCGAGAGGGTGGGCAGGAGGGAAAGTCTGCACGTGTAAATAGTAGTGGGGAATCCGACCCTCCTAGAGAGCCTTGAACTTTGCCGTGTGAACTCCACGCTGGCTGCCCTGTATTGCTCCCCTCCCCGCAGAGCTGGAAACGGTCCCTTGTCCTTAAATTCCCGCGGAAGAGAAAAAGCAACTCGGATAGCTCTACTCACACCGAGGGGGGAAAGAGGGAGGGGCAGCCCCAAGCCGCCCTACTCCGTCTGGGCGGTCCTTGGGTGAGCTCACTCGTTCTCTTTCCCAGCTGGAAACCCCAGCCCCTGGCTCACCCCATTCAGCCGGCGGCGGCGGCGGCCAATCGGAGTCGCGAAGAGGCGGCGTCTCCGGCCGTGTGGTGGGTTATTCCAGTGCACAGCCCGGGCAACTCCGAACTCGGGTCAGTCCGTGCGCTCGGTCGCTGGCGGGGGCAAAAGCTTGGCTTGCGGTGAGCAACCGGCGAGGCGCTTCGAGATCTTTCACATCTGTTGATAAAAAAACCCAGCGATTTCTTTTTTCCCTTCCTTTATTTTTTTTTTCATTTCCTGTTTCTGTAAGTGCCAAAGAAAACCAGGAGCATCTAATCTGTGCTTTAAAAAAAAAAATCTGTTCTGTCCAGCATTCATAAACGGCACGAATCCAGTTGAAAGATTTGAGAGACTATGGCTTCAATTCTATGCACACTTACCTGGGGACTATAATGTGACTTACTTCTGAGTAGACTTGCATAGGATTGCCCACACACACTGCTTACAGGCACACTGTAGGAGGAAGAAAATGGCCTGTGCCTTTAACAAGATGTTTTCATACTGGCAAGCAAAAGAAGGTCAAATTTTTTCTTCATTATCTAAAAGATTTATATTTCACCTTTCCAAAGCTCAAGGTGGCTAACAAATTCATATTAAAACACCATATAAATATATAATCATCATAAAATCCAACAAAAACATAAAAATAATCAAAATAAAATCTCCTCATCAAGGTGGCCTCTCACTTTTGGCAAAATTGATCCCAGATATTTTTCACAAAGATCATTGTAGAGTGGACAATATAAGAACATATGTGAGATTGTCTCAATGTCCCCCAAAACACAAATACAGCACCTCTCCTCATACAGTATCCATCTGAATCTGCCATATAAGACCGCTGATGGAATAACGTTAAATCTGGCCAGGGAATAAGCGCTACACTTTTATGGATTTTGCAGATGATACAACTAAGAGGCCATATGACCAAAATTGATAGAGATCCCAAAATGCAAGGGGGAACAGACCCAACCACTGATTGCACCCCAATAGTATTTTGTTCCAAATAATTATGCCTTCCCCGATGATTTTATCATTTTTTTTATTAATGGTTTTATTTATTGTTTTTACATATTGTACATTTTAGTGTGGAACTTTGTGACCTGTTTGTAAACTCTTCAGCATGAGAAAGGTGAAATATAATTTTAAAAACATATAAAATTTATTATGCAGACTTTTGACAGTCCAATTGTAAGCTGCACTAGCACAGCAAAGCTACATGGCCTCCGCTTGACATCTTGTTGTCTTGTGTATTCCCGGAGGCATCTGGTGGGCCACTGTGAGATACAGGAAGCTGGACTAGATGGGCCTTTGGCCTGATCCAGCAGGGCTCCTTTGTGCAATGTTCCATTGTATCCTGCACAGCTTTGGAGCAGGCTAGAGGCCTCTGGACACAAGGGGATATTTTTCCCCTTACACCAATAATGTCCCAGTCTGCCCTATGGGGCTTCTCGGATCTTCTAGTGCTAAATAGCAGGCACAAGTCCAGTTGGCCCCGTGTAAAGCCAGGAGACCTGGGATGGGGGTTAGGCCGCATCCAAGCCTCCATCCCTAGGCCGCACAGCCCCGATTAGGGCCGCACAGCTTGCTTGGACCTGCACCTGCTATATAGTGGGCACAGATCCGAGCAAGCCCATCTGGGTAGCTGGCACCTACCCTGGAGCAAGGGCCCGAATGTGCTTTTGCCCTGTGGAGGATCCAGCACAGTCCCAACCTGCGCTGGATACAGCATAGGCCTGCAGGCCTGTACTGTTCCAGTGCAGGTTAGGATTGCACTCCCAGTGGCTACTGATGTGAATGCATCATCATCATCATCATCAGAGAGCAGGCCTCTCTACCGGTACTGCCTGCTCTCTGGGTTGTGTGAACTTGCTTTATGGCATGTCCATTACACCCTCAGTCATGTACACCAAGTGGATTAGCTGGTGCGCCAGCTGAGAGGTAAGTTAGGATTGTGCTCTGAGTTGCTTTTCAGACTTTTTCAGGCAGAATGAAGGGAACATTAGGTGGACTAAGAAGAGTTGACGGCTCTTATAACAACTCAGCCTGACTGAAAAAAAAAGAAAAAAGAAAAATCAAGTGTCCCCAAATAAGTAGAACTATGCTGCAGAAGCAAACATTTAAAAAGAAAAAAAGCAAGAGAGCAATGAGGAGCTTTCTAAGAAAAGGTCAGGTAAGTGTCAAAGTCCAAGGGTTAAAGCACCTGACTTGCTACACAGTGTCCCAAATGCAGAATTTGTTCCCCATCGTCCACCATGGGCTTAGGCTGGTAATGATTTTCATATGCATATATCCCTCATTATCTTCTCAGCACCTCTGTGTGACCAGCTCAAGGGTCAAGGCCAGCCAGAGAGGCTGACAGTGGAGATTTGGACAAGAGTCTCTAATGCGTAAACAAAATATTCTGGCTTCTATACCAGAGTGTAAGCTTGTTGAGTAATATGAAATCAAAGGGGCAAAGTCCCAGCCCCATGGTCTGCTGGAGGACAGGGAAGGGGAGAGAACCAAATGGGACATAGAGCACTTACATAAGAGCACACTTGTGACCCTCTCATAATCTGATACATGTCTGCTGATCACAGTAGTATACCAAGGACATTTGGCATCCAGGGCGCATCCAGGGTCATTTGGCGCCAACAGGACAAAATTATTTTCAGAAATAGTCATAACGTGAAATGAAGAATAATAATGCCCATAGAAGTGAACATTTTAATTGAACTTTGAACTTGGTATGTGTGGATGTGTGTATACACCATGTGTTTTTTGCTGTCTCATGTAGACTCAAGTTACATGTGTCAAGGACTTGGGCACTGACTCGAGTATGAAACTGAAAAACTCGAGTCTGAAAACCTGTGAATCTGGGTGTGCTTGCTTACATTTTTGTGTCAGGAAAGATCTCGTGGGTCCATCTAGAAACTGGCAGTTCCAGGCAGGAGGCAGGAAGGGTTAATGTTTTGCAGGAGGTGGGGGAGAATATGGGAGTGGGCTCTCTTGTCTATCTTGGAAGGGCTGATGATCATTGGACAAAGGATGGGCGGTTTGATTCTTTTCTTTGGATGAGTAAGGATAGAAGGAGGAGCCTAAGAGGTTCTTGCCTTGCAATTGGCTGGAGAAGCTCAGGGGGGAGGAAAAGGAAGAGGTGGGGAAGCCAAGAAGTGTTTCTAGTGATCTTATGGGCTTGGTTGTTACTTGGTATGAGAAAGTTGCATTGGGACTACTTCTGCAGAATGGGACTATTTCTGAGTAGAGCTGCAAAGGATTGGGTCATACTCATAAATGTAAGCCTCCCAGCTGCTCCCTGCTCCCACTTGCTGCTTCTGCCCCCTCATGCTCTCCACCCTGCCCCTTTCAGCCTTCCCCAGTCCCTTTTGGTCTGTGCCCTGGTGTGCCTGACCCATGCTAAAGGACTCATTATTCTAGTCAAAAGTCATGTCTAGTCAAAATAGACATTTGGGGGAGCAAGTCGCCATGGGCATGTGCTAGGGCTCGTGCCAGAATCAAGTCTTTGTGGGGCAGAGACTCGGGGCTCAACTTGAGGCTCACTGCAATGCCAAAGTATATAGTGCCCTATATTCACCGACTTTGTAAGTGTGTGTATTTATATATTACTTTGTAACTTCATATATTGTATATAATCATACCAATAAACAATTGAAAAATAAGTGTAAAAGAAATAGGTTTTCTTGCTGAAAAGGTTTAAATATTTTGGGGTAGCCTCTCGGACAGCCCCCTCCCGCCTGGCACCTGGGGCCAACCCCCCTCCACTACCCTTTTCGTATGTCACTGGCTGATCACAAGCATAAGAAGTCGTGCCATAAAAAGAATGCCAGCACCCCTAATCTTCCCTAACAGTGGAGCTACCACTAAGTACACCACTTAAGATGCCCTTGCTGTCCATAAACAGTGTCCCTAGGCGGAACTCTTGGGCGCCTGAGCTCACTTGATCTTAAAACTCATGACGGCATGTAGGGGAGATCATGGTTCGTTAGGTATTTTTGGTCGAAACCATTCAGGACTGTAGGGGTCAAATCCAGCATCTGTAATCATTCTTGGAAGATAATAGAGGCCTGTGCAAATGCTACAGAGTTAAATGCAGACAGGCAGAATACGGCACCTGCAACTGAGCAGAAACAAGGGCAGAGAGACCCACACTAGAGCAGAACAACAAACAGAAGGGTGGGGCTTGCTGGTGACAAGTGACAAGCAGATTTTAGGTTTAAAGGTTGCAGAATGTGGTTTCATCTTGCAACTGAAGACATGATCACTTAGCTGTCATACATTACCATCTGCAAATTGGCCATCAACAGATTATTACAGCACAGGATTTATGGGATGCTTTGATGGTAGTAGAAACCTGTTTTTCCCCTTGATGTGAGGAGTTAAGAGGATTTAAAAACTGTGTGACCTTCAGATCCAGTATTTATAGTGAAGTCATTTCACTTATTTTGGGGGACTCTTTAGCTATATGAAATAAATTACTACTGATGGAGTATTTCCATTAGCGCTGCAATTATGAAGTGCCCTTCAGAGTCAGTTTTTAGCCAGACTCTCTCAATCATGTCTCCCAGCTTGATGATGTTAAATTTGCAGGTTGGTGGGAGGCCAGGATTTATCTGCCAGATTCTGTATTGGATTGGAATGATCATTATACAGCTTTTCATTAAACAACTTGGCATTCGCTGACAAGGATTTCCTGTGCAATCTGTGATCGTGTGACACTTGAAAATAAATACTGTTGATTTTAACATGTTTTTATTAGAAAATATTTATGATTGGAGTCACAATTTATGTTATACAATTCATTGTTCTGTATGCGCACCTATGTCTGCCTTTCCTATTGGTTTCAATGGGCTGATTAGTGCTGGTGTGAAACATACATACAGAATTTCTCCTCCGTGGAAATGAAGAAGGCAATTCAGAGGGCTTTCTGGATGCATTAGTGCAGCATGACCCCAAGAGATCTCTGGAGTGGGATGAGGGATTACAAGATGAGTAGTGCACCTACTTGGCAAGCAGGAAGTGCCTGGTTCAATCTAATGTGTCTCCAGGGAGGGCTGGAAAAGATCCTTCTGAAACCCTAGAGCAGCATTTTCAACCAGTGTGCCCTGGATCCTGCACCAGATCTGCAGGTGTGTTGCGAGAGTTTCGGGGAGGGTCATTTATTAGTAGGGCCATTGGGGGATATGAGCCCCCAACCAGCTGCATGGTGTGCCTTGGCAATTGTAAAAATAAACTGATGGTGTACTTTGACCATTTTAGGACCTTGTCAGTGTGCCATGAGATGAAAAAGTTGAAAATTGCTGCCCTAGAGAATTTTAGGCCAACACTACTCCTTGGGCTAAACCACATGTGACATTAGACCCATCATCTATG
Organism: Lerista edwardsae; assembly: GCA_029204185.1. Classification (NCBI taxonomy): domain Eukaryota; kingdom Metazoa; phylum Chordata; class Lepidosauria; order Squamata; family Scincidae; genus Lerista; species Lerista edwardsae. The sequence continues at coordinate 16,443,502 of JAJKFI010000012.1, read as the reverse complement.
CAGATGTGAATTGGAAGCAGTCTTTTTATCTATAAAAATTGGCTGCAGGGCGGGAGGCTGATCTGGACCGGGAAGTGTACACCACCAAGGGGGAAGGTGAACCACTGTGCCATTTTTGTGCCATAACCCACCCACCCCCCAAAGTTGGTGATTGCAGCAAGCAATCACTTTGGCAGTAAACCACCACTTCAGGGAGGGAGGTCTTGAGATAATTTTGGGGTGAAGGAAAGGTTCATTCTGGAGATTTCCTATGTTTCCTGCAAGGAATCAAACCAAACAGGAACCTGAACAAAACCAACCAACCAACAGTTCAGAGAAGTTGTTTGTGTGATGTTGCAAGCATGCTTTATGGTAAATTAGCAACACTTTTAGCAGGCAGTATGAGTGTACCAACAGGGTCTTTAGGATTGGCACTATTCTTCTCATCGCATATTTATCTTCATCATCACCATCATCATCACTTTTCACTAAAAAGCTCACAGTTTACAAAAGAAATGAGAACATGGGTTTAGCGCAGGGGTGCCAAACATAAGGCCTGGAGGCTGGATGCAGCTTGCCGAAGAACTTTATCCAGTCCTAAGACTCTCCCAGCATGACCATCAGCTGCTCTCAGCTGCTGAGCTGTGTTGAGGTGTCACTGCTGAAAGGGCAGCCCATGTGATACTTAGACTCTCCCATATCTTGAAAATATGATAAAGACCTGCATATCTTCTCTCTATTTGCATCTAATGAGTTCATAAGTGAGAAAAAAGTGCTTATTATTTCTGGTCATTACCTACTTAATAACATCACTTCCAGCCCTGAGCAGGCATTATAAATGCTGTTAGGCCCACTTTGTAAAATGTGTTTTGACACCCCTGGTCTGGCTTTTGCGCAATGGTGCTATGTGCTGAAACTGGCCCTAAGTGTACGGAGACTGTTAGAGATAGCGGGTCCCCCTGACCCACCAGGTGCCTCACCCCACTGGCCAGACACCAGAGTGCCCAGTTGCACCAAATTGTAAGACTGGTTTGATCCCCCTTGACCGAACCAGGTGTGTGTTGGTCCCACTGACCAATCACCACCAGTGTGCCAAATTGTTCAGAGTGTGCCAAATTGTTCGAAGCTCAGTTTTTCGAAAGGGGATGTCTGACCCCTCTGGTCAGACATCCAGCACCATGTTCGAATGAATGCACACTGTCTGTTCCCCCTGAATGGACTAGGGTCCCTCTGACCCACCCTAGGATCTGCTCCCCCTGAGCAGACTAGTGCTTCAAATGAGAATGTTTAACCCCCCTGGTTAAACCTTCAGCACTAAAACAATACACAGAGAGTGAGTGAGATTGCCGTTTGAATGTTCTTTACTGCAGCAAAGGGAGGGGTAAAACCATCTCCTCGAACAATACATAACCACAAATTATATAGACCCTATTTCATGCACAGCCCCTCCTCGTTTTCACCATTGGCTAAGTTACTTCCGAGGTTGCAGCGTTCCCGTCTGCCTACTACATGTTTCCCCTCTGTTTCTCCTTGATATGTACCCCCACCGTTGCAGACATCACATGTGCATTCAAAGTAGCATTTGTGCTTCGAGAGGCGTACCAGTTAATATGTATTAATTTATTACGCATGCGCAATTTGTTACAACCTTCTGTAAACTTTTCACCCTTTGCTAATCTACCTTGTTAGTAGAGACACCTGTGTTAGCTACTTTTCCTTCTTCACCTATCTACTTTTGCCTGCATGTAAATGAGCTTCGGCTTCTTTCTGTACAACTCCCTAAATAATTTTTGTGCCATGTTTTTGAAGCTTCTACCTTTACTTGTTAGTGAATGATTCGAATGAGCAAAGCTATTCTCTGTGCTATGAGCAAGCTATTCTCTGTGCTATTTTCTGTGTTAGTTGCCCCAAACTACAGACTTCATCCCCTGTTCTCAGTTTTCTGAGAGCCCCCAGTCCCACTTCATAAGCTCTCAATTCCCTTTTAGTACTTTTAGCTTGTCTGCTCCAAATCACGGATGTTGTGATTTCTGCCCCAAATGTTTATTCCTTACAAGACGGTGCATGAAAATTACAATATTAATTTCAATTGCTTTCTTACAGATTTAAGCCAGTGGTAGGGTTGATGTTATTCTCCATGAAATGAACCTAAACTGGCTGAAACTGTCTGAACATGTTGCAGAGCCAATTCTTAAGTAGTGTTTAAACCAGAGAGCTGAAAAATACTGATGAGTCAGAACCAGAACTTTTTTTTTAAATGGTTCAGCTTCCTGTTCTAGTTATGCTGTACATCACCAAATTAGGGAAGCCATTGGATGTGATTCAGTATTATGTCACTCTTTTTCATTTTCTGCAATGCCAGGTGAAGCTGAGGGCCAAGCTACATGAGCACACAAACAAGTGCCATGGACGGATCCTTCTGGCAGCCCCATTTCTTTCCTTAAATACAGCTGTGAGGAGGGGAAATTGCATCAGGAGCAGGATGCATAGAGAGCGGAAAGGTCATATTTCTCTTCATGTTATTTTTATTATGAAAATCACTTCTTTGAAGCAGCAATTTGCTGGCAATGCAAAATTGCCTCTTCAGGGGCAAGTCCCCACCTTGGCAGGGCAATTTTAGAACTGTCCAGAATAACTGTTCAAAATAAAAGCAATGTGCAGGGAAAGAATAAACTTCTCCCTTCCCACATGTCTCAGTTCTGTCCATAATTCCACCCACCCACCCCACCCCCAAGCTGTTTTTAAGAAAAAGAAGGCACTTTCTGTAGGAAGGTTGGCCTCAGTTATCAATAGGCAAGATTAACTTCAGGATCCTTTTCAAAATGTGTGTTGGCCACTGTTAGCTCACTGCTTCCTCTTTCAGAACCCTACTTTTTAGATAGCTTTTATTTTGGACTTTTCTGGGCTACGTGTTCCTTAACAGCCACGTACTGTGAATACAATAACCAAGTCTTCTAGTACTAATATCTGAGGGAAAACTAATGCAGGCCCGGCTTTCTTTTCTCCCCACCACCAGCTCCAAATACTAAACTTCCTTTTTTTGTAGCAAGGACCCCCCCCCCACCTGAACAAAGATTCATGCTGTGGGTTTCCCACCCCCTCACCCCAAAGAGCTCTACCAATGTAATTATATTCCCCTAGTGTGGAAAAGTGATTCTAAGCAAGATTTTTCTTGATTCTGTGTTCCTGACTTGGCAGTTCGTATACTGCTAAGGAGACTGCTGAAGCCTTGGCTTCTATTATAAGAGCATAGAATAAGACCAGCAGAGAACAAGCTGTCCCCTTGGTTTCCAGAAACAATCTCATGACTGTTTAATTCGATTGCTTTTGCTGTATTCCCCAAGCGCTCTTTTGCTTCTTAACAAAGTGGCGTACAAAAAGCTGAGTTTGCATCTCCTCCCTGCTTTCCTTTCTTCCCCAAGAGAAGTAAATGAGGGTAGAAAGAGGTCAGTCCTCTAGAGAAAGGGGTGTCCGTATACTTAGTCTGTTCCCCAGTGAGGTGAGGAACAGCTTGAGATGTTGTTTCAACCCCTCCCCCCTTCCAGACTTCCAACAGTACCATGGGCCAATTAAGAAGCCTCATTATGTGGCACCCTGTAAAGCAGTGGTTCTGAAATGCTTTAGCACCACAACCCACAACCCACACGACAACCTTGTCTGGGACCCACCAGAAGTGATCCCCTGGCTGGAAGTGCTGTCATTGTAATGCCAGAGCCTGCTGCATTCCTGAGAACGCAGCAATAAGTTTCAGCTATTTTCCTATAGCTAAGGGTATTTGAAAATTGTATTATTGTTTCGCAGATTTAGTGATTTGAAAAGCAGAAAGCGGTGTTATGTGTTTTTATTCTAAGTTCTCATTTTTAGTAATTTTAAATGCTTTTAAAATATACTAGGTAGGTGATATAGGGCGCAACCCTAACCAACTTTCCAGCACCAGGGTAAGGCCAATGTAGCTCTGAGGTAAGGGAACAAATATCCCTTTACCTTGAGGAAGCTTCTGCTACTCCGCTGCAGAAGTGATAGTTAAGAATAGTACTATCATGTTATATATTCTTGGAAAGGGAATTTAATGCAGAATGCAATGAATCAAACTAGTGTGTAATATCTCTATCAAAAGTTATGGCAAAAAAACAGAAAAAAATATAACTGTCATGCAAAAATTACAGTTTGTTAAAATAACAATTTGTAGGCATAATACTGTCATGCTACATATCATTCAGTGTGGAATTTTACACAGAATGCAATGAAAGAAATGTGAGTGCAATATCTTCATCCTTATCAAGGGTTATGGGCAAAAAATGAAAATATAATTGTGAGTTCCTGGGCATCATTTTGCTCTCTGCACTGGGCTATACTTGCGTTAGCTACGTTCCTGTCTACCTGTGCTTTCCTGTGAAACAACTTTCTAAATAAAAATGTCCCTCTATTGAGGGAATTTTTTTCCCAAACTATAAACATGGATTCCAAGTTTCCAGTGCAGCCCTGCTGTAGACAGTTGGCATCCTCTCTGAGAACCAGAGCTAGGAAACTCTGCTGCTCTTGTTTTCTATGTGAACTGAGAGCCAATATGGCAAGTCCGTTGGAACTATATCAGCTCAAAATGGAGGATTGTGTCATATTGCCATGTAAAACATACCTCTTGAAAAGCCCAAACTTATCCTCTCCCCACCCCACCCTCCACTGATGAAGCCATGTGCAAACAGTTTGCACGACATCCTTGTGAGTTGGGACAGTCACAGAGGTGTCCTGTGGGTAAGGAAACATTTGTTAAGTCTCTGCGGCAAGCAGGGATCTACTTGGGCCTGTACTAGCAAAATCACTGGGGCAGTCCCCATGGATCTGAGCTGTGGATCAAATCCGGAAAGGAGGTAGTGCTTTGGGAACTCCCACCGCTGCTGCTAAACTTGCCCTATTCCTGATCCGATACGTCATTTCTCCATTGCCTCTCCTTTCTACTCTCCCTCATACCTGTTCCATCCTCCCCCAACCTCCTCTTACCTAGGATTGCCAGATACAAACTGAGACAGCATGCCTATACTGTTAACCATTGCATAGAAGAGGGAATTGTGGCAGATGCAGCTTTTGGAAACCCTTCCATGTTGAGCTGCACCTGCCCAAATTCCCTCTTCTATACAGGTTAAAGGCATAGGCACTCTGTCCCAGTTTGGATCTGGTAACCCTACTCCTACCCCATTCTATCTCCCCTGCCATCCTCCCTGTGCTGGTGGCTCTGCAATGATGCTCCAGAGTGCAGAAGAAGGCTCCGGCCTTCCCACCAGCACTCTGGCAACATGTGACTTTGCACGGTGCCAGAAATTCTTTTCTACAAGAGCTGTAAGGCAGTTAACGTTGGCAGAACTTCATTCCATCGGCATAAGAATCCAATAAGATAGGGCTGTACAGCTGCAATCCTATCTACACTTACCTCCGAGTAAGCACCATTTACAATAATGGGGCATACTTCTGAGTACATATCCATGGCATGGGCTGTAAGGCTGCACTCCTATGCACACTTACACGTGGGAGTAAGCACCATTGAACAGAATGGGAATTAATTCTGAGAAAACTTGTGCTGTAGCACATCCATAGGCTTGTGCTGTAACACATTCAGGAGAAAAATGATTGCCTAATTGTCTCCCCAATACACCAGCTCTCCATACAGGGAGGTTTGGTTTTGTGGAAGACTGGAACCTACAAGCCCCAATACCTAACTGCAGTTTGAAGTGGTACAGGTCCAACGTAGCTGTACCCCAGGGTTGCTCTCGATGTGCCAATAAGATCTTAAACCAGTGTTTACCGAACTGGGGGTCAGATCCCCCAGGTTAGGCTTTCCCAACCTTTGTTTGGTAATCTACCCCCTTAAAGAAGGTAGTGACCTGACCAGAGAGCCATAGGTGCTGTTAGTACTGCAGATTTTTTAAATTTATTTATATGCATTTGCCATGGCAGCAGTGAAACCCAGAAATGCCATATTAATGGCACCTATTGGTTACCGGTTGGGTTGCTATCCTCCTTAAGGGGGTAGCATCCCAAATGACAGGAATGTGGTGGCGCTGTGGGTTAAACCGCTGCTGCCGGGCTTTCTGACCGGAAAGTTGGCAGTTTGAGACTATGTGACAGAGTGAGCTCCCATGGCTTGTCCCAGCTTCTGCCAACCTAGCAGTTCGAAGGCACATAAAAAAATGCAAGTAGATAAATAGGAACCACTTTGGTGGGAAGGTAACGGCGTTCCGTGTGCTACGGCGTAGAGTCATGCCGGCCACATGACCATGGAAGCTAGTCCTCGGACAAACGCCGGCTCTACAGGCTTAGAAACAGAGATGAGCACTGCCCCCTACAGTCGATCATGACTAGACCATCCGGTCATGGAGAAACCTTTACCTTTTTATCTCAAATGAAGGCTGTCTTAAACAGGATCTAAAAGGGAGTATAATAGAAACTTAGGAAATTACCATGTACCAAATTATATCATTGATCCATTTAGCTCAGTATTGCTGACACTGGATGGCATTGGCTCTCCAGGCTTCTAGACAGGCATCTTCTCCAGCCCTACCAGCAGATGGTAGGGATTGAACTTTTCTGCAGATAGAGCAGGAATTTTTCTGCTCAGCTGCACCCCCTCCCTTTACAAAGTATGGACTAATGAAGTCTCTTCTTTTGAGTCCCCAGCTCTCATTGCCTCTTCCTGTCTCTGTCCATGGGAACAACCAAATTGGCCAAAGAGAAAGGATACCAGAACCCTCAGTGGGACTGAGTGTCCTTTCACTTTAAGTTCTACCTGCTTAGAATACACGGACAGCAGATGGAAAATTGTAAGCAGGCACCATGGTAGAGTGCATTTGACTTTGCATATGTCATTTGCTTCATTGACGTGTGTCCTACAACACAGATACTGTTTGGAGAACTGTTTGTTGTCAAATCGCTCCTATTTACATTCAACATTCTTTGGTCAAATATCCATTGGCATAATGCAGTGCATTCAGATGCATCAGAATTTGTGATAGAGCTCATCAAATTCACATTAGCAAGGAAGATGCCCTTTGAGAAAAAACTGAGCTCCTTGCAATATTCCATTTTAATTTAGGGTTCTAATGACTGTTTAAAACAACAGCAATAACACGTAGACTGACAAACTGAATTCAACTTGAGAGGGCACGTGAAGAACAGGTAGATGGTGCTATGTGACAGCCACAGAATCTTTACCATCAATTTAGTTAGCCAATGCAGGTCAAATAATGGGAATATTTTCCGATTCTCTCTCTCGCCGCCCCCCTACGCTGTTTTATTACATCAGAAAGAATGGTAAACTTAAAACAACAGCTCTAGCTCCCCAAAAAGAATTATGTAGGGTTTAAGCATTTTATTTTGGCCTTTGTGCCATTTTGCAACTGTTTCAGCTTAAAGAAACCAGACAGATGAGTAAAACAGGATTCTTAAAGGGCAACTCAAGTCACTGGGAGGGAGTGCTGGGAAGGAGTGCTGGGAGGGGCATACGAACATCAGAAGAGCCCCGCTGGAGCAGGCCAAAGGCCCATCTAGTCCAGCTTCCTGTACAGTATTCCATAGTGGTCCATCAGATGATTCAGATGTCAGCACTCAAGACAAAATGAAATCCATTTCCTGTTGTCACTCACTTGCACCACACAGTCAGAGACAGACTACACAGAGATTGCATATATAACCAGTGATGGACTTTCCCTCCAGAAATCTGTCGGATCCCCTTTTAAAGGCATTTTGGCCCGGTGCCATCGCAACGTCCTGTCCATCATCCAAACACTTGTTTACTAATGAAAATTGCAGCAAAGATTGCTGAATTAGGATTCAGTCTGAATTAGGATTCAAGCATACAGTGCACTCCTATGTATGCTTACTCAGAGGTAAGTTCCATCTTGTTCTATGGATCTTACTCCCGGATAAGTATGTATAGGATTGCAGCCTTAATGAATGTTTTTAAGTTAAATGAATTTTCAATACATATTCTAAGAGCACAATCCTATGCTGGAGTTAGGCCGGCATAAGCTAAGCCAGCAAAGTTTGGCCAGCACAAGGGCCACCATAAAGCGTGTTTGAACCGCTCTCTGAGTCAGGGAGGATGGCACACGTCTGTGTGCTGGCCTCTCTGACTCCGAGAGTGGTCCAAACATACTTTACAGTGGCTCTTGTGCTGGCCAAACTTTGCAGGTTTAGTTTATGCCGGCCTAACTCCAGCATAGGATTGCGCCCTAAGTCAAGCAGGTAATTGTTGAATCAATTGTCAGTTCAGAGCTATCAATACTCAAGACTGTAGGTCCCCTCCTGACCAAAAAGCTTCACCCAGGCCCAGCCTTAAGCCAATGTGGCCAAAGCACATTGGGGCCGGTGCTTTGGGGTGCGTGTGTCCTGCACTAGTGCAATTAGTGGATTGCTTGCTGCTGCAGCCAGGATCCCTGTAAACTGTAAGCCATGGGTAAAGTGGAGTGGTTGCTCATTGGGCTGTCCCACCTGGGCCTGCCTCCAAACAGCCTGAAATGGACTTCCTGGAAGCAGTTGGCAGTGAAGTCATCATGCCATCACAAATGCTTCCATACTTCATGCATGGCACCACAATCACTCTTCTTGCCATGGCTGTATGGTAAGTGGGGGGGCCCTGTGGGGAGGGTGGGGGCCCCACAGGAATGCCCCACATTGGGCCCTGCCACTCCTGGGGCTGGTCCTGGCTTCACCTCCCAGGTCCTTGAAATATGGTGATAATGGAAGGAAGGAAACATAGTGCAAGAAAGGAAGGCCTTGGTGCTCCAACAGTCTGGTTCGTCAGGCTGTTAACAAGGCATGCAACAAACTGACAATGTCCCCTCTCCTTGAATTAAAATGCAAGTTCACATCTTGGCCTCAGGTTTAGTCTCCTTTTTTTGAAGAAATGAACATTTAATATTTAATATTTCTGAACCTATTTTTGAGCCCTTGTGTATCTGTTAAAATGGACCATTGCGTAAGTGTCCTGGGTTTGTCTTCACCTTGCAAAAAAGTAACACATTTTTAAATGGCTGAGACTGCATTTTTAAAGAATGTACAGACTTTCAGAGGCAAGAACAATGACTCTCTTTGTGCTGATGCCCTAGTTGAAGGTGCTACAAAAAAAGCAGGGCCGCATATTTTTCACTATCAAAGGGCTCATCAGTTAGGCTATATTTTGGTTCTTCTGTACACATTATGTGAGGCCCTTTACTGGCAGGGGAGCTTATGGGTTCTGTCTGACCTGGCGGTTTCGTTGTCTCCACCCTATTTCCTCCCCCTCATGTCACAGCAATGTTTGTGGTAATTGCCTGTTTTGTTTATGGGTGAAAACAAATAGCATTGTTCTAATGATGAAAAGGAAAGGGTTGGGATGCAGAAACGGTTAAACACTCCCCCCTGCTGCTTCTCAGTTGCAAACTGTGCCTTCCTAAAGCAGCTTTTCTATAAGGAAAGCTTTGTTATTCCTGGTATTATTATATGGGATTGGTTGCGCATCATTTAGGTGTGCCCCAAGGGGGTTGGAGACTGATGCACCTCCAAAAAGGGATGCTGGAAGGAAATAATACCAACAAAGGTGACAAGCGTTGTTGGGCATGTAATAACTCTGATGTGTGCGCGTGTTTTTTTTTTAAAAAAATAAAGCTGGGTATTGTTTTTATGAGTCAACAATAATTCTAAGAGTGGAGACAAAGGTGGAGCACATTCCGTGAACCACCGGGCAAGTCTGAACTGTGGCAAGCATCAGGGTAAACAAGCCCCAGCGCTAACTAAGGTGTGAATTGGCAGCCTGTTTGGCAGAAAGCCAAGCCAGAGCAAAGTTCTGCAAATGGGGATCAGGCCAATAGAACAATGCTGGGTTTTTTGGAGCCTTTGGCACAACAGATAGACCTTTTGCTCTCCTGCGACTGAGCCTGTGCATGAAATAACCACATAGTCTCCCATTTGCCCTGCTGCCACTCCCTCTTCCTCTTTCTCAGGGCACAATCCTAACCTGGAGTTAGGCTGGCAGAGTAAGGCCAGCAAAGTTTTACTGGCACAAGGGACACCGTAAAGTATGTTTGGACCATCTCGGCGTCTGAGAGGCCAGCACACAGGCGTGCACCATCCCCCCTGACTCCAAGAGTTGTCCAAATGCGCATTACAGTGTCCCTTGTGCTGACCAAATTTTGCTGGCCCAACTGTGCCAGCCTAACTCCAGGTCAGGATTGCACTCTCAGTCACCTCCCACATATTTGTTTCAAGATAGTAAGCCCATTCCAACTTTGGAATACCCTCCCCTTAGAATTGAGAACTGCTCCCTCTTTGTTAACATTTCGGCGGGGGCTGAAGACCTTTTTATTTCAAAAAGCTTTTAATTGTTGACAGGCTGGCTGGCTGGTTTGTTATATTTTATACCAAATGATCCACAGGGCTTGTTGTTTTTAAATTCTATTGCTTTGTTTTAACTTTGTTTTACTGTATTGTTTTAATATTGTTTTTAAATTGTTTTTTAATGTTAAATTTTATATTTCTATGTTGTAATGCCGCCTTGGGTGCCTTCGGGCAAAAAGGTGGGATAGAAATTCAATTAATAATAATAATAATAATAATAATAATAATAATAATAATAATAATAATAATAAT
>JAJKFI010000012.1:16413731-16432896 GCA_029204185.1 Lerista edwardsae | reverse complement strand
ATAATAATAATAATAATAATAATAATAATAATAATAATAATAATAATTGACGCAGAGAGATCTGTCGCCTCTTCTGTTAGAAATCATCGTGCACCTTGATGGCACTGTATGAATGACATCATACTTGTTTTCTTCCATAGGACCAAGCTGTCCCAGTGAAGGCTTTGGAACACTCAGTTATTCTTTAGTCTGTCAAGAACGTTACAGTATATATTTTTAATACTCATGAATTATCGTACTAATGTCTAATGAAGTGGACAGCACTGGAGTTCAAGTAGTTCTTAATGGAGGATTCTGACAGTATTGTTGCATGTTCCCCAACTTTCCCAAGCAGTGAGAAGTTCCAGGGGGTTGAGTTTCCTTTGCAGGAAAGTCATAGGAGCATTGGAACATCCCCTCTGGATCAGGCCAAGGCCCATCTAGTCCAGCTTCCTGTATCTCACGGTGGCCCACCAGATGCTTCTTGCTGCCACTCTCCTGCATCTGGAATGCAGATGCAGAGATCACTGGAGTCTTATAGTTTTGTAGCAATATTTGCTATATTGACAAATGTACAGCATTGGTAGAGGCAGATACCCTGTTCTTCTGCCAGACAGCAGATCTACGTCCCCCTCTCACCCAAGAAGATCTCCAGAAAGAGGCCCTGTACTCCACGGTGCTTTTAGAAATTGCGAGTGAGTGCATGAGCTTTCCAGATAACTCTCAACTCTACTTGAGAAAACATTGCCTTAACTATTCCAAACTCCAACTATTCCAACTATGTCCAAACTATTCCAAACGGGAGCCTGCCTAACAAAAAGACTAGCTGGAGAACAGCCATAATAGATGTACAATTCCCCTCCCCCCATCATAAAGATAGCCACTCCTTCCGGAGACACCATTGTAATCCAAAAATATTGTAATGTGAACCCAATGTTTTTGGGTTTTTTGGTTAATTTGTTCCAAAGGCCCTACTCCACCACACGACTAAGCTTTTCCCTTCCTTGCCTCCTTCTCTCAAACAGACAGAGCCACAGTATTAAAGTACTGTATATTTGTGAAAACCCCATTGGGAAAAAATGGTGGTTTAGAGTAGCCTGCCCATGTAAGCCAACTTGGGCAGTTGTTTCAGCATGGGAAAGGAGGGATATAAATTCTTCAGATAAATAAAAATACTAAGTTTTTCAGGAGCCTGAGCTCCTGTGTAAAGCAGGCCCCTCCTGATGTCCCTCAGAGCTATTCACAACTTGGAAACACAGCATTTAAGGCAGTTCTCTGAGCTGCAAATGGTTCTGAAGGTGAGGGGAAGGGGCTGCTTTACACAGGAGCTCAGACTCCTGCAAAACTTTGCATTTTGCCCTCCCTGTAGGAATGCCATTGCCACCCACCTCCTGGGTTGATCCATCTATCTTTTGCGGCTGACTGCTAACAGTGGAATTCTGTTGCACAACTCTCGCTGCACAACAGACATACCTTCATCTGGTGAAAATTGTGGCCAGAGGCGGCCTTTTGGTTCTTTATAATTGCAATTAAAACACTGTTGAGTGTAATCCTATTGCATGGAACAAATAGAGATCTGTGCCAGCAAAATCTGGATCAGTCAGAAGGAAAGTATTTATGTAAGTGGTGACAGGGTTTTGTTTATTTAAAAAGCAAACATCGGCAGCTCATAATTTCAGTGGGGAGCGGTAACCACACAGATAAAAAACAGATGCTAAATGCCAACAGTCGTGTTTTGATTTGAAATTCCTAGTGCCAGTCGTGAGTAATGAAGAATGCTTTCCCCTCCGTAGATGATGCAGCATTTTCAAAGGACATTTATTTCCTTCGCCATCATTAAAATAAAACAGTGGCTCAGTTTTCTCCTGTGGATTTTATTAGTTTCACACAAGCATTTGTCGTATGGAAAACGTCCCACCAGTTGTGTAATCTGAGCCAGTTGTTCCTATGAAACAGTCTTCTGAGGCTCCATCGCAGGGTGGCTACAACAGTACTGTTTATCATAAGTTGGCTGCTTGCGTTCTTACTGCAGGGCACTTGATCAAGTGGTGAAGCCATTTTGACCCTGTGTTCAGAACGACTGGGGCTGGGGAAAATCACAGACAAAAGAGGATCAACAGCTGTTGTACACTTGCAGCACAACAAAGAACAGCTGCTAGGACTGGGGGAGCTCTATTCCCAATTCATTTGGATTGTGAGCAATCATCTCACAAATTGTCATAGATTTATCTTTATAGACTGGATTATAGCTGTGTGGAGGATATGCCTGTCTCAGGGTGCAATCCTAACCTGGAGTCAGGCTGTCACAGTTAGGCCAGCAAAGTTTGGCCAGCACCAGAGCCACCGTCAAGCGCATTTGAACCACTCGGAGTCAGGGAGGATGGTGCACACCTGTGTGCTGAACTCTCTGACTCTGAGAGTGGTTCAAATGTGCTTTATGATGGCCCAGGTGCTATCCAAACTTTGCTGGCCTAACTGGGCTGGCCTAACTCCAGGTTAGGATTGCACCCCCAGCCTGAGAGACACGCACACTTGCATGTTGAGCCATGCTGCTGACAGTGCCTTAGTTGAAGCTCCAGGGAAATGCCTGGACAATTATTATAGTCATAGGTGGCATTTTGGAGAAGCACTATGTCTTGCAGAGGTGCATCAGGCAGTCCTTCGTCAGGTGCATCTCTAGCAAGTGAGGGGGAAGCTTCATTGGTTGAATTTCAGCCTGGAGGCATTGCTCCCATGCCCGGTGCTGATGAATCAAGGTAAAGTGTGGATGCATAGAGCCTAATTTGTAAAGCCAGTGTGGGATAAAGGGGAGGCGCCATGTTGGGATGCGGGAGGGAGTGGGCAGGGGGAGGGCAATTCTGGGCAGGCCGTGGGTGGGATGTGGGCGTGCCGGCAGGCGTGCTTGGCCCGGGACAGGGGTGGGCTTGCGATTCTGCAATAAGGCCGAATCCTAAGCCTGTCCAGGAGGCGTAGTGGCCCCAATTCAGCAGCGTAGCGGCCCTGATTTAGCAGGTGCAGATCCGAGGAGGCGGGGAGGCGCCAGCCCCCCTTATACTGCACTGGATATGGGGCAGGCCCATCGGCCTCGCCATCCCAGCGCAGTATAGGTTTGCACTCTAAGTGTCATTTTAAACTGAAAGCTGTTTGATGTTTGCATTTTATAACTTATTGAAACATGCTGGGTGTTGTGTGAGTTACACAAAAGGAAATGAAACATTCAAAAGTAAACAGTTTTAATGAAAACGAACAACACCTCGCTACGGATACAACAACCCCCTCAGTGTCTGGGAGCCAGTGTTGAAAACCCTCTCGATTTGCTGAAGTTAGCACAAGCATGTCCCATCGGGTGTAGGATAATTGACATGTTAGTTCTGGACCAATACAGGGGGAGGGACGCAATGAGCTTTGGTTGCCAGGAGATGCAGAACATGTGACATGGTGCAGATTGACACAGGGCATCCTGGGCAAAGTGGAAGCACTGCTGTGGGCGTGTGCTGGATTGCAGATGTGACACATTCTTACACATTCCAAACACAGTTAACAAAGATAGCTAGCAATCACGTTTGTTCACTGCCTCCCTTGGGCTGGGTGACCAACAGTAAAGGAGGACAGAGTGCCCATTCCTCTAACCATTGCTTAGAAGAGGAAGTGTTGGCACAATTCCCTCTCTATACAATGGTTAAAGGAAGTGGTGTCATTCAAATGATTTAGGAACAGGAACTCACTTTTGATTGGCACTTGTCGGGAACCCGGAACCAGCCACGGAGCCCATTAGGATCCGGAACGCCCGTTCTGGTCCGTTGCCCCTGAATGACATCCCTGGTTAAAGGTAATAGGCCCTCTGTCCTCCATTGTATCTGGTCACCCTGCTCTTAGTGGCATCCAGTTCTTTTTGACAACCAATGAAAACCGGTGGGCAATCATAACTATGATTTAACTAATTAATAGTATCAAGGCCCAACAGTACTTTGATGCTATAATTGGGTAAGCTGAAAATTGCAGGGACTCCATTTTATTGCATTAATAATGGAGTATATTAAAGCCCATCATTGCTGACACCACAAAAACTTGAAAGTCTCTGTTCCAGTTTATGCTTGGCAATATTGGTCTCTCGCATATTGGACTTTGTACCTATAACATATGAAGCTGCTCTCAATAAAACGGAGTTGCTCTCAGAAATAGCTCAATGCTTTTATGATTTATTGGATGGTCAAAAAAACAACACAATGCAGATTGTACTATGCGCTAATTAATGGAATCCAGCTTTCTCAGAGCTACAGAGTTGTTGTTTATGCATGTGTATGTATAAAATAAAAACAGGTCATATCCTCACCAAATAGTGAGAATATACCCATATCAATACACGAGTGCTTCCCAATCTGTGGGTCGCAACCCACCATTGCGAAGCAAAACTGGGCTATTCCCCCTTAAGGGGAATGGCCCATTTTTGGGTGTTCCGAAGGTGCCGCAGTGATTGCAGCAGGCCGCAGGCACCCTTGAACACTTTTACATACCTGGTGGGTCAGGGGCAGCGATGTCATCTGGGCAAGACAGTCTGGAATGCCGTACCACTTGTTCCGAGGACGGGCTGCGACGGGGTGCCATTGCACGTCAGATGCCGCACGCTTTTTGGCCTGCCCTCCCTCCCCTGCGCTTGATTCGCTCCGATATGGAGCTATTCCGGGCGCAGGGAGGCGTGGCCGGGCTCCGCACAGGGGTGGGGAGCTGCCACTCAACTGTGCGTTCCGGTTGTTGGCACTGACGGATGACATCACTAGTCAGGGGGGCTGTCAGAAGGGTTGGGGAAGCCTGCAGCCCCTCTTGCGGGTCTCCCTGAGGCAAAGAAAAGCCCTGTTGTGCTCTCAAAAGATTGTGTGAAATTCTCTGCAGGTACTTACAGCCTTCCCAATGTCTGAGGTGGACTTTGGGAACCGCTGAAATACACCATTGTATGATATGTGCCATTTGCTAGAAATGCAAGTAGGGGATTGGGGTAACAACAGCTGAGGTCACATAGGTATTGATGTCTCCTAAAAGCAGAGGGGAGAGGTGGCGTGCCCCTCTGCATTTTCTAGGAAAGAGGGCATTCGAGGGGCTCTTTACTAAGTGACAGTTTTCCTTACATTTCCCTTCCTCTCAGTGTTCTCTGTTCTGTGGTACTGCTTCTGCTCATATTCACAGAGCAGTTCAGGAAGAAAAGAGGGACAGAAAGACTCAGGGATGTGTGGGAGAATAATATAGAAGACTCTCTGGATTCTACCTTCGACTGCAGCCAGTTGACTGAAACTAGCTAGCTCAGTAGTATTCAAACTTTATAGACAGGGACCCACTTTTTACAATGGCACTCGTTTCGGGACCAGCTGGAAGTGATGTCATTAACCTGGAAGTGATGTTGTGGCAGGAAGTGAAATCATCAAGCAGGAAGTGCTGTCATTGTGACATAATAAAATGACACTCCTGAAATGCAAATTGGCATTCTTGGACTGCAGCAATTGTACAACCATGAAACATCCCTGACAGAAAGCAAGATTAGGGCAAAATATGATGTAAAAACACTGAACTAAAAACAAAACCCTCACTTGAAAATTCAAACTGTTAACACTCACAAAAGGAATATAACAAGAGTAAGGTCTGCAGTTTCCAAGATGTCTGCTCCCAGCTTTCCGTGACCCACCTGACATCAGGTCAGGGCACACCAAGTGGGTCCCAACCCACAGTTTGAATAACACTGAGCTAGCGTTCTTTGTACATCATGAGAAAGGCTGGGCTGGATGATTCACAAGCTGGAATCAAGATTGCTGGGAGAAATATCAACAACCTCAGATATGCAGACGATACCACTCTAATGGCAGAAAGTGAGGAAGACCTAAAGAACCTTCTGATGAGGGTGAAAGAAGAAAGTGCCAAAATTGGCTTGAAGCTCAACATTAAAAAAAACTAAGATCATGGCAACCTCTCCCATCACTTCCTGGCAAATAGAAGGGAAAGAAATGGAAGCAGTGACAGACTTTATTTTCCTGGGCTCCAAGATCACTGCAGATGGTGACTGCAGTCATGAAATTAAAAGACGTTTAATTCTTGGGAGGAAAGCTATGGCGAACCTAGACAACTTAATAAAAAGCCAAGACATCACCCTGCTAACAAAGGTTCACATAGTCAAAGCTATGGTTTTCCCAGTAGCAATATATAGCTGTGAGAGCTGGACCATAAGAAAGGCAGAGCGCCGAAGAAGAGATGCATTCGAATTATGGTGTTGGAGAGGACTCTTGAGAGTTCCCTGGACTGCAAGGAGATCCAATCGGTCAATCCTCCAGGAGGTCAAGCCTGATTGCTCCCTGGAAGGACAAATCCTGAAGCTGAAGCTCAAATACTTTGGCCACCTCATGAGAAGAGAGGACTCTTTAGAAAAGACCCTCATGCTGGGAAAGATTGAAGGCAAAAGGAGAAGGGGGCAGCAGAGGATGAGATGGTTAGATAGTGTCACCGAAGCGATGAACGTGAAATTGGGTGAACTCCGGAAGCTAGTGGAGGACAGGGAGGCCTGGCATGCTGTGGTCCATGGGGTTGCGAAGAGTCAGACACGACTTAGCGACTGAACAACAACAGCGTTCTTTGATGCATCTTCTACTATGTTATGACTTACAGCATCTGCTGTAAGTCATAACCATAAATTCACTGCTAGAGACCGGCTTATTTGAGGAGGTGTCTACTAATGATTTCTCTTTAGAACATTTGCAGCCCACTTTTCTCTGTACATGTAAGGTGCCCAAGGAAGTTAACAAACATTAAAAGAATGCAATCACATAAATACAGTACAAATTTGCAGCAGAAAATAGAATGAGGACAAAACCAAGGGGCAAAATTGAAGGGAGAGGGCTAAATGGGAAAAAAAAGGGTCTGAGCCCTCTCTAGCAAGTCAGCAGGGAGGGAGTAGTTATTAGCTTGAATGAAAGGGAGTTCCACAATTGCGGTGCCACCACCAAGAAGACTCTAGTCTTCGTTGCCACCAATGGCTTCAGCTAATGGTGGCACACATAGGAGAAACCCCCCCCCCCCCGCAGATGATTTCAGAGAATATGTTGTTTCATATGGGTGGAGGTGGTTCTTCAGGTAGACCAACCCTAATCCTAAGTTAAAAACTAACACTTTGAATTGCAGCTGAACTGGCATTACACCAGTGGTGTTCCCAGAGGGGGGCACAGCACTACATTTTTCATAGGGCCTGACTGTGCCGTGTAAACAGCCCCTCCCCCTCATCTTCACAGCCTTTTGGGTGTCTCCTCCACATTGCTCTTGTGGCCCTGTATGACTTGGAAGGCAAGGGGGAGGGGCCCATGAAAAAATAGTGCTGTGCCTCCTTCTGGGAACACCACTGCAGCAGGTGCAGTCAAGGGAGAAGTGGCGTGATGGAGTCAAACCCCCATAACTACACAGGCATCACAATTTGGCACTAATTGCAGTTTCCAGACTGTCTTCAAGGGCAGCCCCATGTAGGATGCATTGCAGTTACGGGGCTTATGCCCAGGTAAGTGTGAATAGAATCGTAGCCTTAGAGCGCAATCCTAAACCGAGTTAGGCTGGCGTAAACTAAGCCAGCAAAGTTCGGCCAGCACAAGGGCCATCATAAAGCACACTTGAACCACCCTCGGAGTCAGGGAGGATGGCTCACGTCTGTGTGCTGGCCTTTCTGACTCCGAGAGTGGTCGAAACATACTTTGCGGTGTCCCTTGTGCGGGCCAAACCTTGCTGGCTTAGTTTATTCTGGCCTAACTCGGTTTAGGGTTGAGCCCTTAGTCTGACATTTTCTTCATATGGGTAAAACCTCCTTTTTCAGAAAGCCTGTTAAGAAAGGAAAAGCTTAGCTTCTGGGGAGCAGGTCCAGTCAGCTTTTGTGGGATGGGTGCACTGAGCTATTTTAATTTGGCATCAATAAATTCTTACTTCCCATGAACAGGGAAATACATTTAACTTAAATGTAAGTTAATTGAAATGTGAATGACAATGAGCCCAGTTTGTGGCAAGTCGTTTTGGCACACATGGGTACTTAGCTCAGTTCCCATTTGCTCCAAAAATGAAGTTGTTGGGTTATTATAATAATTATAATAATGAAGTTATTATAGTGGGTAGGGTGTGTTGACCAATGTCCTGCTTGTGAGCTTGTTGAGTGCATCTGGCTAACCACTGTGGGAAGCTAAATGAGGGACTAAATGGAGCTTTGGTCTGATCCAGCAAGGCTCTTCTCAGTGGCATTCCTAGAGGGGGGACAAAATGCTTAGTGTTGCAGAAGACCATGCTCCTGTGTGACATGGCCCCTCCCCAGCACCTACAGAGCCATTTGTGGCTAGGAGAGCAGGCTTGGGGAGCTGGATGAAGATGTTGGTCTCTAAGCCATGAATGGCTCTGAAGGAGAGCGGGAGGGGCCACTTTACATAGGAGCTCAGGCTCCTGCAAAACTTCCACCCCCACCCCCATAGGAATGCCCCTGGTTCTTCTTTGCCTTGATCATACACTTGAGAGACACTGCAGAAAAAGAAGAATGCCAGACACTTCTTCAGAAATCCTGTTGAAGCTTGTGCAGATATTTACTGTACTTGAATGGGACTTGCAAATTCCTGTGGCTGCAATCCAATCTCCCCTCCCAACCCTGTATGCGCCGGGAGCTGAAAGTGCTTCTATGTAAGGTAGCAGGTCATATTTTCCTTCTGGTGGCAGCCTCTTGCATCTCGTGGGGTGCAACTTCAGGTGGCCTCCTGACTTGGGGCTGGCAGCTTGACTGAAAATCCACTGTGTACATGCAGAATACCACTGGTGCTGTTTTGGATCCCATCGTAGGTCATTCACAGGCTTTTGAAAATATTAGTTGCTGTCAAATTAGTCAGATTAGCCTCCAGAGAAACAACAGGAGAAGACTTGTTGCCAGCGCAGTGGTAGGGAGGGAATGAATGGACTTGGAGCACAATCCTAACTTGCAGTTAGGCTGGCACAGTTAGGCCAGCAAAGTTTGGCGGGCACACAGGCCACCCTAAAGCGCGTTTGGACCACTCTCGGAGTCAGGGAGGATGGTGCACGTCTGTGTACTGGCCTCTCTGACTCCAAGAGTGGTCCAAACATACTTTACAATGTCCCTTGTGCTGGCCAAACTTTGCTAGCCTAACTATGCTGGCCTAAATCCAGGTTAGGATTGCACCCTTGCTTATACACCTAAAGGACCTTGACCCACAAGTCATTTCTCTGGGCAAGGCTCATGCACTTGTACTCTTAACATGACATCTTAAGGCTTTAGCCCCAAGTTCTTTTTTTTAAAGATTTTTTATTTTATATATAGATATGGGTAAAGTTTTAAAAAAGGAAGACTTAGGGAAGGGATACAGTGGTCCACACAAAGGGTACACATTGATTGCAGTTCTTCACTTTTACCTTACTGTTTGTATATAATCTCAATCATCAATTATACATTCAACAGTTATGCATACAAATTTTAATACCTCTTATTCCTCAGTCTTATTTACATAATTTCTTACAATCTAAGTCTTCTAAATATACTGCATTTACATCTAATTTTTATTTCTTTTCTTCTATCCAATCATAAAACAATCTCCAATATTCTTGTATCTTTGTTATATCGCCCTCATCCATCCTTTCTGTTAAAACATCCATTTCTACAATTTCATATATTTTCTCTATTTTGATCAACATTTGGAATCATTTTTCCAATTCTGGGCATACAATAATCTTGCTGCTGTATTTACATTATTATAATATGCTTTTTCCCCTTATCTTGAATATTGTCTATCATGTTAAGGAGAAATAACTCTGGTCTAACCATAATCTCAAATTTCAACGTTTCCTGTAACATAGTGTGTACCATATGCGAAAATTTTTTCGCTTTTTCCCAAGTCCACCGCATATGGTAAAATGTCCCTTCTTTATCCTTACATTTCCAACATTTATTCGAGGTGCCTGGACACATTTTTGCTAATTTATCCGGTGCTAAATACCATCTGTAAAACACCTTATAAATATTTTCTTTCAGATTTGTTGCTTTTATTAATCTTATATTCGTTGCCCAGCTCTTTTCCCATTCCTCCATCTCTATATTATATCCAAAGTTTCTAGCCCATTGGACCATTACCTCTTTCACTGTTTCATCTTCCATTTCATTTTCAAAAGGAATTCATACATCTTTTTAACATATTTGTCTTTCTCATTTAATAAAAGCTTGTCAAAGTCTGTCTCCTTCTCATAAAAACCTGTTTTTTTTATCTTCTTTTAGTCTTGATTTAATTTGTGCTTTTGTCCACCAGTCCAGAGATATGCCTTTAGCTTCTAAAACCTGATCCTGTAAAAGTTCTCCTTTCCAATTTAATAATTTGTCGTATTTTACATTCTGATCTTCTCTTAACCAATCCGGTTTAGTTGATATTTCCAAAGGTTCATGCACTTGTACCCTTAACATGACATCTTTTCTTCTCAAAAGTCTTTTCTTTTCAAAAGTCTCAGCCCAAGTTCGGTGGTTGACTTTTGCATGTGCATAGAACTTCTGGTCTGATGGGTTTCAGCAGCAGGAACAGCACCGTGTGCGAAAGGAATGCATGTGCAGAGATGCTATTTCCTAAATACAAGCAAACTGGTATTGGCATTAATGTTCATTTGGAAAAAATATGTACCATGTAATGTTTAAATAGGCAGTTTTTAAAAAAACTGCCTATGAATTCTTGACCGTTTTGTTTCAGGGCGCTGTTGGGAGGGAAGCTGCCACATATATCCAGAATGGAAAGCAAAATGCATGAAACCACGCAACTGTTACATTTCACATTGTGGTGCTATATGGCATTTTTAAAGCCATTCATTAAGCTACATTTTCAGCTTGCCACTTTGTCTCCCATATAAAACTGTATGCTTTAATGTTAAACATGCTACTGTTGCAATACTCAGTGAACGAAAACATATTGTGCTTTGTCAGCTGGCTGCCTCTTAGCATCCAGTTAAGGCGCTAGTAGAAAACGTACGGCCCAATCCTATCCTGCATTCCAGCTATTGCCAATGGCAATCTGGAAGCATGTATAGCTACATGCATGCCAGAGATGATGCAGGTGGGTCTGCGGCAAAGAAGGACCACTTATTCAATTTGAATTGGTGGGGTGGGTGGAATGGGCTGGGGGAACAGCAGAATAGGGCAGAACAGGGTGGGGGCAGGAGGCATGTCAGAGGGAGGAAGGGGTGGCACCCAGCAGGGGTGACTTATGTCAGATGCCACCTCTTTTGGTGGCACTCCAACACACTTCATTGGACTTGCACTAACGAAAGAGCTAGTGCAGGCCCAAGGAGTCCCATCGGCAATTGTGGGGCTTATGGAGGGATAAGGGATTGGCCTGACCAAACCCAGCCCCCCCAAGCATGCAGTGCAGCTCATTTTGGCCTGGCTGCCTGCTATGGTGGCGAAAGTTATATGATTGGGTTATTTGTTATCTCATTAACTGGTCACTGAAAGTTCAGAAAGTGAGTGACAATAAAGAAATGTTTTTATTGACATGAATTGGGGTGGCATATCTTCTAAATTCATGTCTTCAGGTTAGCTGTCTACAGTGGCATTTTGCACCCGGGGCTACTTCATCTTTTTACACACACACCCACGGCAATTGTTTTTGTTTTTTGGCCATAACGTTTGCTAGAATTAAGGTATTACACGCCGGGGGATTTCATTGAATTCTGGGTGAAATTCTGCATCCAACAGTATGCAGCATGATGGTATTATTCCTTAAAACTGCAATTTTAAAAACCGCAATTTTTGCAAAAGTTTTATTTTTTGTTTTTACGTTTTTGGCCGTAACGTTTGCTAGAATAGAGATATTACACTCCGGTTTTTCCACTGAGTTCCTGGTGAAATTCCATATCCAAGAGTATACAGCATGATGGTATTATTCCTTAAAGCCATGATTTTGAAAATCGCAATTTGTTCAAAAGAAGTTTTATTTTCAGTTTTTACTTGTTTTTCCATAACTTTTGATAGAATAGAGATATTACACTCTGGTTTTTTAAATTGAATTCCGGGTGGAATTCTACATCTAAATGATATACAGCATGAGCATATTATGCCATAAACTCACGATTTTTGGAATTTAGGGTTCCGTGATGACCCCCCCCCCCAAAGATGGCACCTGGGGCGCTGCATGCCCCACCCCATAGGTAGCTACGCCACTGGCTGTCTAATTGACTTTTGTGGTTCCTCCTCCAAATACACAGGTACACATTTAAAGGAAACATCTTGTTACAAAAAGCTGGATGACCAGGGCTGGATGACCATGGTGTGTGGAGGCAGATACCTCAAACGGTAGACCAGGTGAAGTGGAAGCCTGACCTCACCCTCCACCTTCATGGTTGCCCTGCTCTTTCATGGCTCCCTGCTGTGATAGCTGCTGCAAGGACCATCTGTGCTCCCTCTGCTGGTCCTTTGTACAGGCAAAGGGATGGGGGAAAAGGTGGGGTGAAGAACAATGGTGGCTCTAGCTAGAGGCAGGTGTCAGGAATGGGACAACCAGGGATGGAAGGAGAAGAGAAATGGTAATGGAGAATAAAAGAACTGTATAAACACTGTTGTGTCTGGACCCATCCATGGTTAGTTTAGGATGCAATCCTAACCAACTTTCCAGCACCAGGGTAAGGGCAATGCAGCTCTGGGATAAGGGAACAAATATTCCCTTACCTTGAAGAGAACTCCATGACTGTCCCACAGGTATCCCAGTGCTGGAAAGTTGGTTAGGATTGTACCCATAAGCAGTTTTTTTTTCCAAAAGTACATTAAAGATAAACTGTATTATGTTTATTTGTAAGAAAAATCAGAACTCGTTCTTACAATATCACAATTACAACAAAGCTCAGAAAAGCACAGCAAGTGAGCTGATATTTCCAAATGCCACAGTTTAAAAGCCATTTACTACCATTGGTGAATTCACCCGCCAATTAATTTCAATTAATGTTTTAGAGATTTTCAAAAAGTGGCTGCACCAAATTACCTGAAACTTGCTCTGTAAACAGTGTAAGGATAGACCTTTTTAGAGGTACAGTTGTTTTGACTGTCCACCCATGTCATCATTTAAAAAACAGGGGCAGAATTTGGGTTTTTTTGTTTTATGGGGTGCCGTTTCTGAATCTGATTGGGCCCCCCCCCAAATCTGAAATGAAAGTTGCCATTTTAGCTTCCTGTGTTAGGGCAGGGGCTAACCTTTCTCACTGAGTCTACTTTAAAGCTTTCAGGTACAATTAGCACCTGTAATAATTTTTTAAATAATTGGCGCGCAAATCCGCCGATGGTAGGGAACGCGGGTACTTCCATTCAAACTCTGGGCTAACGTGGGGTTTCTTTATAGAGGCTAACTATCTTTTTATTTTGGGGGACAAGTTAGGTGAAAATATAGAGGAGACACATATCTCCTAATTTTCCTGTGTTATTTCTACTGTTCTGATGTCTTCAGAGACAGAATAAATTATTGCATGTGGCAACAGAGAAAATGTTTTTTTTATACTCCACAAGGATTCACATCATTTATTGTGAAAGACAGGCTTGTGATGAGATATCTAGTTGAAGACAATAGGCCAGAAAGCTGCAAATGCTCTTCCTAGAAAAACACTAGCTTTCCATTCATTTTGTAATGACTGAGAATTGCCATTGACAATTGACATTTAGAAAAATCTGCTTTTCAATGTAATCACTATTCAATGTGAGGGTCATCCTGTTCTTGCACCATGGCAGGAAACTTTACTGTGCCATAGCTTTACTGTGCCATACTTCCCCACAATCTGTGATGCATCTTTGCTTTCAGTCATAAACTGTAGCTTTACCATTTACCTACTGGCTGAAGGGAAAAAAAAACAATGATGGTGCTTCTGTGCACTCATGACCCAGGTTGCAGGCACTGGCATGAGTACCTAGGGCCCAATCCTTCCAGTGGTGATCCAGCTGTACCAGTGAGGCATGTGCTGCATCCTGCAGTGTGGGGACAGTCACAGAAGTCTCCCCAAGGTAAGGGTACAACTATTCTCTTACCTTGGGGTTTCATTGTGGCTGCCTCAGCACTGAAAAATTGAACAGGATTGGGCACTTAGTTGCTTCACTGCCTCAGAGTTCCTCAGGAGGCCTCAGAGTTCCTCAGGCTAGTGACACTCAGTGACACATACTGGTAATAAATTATATTAGTTGTACAATCAGTCTTGTCAATGGTGCAAGAACACAGAAGAAGATTCAAATACGCTTCCTCCAAATCAGCATCTGGACACAGTCCAATGCTGGGAGATGGGACTGATGATTTTGCTTTGTTTCACACAGGAATCATCCTTGTAGCAACTAAAGGGTTATTTCTTGCCTCTGTAGCTGCTAGAGGACAAATCAATGTAATGAGAAAGATTTTTTTTTTCTCCACAGCTTGTTCTAGGGCTGGGGTGGGTGAAAGGTTGACCTTATATCAGTATATCAGTTCTGAAGCTGCAAGCTGCAGAAGCCAGCTCTGAAAAAATAGGGTTTTTCCCAACATGTTTATAAGGCAGAGAAGGGTCAAGGAAAGTTTAGAAGACTTCTGTCTCCATCTCATTAGGGGGGTGTAAAACAAGTACCAGAAGTCTGCAAAAGACCTAATTAGCCAAATTGTAGCACTCAAGCCTCTGCAAAAAATTCAGTTTTGCAAGAATGAACTTCTTACTTCAGGATTTGTACTCTAGGGCCCCCTTCTGGAAATTCCTGAAGTAAGCAAGCTGTATGCTCAGTGAACAATGAGTTTTTCAGGGATAAAGGTAGCTTTTTTTCAACACGTCCATAGAAATTGATACGCAGTACCTTGGATAGCACACCATTTTTGGACAGTAAACATTAAACTTTCAGTACCATTGGCGGGCAAAAACACCAGTTTCAGTTCAGGTATATGGGAACACTTTGACATGGTTCCAAAAACATAATTGCCCTGAGAAGGGCAGTGGCTGTACATGTTTCAAAAGGCAAAAGACTTTTGCGCAAAAATACCCATGGTAGCAAATGGGTTAAATTACGTTTGCTTAAGCTTACAGCCATTGGACACCATCCCCCAGGCCAGCCTAATTTGAAAACATTCATCAGAACTTGAGAGTGGAGCCACAGCAAAGAAAACCAATGAAAAGATGCTACAGAGAGGTTCAGTACTGCAAAAAGCCAATCAGAGGCGTTTAGTTGTGAGCTCTGGATGCTCTTAACAGAAGATCCATTCAAAGCATGGCATTGTAAGGCTGTTTTGCAACCCCAGTTGAATAGGCCTGTTATTGACCACATGCAAATTCATCTGAAAACAAAAGAAGCTCATACAGAAGATGTGTTCCAACTCCTTGGAATGCCTCCATTCTTTTAAGTGTAAAATGGCCATTCTTGCAAGACTGAAAACAATTAATGGAGGAAACTGATCCAGCATGCAGAGATAATATCCTTAAAACAATAGGTGTAATGGATCCTTTATGGATCCACTAAAGGATCCTTTTAGTGATCCACTAACACTAAAAAGTAGAAGCATCTTGGCAGAGGGTGGGTGGATCAAATTAGATCTCTTCTCCCCACCCCACCCACATTATTGCAAGAAATGCTCCAAGGCTCAGCACTTTACTTCCAGCTACAGATGAAACTGCAGGCATCTCTCTCTCTCTCTCTCTCTCTCTCTCTCTCTCTCTCTCACACACACACACACACACACACACACACACACTTTTCTGGAAAGTACCAACAATTGCAGCAATGATGATTGGACACAAAAGGGGAAAGGTGCTCCTGTGCTTCTGCTAACACTGTGCAATCACAACATCCTGTGGCAAGGAATTCCACAGTTTAATTGCATGATGGTTAAAGAAATAGAGGAAAGCGGAAGGAGCTCCTTCTATCTGTCCCTTCTCTGTACGATTGTACTAAGGAGTCAGTGTTAAGGACTTCATAGATTAAAGCCCACACTCTGGATTGTGTCCAGAAAGAAATGGGCAGCCAATGAACATGTTCCCTACCAGATCTGTAGTTAACAGCCTTTGAACTAACTGAAGTTTCTGAAAAAAAGGCAGTTCAATTAACAAAAACGTATCAAGAAAATATTTGAGGATGCCCACATATCCAGGATAGGATGGACAACACAAACAAGTGTGCATTTGGGTGCCTGCTCAAAGGCAGGCCCATGGAAACTCAAAAACCTAATTGCTAAATAAAAAGACACCTTATGACTCTGAGGGTGCAATGTTAATCTGTAGTTAGGCCTGCACAGTAGGCCAACCAAGTTTGGCTGGCACAAGGGACACTGTAAAGTACGTTTGTACCACTATTGGAGTCAGAGAGTCCAGCACATAGACATGTGCCATCCACCATGACTCTGACAGTGGTCCAAACATGCTTTACAGTGTCCCTTTTGCCGGCGAAACTTTGCTGGCCTAACTGTGCCGGCCTAACTCCAGGTTAGGATTGCACTCTGAAATGTGCTGCATGCCATCATTCATGTGTGAAAGTTGACAATCCGAGGCAAATGTGAATATCCGAAAGATAAGCAGTCAGTATTGACCATCATTGAAACGGTGTCAGTCTGAAAAGCAGGGAAACATGCTTTGCTCAGGGTACCTGAGAACAGGTTTTTCAGGTAGCTGGCTCAAGCCTTCCGAGGGTGGTAAAACGAGTACCCAGCTTGTTGGGTGTAAAGATGACTGGAGAAGGCAATGGCAAACCACCCCATACAACTAACAGCCCAATCCTATGCATGGCAACACAGAAGTCCTATTGTGTTCAATGAGGCTAACTCCCATGTGAGTGAGGACAGGATTGCAGCCTGGGTCTGCCTGGTAAATGCCACAATCTGATGTCACCCCCATGAGTCAGTAATGACTCGCTGCTTTGCACAGGGGACTACCGTACTTTTACTTATTATATATAGTATATCTATTTTCAGGCAGTCATCTATTTAACCCCACAGTGCAAACAAGATTAAACTAAAAAATCCACAGAGCGAGTCCTTCATGTGCATCTAAGCAGCTCTCTGGACCCCAGCCAAAAACTTTGTTAGTACCTGGAACTCCTGCATCTAAATCACACAAATTCTTCAGTGTTCCGTTCAGGCTCAGTCAGGGAAAATTAAGATAAGACCAATGAGCTCTGCCACATGGAACTGAAGGCTGTTTTTATCTTTCTGCTGAAAAGCCCAGTTGATGCTCTTTTGTTCCCGAGTACAGTGGCTGCCTTGAAAAAAACAAAGTAGAGGAACGCAACATTGTTCTTAGAAACACAAAGGGTTCAACCAAATAACTTTAAAAAAGAAAGAAAAGGATAAACAGAAGACAACCTGCCAAGTAAATGGCTTGAATTCTTTTCTTATTGCACTTGAAGCAATTTGTAGCTTTTAAACAACTTTGTATTTTTTCCTCCCTTTGGGTTAGCCATGGGAAAAAGCAGCATTGTCCTGCACTGAGAGTTGGGAGAAGTAATTCCAAATGCCTTGTCCATTCTTTATGCTCCGACCTTGGCCAAGATATGATCCTTTGGAAAATTAAAGGCGACATTGTCTAAACTTTCTCATGTTAGGAAATTATTTCCTACTGTAGCCAGAGCCAGGGGAGAGGAGGAGGACACAAAAAATGATCTTTGGTATTCACTTATAAGGCTCATTGTGCTTGCTTATCAATAACAATCCAGTAAAAATGAGTCATGATTACAGCTGTGTAATCCATGCTTACTTACTTGGGAGTAAGCCTCATGAAGCACAGTGGGATTTCTGAATAAATATGCACAAAGCTGGGCTGCAAGTTCCATTGAAGGCCATTGAAGGGTGCCCTGACTTTTGCAGGGTTAGATGTACCTTGATAGCTTTTGCACCCTGTGAGTATGTTGACTCCTAGGCTTCCTCTGAACAGTAAACAGAGAGAACTAATGGGAGTCGAGAAAGACTCGCAGAGATGCAAAGTGCAGCCGATCTTTAGAATCATATAGGGAGACATGCGAGCCACAAAAAACGTTAGATGAGCTCCATTGGTCTTTGCATTTCATAGTACAAATAACATTCCGACGGACCTGCCCGCTTTTTGTATCCAACGCCTGCAAACATCACACGTGCCCAGCAACAAATAGGATCAATTGCGTAAATAAAACCACTTGCGACACATCCATCTTGCTGATATTTCACAGGCAGAGCCATCCTACCTCCCGACGCAAGCCGCTGTAAAGCATGTGCACACCAGCGCAAGGCTCGCTGAGCTGACACAGGCAGCTGCATCCGCCCAGCACCACAGCTGTGACTGCTGGGTAAGTCGGTCCCGTGCCAGCTGAGTTCAGCCAGGGTGGGGTCATGTCAGGGCAGAGGGGAAGGCAGGGGGAAAGTGGGGAGGCCTGGGGAGGGGGGAAGAGTTTGGATGCGATGCGACTGTTAGGTCACCGTCCCCAGATTGTGCAGCCCCAATTCAGGCCGCAGATCTGAGGAGCCCATCCGCCCGGCTGGGACTTACCTGGGGCAAAGGGCCAAACATGCCCTTGCCCTAGGAGGCTCCAGCGGCCTCCCAACCTGCTCTTGGAAACAGCAGGCCTGTCCCACCACAGGTTAGGGCTGCGACCTGAGTTTTCTAGTAACTGTGGTCATTTTTCAGCTTCCAGCACTAGAAACACCAGATAACTGGGTTTTTTTTATCACATTTTACCATGCTTGGAGCATGTTCGTTTTTTGGGTTCTAGCACGCTCGACATGCTAGCAATCTTTCCTTTGAGCTCAAGGCTGGAAAACAGGGCTGCTTCCGTTGTGATTAAACTGTATGAGGGACAGGATGGCACTGCTCTAGCCACTGTGTCTCTATGGTAAAAACAACCCCATATACTTTCGAATTTGAAAGTATATTCTGTGTCGCTTGTTTTTTAGATTGAGCTAGAAGCATGCTTAAAGGCATGCTTAGCGAGGTTCCTTCCTGCTATTTTCTAGTTGAAAAATGAACACAGACTTAGAAAAATGAACATTAGTAGATTGATGAATGCTAAGTAGCTCCCAGACTGCAGTGAACATGCTAAAGCAAGAAGGGCCTGATGCAATAGGGAGCGCATATGCATTTCCTGAGGCCAAAAAGGCCAGGCCAGGAGTCAGGCTTACCTCTGTGGTTAAGGAGCTCCTTTCAGATAGTGCCAGCAATCAATCAATCAATCAATCAATCAATCAATCAATCAATCAATCAA
>JAJKFI010000012.1:16374306-16413721 GCA_029204185.1 Lerista edwardsae | reverse complement strand
CAATCAATCAATCAATCAATCAATCAATCAATCAATCAATCAATCAATCAATCACTAGTATTTATATACCGCTTTTCAACACAAAGTTCACAAAGCAGTTCACAGGCAAATAATTGTAATAATAAAGTTAAATGTTTCCCTGTCCCAAAGGGCTCGCAATCTAAAAAAATGCAGAACCCCACCAGCAACAGCCACTTGAAAATACACTGCGCAGGGGTGAAGAGGGACAATTGCTCTCCCCCTGCTAAATATAAGAGGAGCACCACTTGAAAAAGTGCTTCTTGCCCAGTTAGCAGGGGTTAGCAATCTCAGGTTTAGAGAGCAGGAGAAGAGGGCTGAATTAAGGCTGCCTCCCATTCGCCATCAGGTGATCAGTGCTTGCAAGTCAAAACCACAGGTTGCTGCCCATCTCCTGGATCAGACTTTTGAGCACTGGGAACTACACACACACACACACACACACACACACACACACACCCCTCAGAGCAGTTGCATGTGTGCTACTCCTCCAGATCAGGGTGTCTCTGTCTCAGATTGGTGCTTCAAGCATTGGATTTAAAACTCGTTTTTAAACAAGTTTTCAACAGGCTCCCTTGACGTTCGAGGCCACTGACCGCAACTCCCCATTAAGGCTACAATCCGATACATTGCATAGGGCAGTGGGTTTATCGCAAGGGTTCTGTGGCTCCCTTGGCTGGATTGCCCAGCTCCCCAGGGAGCCGCGGCTCACAGTTTGAGAACCCCTGCTCTAGACGATTGAAAAGCGCCATTGAAAATCAGAACACACAGACACCCAGGCCAATTTTACGGAAGGGTGGAGAGCACCTCCCTATTTCTGGTCACCTCACAGTATTTGCACTTCTAGGAAATTGTGGAGAAAGGCAGACAAAAAAAGGGGCTTAAGAAACAGCAGTAGGCCAATTTGCTGAGCGCTGGGAGGGAAAGTGACCAAGACGTCTGCAATGCTCCAGCACCACAGGCAATCCTGGATGAGAAGATGTTTTAACAGTATCTAGGAACAACTGGATTACGAAGGACAAAAAAAAAATTGGCACGTCAGACAAAGATAGCAGAGCTCATTTCAACTTCATTTAACAGAGGCTCAGTTTGACAAACACGCCACAGAGCTGAAGCCAAAAGAAACAAATTGTGACATAGAGAGTTACATGCCCCCGGACAATGCAACATTTTATCAGCTAAAAGGTGAAAGGATCATTCAGGAAACTTCTGCTGCATGTACAAAAAGCAGGAGACTTCTGGAACCAGGGTCCTCCAGGTCAGGCACTAGCTGAGCGCCCACCTGGGCAGGCAGATCTCTGAATTCTGGGTACTGAGGGCAGCAGTGGTGCCCCATGCACAACTAGGGGTGGAGGGAGGGGGCACCAGGGAGGGTCCATCAACCTGTGCCAGCACTGGCCACTGAAATCACAGGTATGGGCATGCCCCAGTATCCACTGATTTCGTCTCCATGGTTTCAGTTATCCACGGATACCATGGATACTGGGACTTCTATTAAAAAGATAGGGGAACATGAAACAAGTTTCTTTTTTTTACCTTGTTGCAGCAAAACCACTGATGTTCCCCTATCTTTAAAAAGGCATCCCCACTACCCACAGTCTCAGGTAGCCACGGTGGAGTCTGGAATGGAACCCCAGCGGATGGAATGGAAACGGAGCATGCCTGTAATGTGGCAGCAAAAAAAGTCATTGTATGAAAACATTCAAACACACCCACACCCATGCAGCCAGTCCCCTGTCTGGAGCTTTAAAAGTTTGCAAAATAACATTTTGCTCATCTCTAGTATCCAGAGAACAGGTATGCATGTACACATACAGAGATATGTGTACATATGCAGAGATATGTGTACACACACACACACACACACACACACACACACACACACACACACCATCACATGTCAGTTGGCAGGAGAACTAAAATTGGATGTGCAATGTAACTCTAAAATGTGTCAAAATCACATTTCACCATGTCAAGGGGCTCATTCGTCTTTTCATAGCTAGGTTTTCTGTACACTGTTCAAAACAGATACTTCCTAGGCTGAACTGAAATAGGGAACATCAAGTAGCTTTGGACATTCAGTGCAGCGGGACTTTGAAGAGAGAGGGGATAATATTCTCCAGTACTCACCTGCCATGTACAGATGCCCCCCCTCCCGTTTTCACTGGGGACTCTTGATTGGTCTGTTTTTCATTCAATGGATGTACGTTTATTTCTGAGCCTGCATTCACAGTTCCTTAATGGATTCAGTAATCAAGGAAGCAGATACAGGTGCTCAGCATATTGTTACCTCAAAAGCAATTTGATGTGATCAAGTGCCAGATTGTGCATGGCAATTTATCTTAATATGCTCTCCAGCAAATGCTGGATGTCTGACGCAAGAGGTTCAAACCTACCAGGAACCTGTGGAAGAAGCTCTTTACTGAAATGGAGTTCTTGGCCTGAGCCCTGATTGAAATGGAGCTCCGAGAGCAACGTGGGTTTTAAACAAGCCTCTGCTTTCATGGTGCCAGTTCTCACACTCATGGAAGGTATCTTTGGATGACACACTGTTTCCTTTAGTCCTGTTTTGTTACAATGCTTTTTGTTGTGGGTTGATTGACAGCTACTGCAACCAATGAGACAGTGTATTCTACTAGTCAGCTTCAATTTCCTGCTTTATCTCAATCAGAGCACAATCCTAACCTGGAGTTAGGCTGGCACAGTTAGGTCAGCAAAGTTTGGCTGGCACAAGGGACACCGTAAAGTGCATTTGGACTACTCTTGGAGTCAGGGAGGATGGCGCCGGTTAGGATGGCGCCCTCAATCTCCTATTGCACTGTTTCAGGCAGTGCTTGGCCTTCAAGGAACAGCTCCCCCGCATTATTGGAGGTATTAGTTTTTAGAGCAGGGGTGTCAAATCCATTTCATATAGCCGGCCAAAAAGCACCTGACGTCAGCAGGAAGTGACATCACTAAGCAGATGATGGCCAGAAATATGCATTCTGTTCTCATATAGAAATTCAATAGTTGTAAATGATAGAAAATGTGCACATCTTGTTCATAATTTCAAGATATGAGAGAACCCAATTATCATGCTGGGAGAGATCAATTATAACAGGGGCCGGAGAAATTGCTTCTGGGGGCCACATCTGGCCGGCAGGTCTTGTGTTTGATACCCCTGTTTTAGAGGATAGCTGCACCACCAATACAAGTCATGGCTTCTGTGTGTGAAATGGCCATTGCATCAAGCACCACACACACAGGTTTAGTTTCATGTAACAGTGTCTCAGGCACAATGCCCTTCACACGTTCAGCTTGAGGTGTTGAGAGGGACTGAGAAATACATGCACCAACCCTGAGAGCCTAATCCGATGCATATCTACTTAGGTGAGTCCCATTATAGTTAATAGTATAGCTTAATGATATAGCTTACCTCCCAGGTAAGTGTGGATAGGATTGACAGGTCAGGCATCCCAGGGCACAGTCAAGTTCAGAGAGGCTTCCTGCAGTAGAGGAGCAGTGATGTCATGCAGGGGGTATGTGGGGGTACGCGAGTACCGGTTTCTAGGATTATGGCTGGCCCGCCCATTCGCCCGCCCACTCGTCGACTCCGCCCCTGCAACATTTGAATTTCCTGCATGTTTGAGTTGCCTGCACGTTCTCAGAGCCAGGCAGGCAGGCAGTGAGCGGAGCCTTGCCTTGCCACTGAAAAATGAGCTGCTCTGGGGTTTTGG
The DNA here is from genome assembly GCA_029204185.1 of Lerista edwardsae. Taxonomy (NCBI): domain Eukaryota; kingdom Metazoa; phylum Chordata; class Lepidosauria; order Squamata; family Scincidae; genus Lerista; species Lerista edwardsae. Next base: position 16,409,987 of record JAJKFI010000012.1, on the reverse strand, counting down.
AACTGTTGGGTCACTTTAACATGATGCCAGGCCTCCTTAACATGTTCTGGGGGTGCTGTGGAATACTGTTGCAACTGTTGGGTCAGTTTAAAATCATCTGAGGCCTCAAAAGGGGCTTTTTTCATGTCACTTCCTGCCACGACCTCACTTCCGGCTTATGACGTCACTTCTGGTGGGCGGGTCCTGACACGTGCCAATCAAAAGTGAGTACCTGTTCTTAAATCATTTAGATGACACCACTGTAGAGGAGCCTGGGATATAATGGAGCACGTCCTGCTGGACCTGCTCTGTCTTGCTAGCAATAGTCTATTATTATGGCCCACAAGATGGAGGTGGCATCACAAAAGGCAGAGCCTAATCACTAAAGCTCCTTTTACATGGGACCTATTCACTGTGTTCATTTGATACTGCAGTGCTAAAGAATGGAAGCTGACCTGGAGGATGTTTACTCTGTGCACAAAAATATGTCCCTCACCTCTCTTGCATAAAATGCTAGCGATATAAGCGTAACTCTTTACATTTGTAACTGCAATTGTCCAAAAACGAGTCTTTTGGGGGATCTTGGTTCTAGGATCTCAAAATCTTAGGCTTTCAGTGCAGGTGCTCTAATACAATGTTGGCCTTTTGTTTTAAAGAGTTCCCATCCTCATCATGGTGAATGGCTGAAAACATGACCCCAGCACAGAAGTTAAGACAGAAAATGACAACCAGAAAAAAAAATGTCATATGCGTTTTAAAAGCTTCTCCACTGCTTTTCTATATTGGCAAACAGCATCCCTAGAGGGATCTGGTTTGGGGATGCAGTGGGACGAAAAGCTTAATCCCCTCCTTGTGTTATCATCCCAAACCAGATCAGCCCATACGTGGTTAATTTTTAGTAGGGTTAAGCATGTCAAGTTCAATGACACATTTAATGTACAGTGTAGTTTGGTACTTCTCCAAGCTGGGCTTTAGAAATTATTGGTATTATGTTAGGAAAGGCAGTGCTGCCACCATCTGGATATTTCTGGTATCACAAGACCTTGACATGTGTGATACATGGTACAAGGAATTAAACGCACGGACTTCAGTCTAACTCTCAGTCTCAGCCACCCATAATCAGTTTGATACTAGCAACCCACTCCTAACCTGGGTTGGAACAGGCAGGCTGGTAGGGTTAGGCGGCATTAGGTGGCAGCTGGAGGCCATTTCCCCTCACTGGGGAAGCCCCAGCAGCTTCCCCAGCAGCCCCCACAGGACTGCTAGGAGCTGTGCCAGCTATTCTGAGCAGCCCATGCAAGGCCAACTGGGCCAGGGCTGAGGCTTAGGATCTGGCATAAGTGCAGGATCCTGTCTCCACTCCGCCTCCCCATGCTGGCCCGCTCATGGGTCTGCCCCCTCTACACCTTCCCCAACCAACCACGCCGGCAGAACTCAGCTGGCCTTATCTGACACTGTGTCCTCGCCCCAGCCTAGCGTGATCTGGAGTGGCGCAGGCGTACCTTGCAGCACATTTGCAACACTCCTAGGCCGGCACTGGGGACATGTGCCAACCTATTTGCTGTATAGGATTGCACCCTCAGCCACTGAAAGTATAGGAACTGGTTTCAAGGGAGCCTCACATTCCACTTTGAAAGCTTAACTTTATGACCTATTGTACTGGAAAAAACACAACACATTGGATTGCAGGGCCAATATAACACCACTGAGGCAACACTACCAAACAAATCAGGCCATTATACAGTATATGGTGCAGAAGGGTACCTTGATTGCAACAACCTGTCACCCAATAATCTTCAGAAAAGAGAGTATTCCAGGGGGCAAAGGATCACTCTTTGCAGTTAACTGATCATGCTACTCCAAAGGCTTTTTATCACAGTGGCGCCAACAGTAGTGGGATCTAAATGATTTAGCAAGGGGAACTCACTTTTGATTGGCACTTGTGTCAGGACCCGCCCACCGGAAGTGATGTCATAGCCAGAAGTGATGTTGTGGCAGGAAGTGAGGTCATAGCCAGAAGTGATGTTGTGGCAGGAAATGAGGTCATACCCGGAAGTGATGTTGTGGCAGGAAGTGACATCATCAAGCAGGAAGTGCTGTCATTGTAACACAATAAAATGACATGAACTGTAAATTGGCACCCAAAAAACTAGACCAACCACTCCACAACAGTTTCAGCAGGCATCTGTGCAGTTTTAGGTGGGCTAGCAAGCCCAAAAAACTAGACCAACCATTCCATACTTTCGTACTGCTTTTGTACTGCTGCGGGAGGAAGGGGGACGGGGAGAACGAGGGGGAACGGGGAGAAGGCAGGCCATGCCGCGGAGCCAGCCGGCTGGGTTGTTTTTACTGCTGCAGGAGGGAGGGGGGACGGGGAGAACAAGGGGGAATGGGGAGAAGGCAGGCCACGCCGCGGAGGGAGCCCAGGCCTACCTGCTGCCGTCTCCCGCCACCGCCGCCGGGCTGCCGCCACTGCCGGTCTCCCACCTCCTCCAGTTCAAATGTTGCAGAACTGGGGGCGGAGCACGCGCACAATCGAAGAAAAACAACGTAAAAAAAACATGGAGAAAAAAATAGCCAGAAGCCAGCCGACGTCAGCGAGTGGGCGGAGCCAGCCAACGTTCCAACAAGTGGAACTCCGTCCCCCCGCGTTCCCCCTCAATCCCACCACTGGGCGCCAACTATATTGAAGGAACACTCCTGAAATAACTGGGGGCCCAATCTTATGGACCATAATGTCAGTAGTGTGTACCGCCAGATCTGGGTGGCGTAGAGCACGTTTATGGCACCTGGAGAGGAGGGAGTTTGGGTGCTGGAGTATTGCCACTTGGCGCTGCACTTCAGTGCAGGTGATGCAGCCGGCCAGTGCTCCAGTAGCATGGGGAGAGGCGGGGAGGGGTGGAGAGGATCAGGCTCAGCAGGGGGGTTAAAGAACACTGGCGTAGAACATTGCTTTGACATCATAGAGAAAGGAGCTGCAGGGGAAAGAAGGGCTAGAAGTTGGGCATTGTTACAACAGGTTCAACACAGGCATTAAGCCTGAACATTCCCATCCTATCCTAAAAGAAGGAAGATTGCCATAGCTGTACTTTCAACAGGCCCACCCTGCTGCCTACCAAGATGATATTAGCCAAGGCACTAATACCATTCTGATCAGATCACCAGGGGGCTCCTTGTAGAGAGACACAACAGCTCTCTCAAGACAGTTTACCATGAAAACACATCTAAACCATTCATGATGCCTGTCATTGAAATAATAAAACAGACCCATCGCAGGAGGGCAAGACGGTATTGAGGAGACCTGATAAAAAGATGCCTGGCTGATACTCTTGCTTCCATTTTCCTTGTAATACAAACTCCCCATGATATAACAGGATGTGCACATCTGTACCTGCCCGCAAGTCGAGGAAGGAGCGGAGCACACAGAAAATCCAAGTAAAACAGGAAAAAGCCACCAGTAAAGGGATTCTGATGACACACGTTTGGCTCAACCTCTGCACAAAGGCCCTTTTGAGTCCTTCTCATGCTGTTCGTATCATGTGACACATCTTTAAGAGCATTTTCAGAATTTTACAACTTTTAAGCAGCCACCCTAATTTGTTTACTTTGCTGCCTTTATCCTTCCAGCTTTATAATTGTTTATTTTGATATTGCATTTAAGTGATTCTTACCAAACAGATGGGAAGCCACTTCGAAGGAATTCACGTGAAAACACGTGGTGTGAAGTTGATCATTAACAGTACAACCCTATGGAAGTTGACTCAAGCTTATTTCCAGGTAAGCATGCACAGGAATGTTGCCTAAATGTGTGAATGTCTGTAACATGATGCAGAAGAGCATCTGTTTTTCTAATTTCAAATACTGTAGATACTCGGCTAGAAAATGAGAAATTTTTACCAATAAATGAGCTGTAAATTGCCTCCTCGTCTTATATCAGGATTGGTCAGGGTAGCTCAGCAAAGTGTCTGTGGACCATCTTTTATGCTGGCGGGGAGTTCCAAACTTTAAAGTTACACACAGCTGTCCTCTGTTGTTTCATTATTTATATTGGTCAGAGCTTGGCCTCTAGCTCTTCTGAGCATGCTCTTAACTCTGAACCCTTTCTGAAGTTGGTATGCTATGATGTGTGACTTTTAAAAACCAGTGGGGTTTTTTCCCCTGCAGATTGAATCTGGTTTTTTTTTTTTTTTTAAATAGCAATTAATATATCAATTAAATGCGATCTTCATTTTTTTGGGGGGGGCGTGTTTTATGCTCTTCTTCACAAGCACCCTCACTCTCCCTGCACCACAGTAATTAACGCCTGGTCTTTTCAGTGTGGGAGAAATGAGGAAGGATGAAATCAGATAAAATTATAGTCAAGGCATTCCTCTACGTTTTGCCCCTCCCCACAACTTATCTGAGGGTCGTAGAAAATTCCATGATTTTTGGCTCAAACCCTGCCCTCGACTTACCTGTGAGATCAACTTGTACTCGAGTATCTATTCCAGGCAATGGAGACATTACATTTGTCTTTCAGGCCTACTTACACAATTCTTACAAAAATGCCTTAAATTTTTTAGATTAAGTGGGCTATATTGTACTTCACAGCCCACTTAATCTAAACAATTTAAGGCATTTTTATGCCTTAACATACAACAAACAAGACCACCAGTCCCTGTAGTACAAGAAAATCACGTTTTTAATGGAGCTTCTCAAAGATCAGCTAGGAGTTTGTTAAAGCTGAAGGAGTTGTACTGTAGACCCCTACTGCTGAGGACCTTCGCTCTTCTACTGTCCATATAGACCAGTATGTTGATTGAAACATTAGAGCGCCAGGAAAGCTGGATGGATCGCCCCAAGCACCAGCCATCATGCTGCACCCCATCTCCAACTTGAACCTCTTGCCCAAAATTGTGGTCAGTGACAAATAATCTCCCCAATTTGTAAGACTAGCATCTAAGACAAGTTATATTATTTTGCAGCCCTGATAACAGCGTTTGAGACAGATGGCAAAATCCAGCAAGGTGGTGAGTGCTCAACTGTGAACGGCGCACACATTGGAATGTGCTTCTGCAGAAGGATTTCCTGTTGCCAGGGAAAAAGGAGACACCCCCCCCCAAACAACAACAACCAGGGAACTTGACCAGAAACATACCCAAGTGACACAGCATATCATCAGACCAGACGATCTTGGAAGTTTCATTAGGTCCATAGCAAATGCCTCAAGAGCTGAATGCACCAGGAATGCAAGCTTTTGGAATTGCTACAAGGGTCCTCTTGGTGCCTACTCCTACCCCCAGGCACCATAACTTTTGGACATGTAAGTGGTTGCTATTATTGTTGTTGACTAGGAAGCCATGATGTTGCAGGGATACCTTCAAGGTGAATCATCCCAGGCAGGTGAGCATTCAAATTGCATTAGTCTGTACAAGTAGTGCTTGCGGACGCGGCAGTCCTATGGGTGAGGAGAGACATGGAGGTAGGTCTCCATCAGATCTATGAAGATGAGGAAGTCTCCTGGTAGACATCTACAGTTACGCCATTCTGAATGGCCTCTTATACAGTAATTTAGTTCTTTTCTCTTTAAGACTTTTCTCTTACCATGAGAATAATCACAGCCTGGTGTCTATGTAGTGATACAGGAAGTAAACTGGGGAGGATTGCTCCCACAACAACTTTTAAGTGCAGCCCTGTTTATCTAAAGCGGTATAAATTTTTGTAAACCGCTTTGAATTTTAGAAAACCAATATATAAATCCAATAAAATAAAATATAGTAGACAGAAGATGTATGGATGCTTTTCTCCACTGAGAAACTATATTAGGCACTGTTTGCAGCTATATCTACCAATTCTGTTTCTCTCAACAGAGGGTTTCAGCAACCTACTATCTATCCCAGTGGTCTGGGAACAGGGGTAAATTACCCCAAATGGGGTAAAAATGGAATTCCTGGGGGTAATGGACGGTCACGCTGCCGACACACAGCCGGGCATGCATATGAATCTATATGCATGCCCAGCTGTGTCTTGGCAGCGCAACCGTCCATTACCCCCGTTCCGGTTCCGTGGCTGGCTGGCTCCGTTTTGTTTTGTTCTGCCCACTTTCACTGGCCGGCAAAACGTGCCCCAGACTGCTCTGCGCCTGCTCTGATTTTCACACCACGGCAGTTTAGAGCACGTGGACACAGCGAGGAGAGCGGCAGCGCGTTGGACCTGAGCAGCAGCGGAGCAGAGTGGCAGTGAAGAGGCAAGCCAGGGACGGCCGGGCATCAGAGGTGAGGGAAGGCACGCGTCTTTCCCCCACCCCCCGCCTCCATTGCCCTGCCGGGGCACGCATCTTCCCGCCCCCTCCGTTGACAAAATCAAATCTAACTAAGCAGGTTAGATATTTACAATAAGAGTAAAAAATATTTAAAGAACTTTCCTAACACTCCCAAACCCTTTACAACTTCATATTTACATAACATTAATTAAGCTCATTAATTAATCAAATAAAAAGCAATGAGTTCCAATATGTAATTTTTTTTTCTTTTGTTCTGGTGGTGGTGGTGGGGTAACGTTGGCTTATCTAAATATATTTTGGGGTAAAAGGTAAAAAAGTTCCCTGACCCCTGATCTATCCCTTTTACTACTTTACTGTTTACATATGGTATATACTGTATGTATGGTAAAAAGTCATTTACTGAGCAAAACGCTGAGCCATTACTGACTCATGGGAGTTACATTATATGGAGATGTTTACTAGGCAAGATTAGTTGTATGGGGTGGTTTGCCATTGCCTTCCCCACCTTGTACATGTATTATATACCATATTAGAATGGTAGCTGCAATTTTTTGTATATATTAAAATATGGAAGTCTTACAGGCATGGTCAAACTACTGTTCTTACCTCGACATCTTTACAGGTTACATATTTAGCACATTTTATGGTTATGTGTTTTGTCATTCTGTTGGTACCCCTTTTATCTTACTCGTAAAGAGTTAAATGTGTATTTGATTGTGCCTTTGCACATACTGTGTATTTGCTTACTTCAAGCCATAGTGAAGTTTAGCAAGCTCTTCTCCAGGCTCCTCATAAGGCCCCTGCTGGATCAGGCCAAAAGCCTATCTAGTCCATCTTCCTGTATCCCACAATAGCCCACCAAATGCCTCAGGGAGGACACAAGACAACCAGATACCTGTATCCTGTTGCCACTCCCTTGCACCTGGCATTCTGAGGCAGCCTACTCCTTGCACTACTACTTTTCCCCTGCCTTCTAGGCCAGTTCCCATGAAACCAAAGCTCCTTTTCCTACCCCTCCTTCACCCTCCCAAACAGAACACGTGTTCCATGTGATTTGTTTTCCCTGCTCTCCCACTTCGCTCAGCTTTGAGTCACCTCTAACATGAGTCTTCACAAGCCATCTCCTAATCTGTCTCACCCCTTGAATGCTTTCCTATCTCAGGTTCACAGCTTTCCACCTTCCTGGCAATGCTTCTTCATTTCTGCTGACAACAGTGAGCCTCTGTTGGTAGGGATCTCTGGGGTTTCCCCCCTTACAAGCTAACTACTTTCAAGCTGAACTGTCTGCTTTCTAGGACAAATCATCACGCTCAGCATCGACAGCACAGCAGCTTAGCCAATGGAAAAAACGGAATTCTTACCTGAGAATCTCCTGTTCTGGGGAAAGGAAGGTGGGGCCTTCGAAAACCACATGGGTATGCTCTTCCAATGGAGAGGCAGAGTCAGATATCCTTGAAAGTCGCCTCCTCTTCCTGTGGAAGGGGATCTCCAAGGTCCCAGTCCAATCGTAAAGCCGGAACCTGAAGCTCCTCCACAAATCGGAACTAACAGTAACAACTTTAACCAACTGTAAACTAAACTCCTCGTTCAGAAAAATAGGAGAACAGTACAGGACATTGACAGCATAGGAAAAAGGGGGAAACAGGGACATACTGGCATGCTCGACGCTTAAATACCCACATCCACCCAAAAGCGTTCATACCGACATCCATCCGACAGCAGTGGGTCGAATGCCCCACCGTCCTTTCCCCAGAACAGGAGATTCTCAGGTAAGAATTCCGTTTTCTCTGAGGAAGGAAGGTGGGGCCTTCGAAAACCACATGGGATGTGCATAGCTTTCTGCTCAGGATGGGATATAGGATAGGTGTCGGTTATGGACGTACCACCCCCTGCAGCATCCTTCTACCGAAGGCTGCTTGAGCCGAAGTGGCCACGTCCACTCTATAATGTTTTGTGAATGTGTTGGGGGACGCCCAGGTGGCTGCCTTACAAATGTCCGCTAATGACGGAATTTCCTCAAATGCTGCCAAAGTCGCTGCTCCTCTAATCTAAGGAGCAGTGACTCCCAAAGGTGATGACTTACCCACCGCCTCATAAGCAATCTTAATGGCTTCCTTGAGCCATATTGCCAGTGTTCTTCTAGAGACCTTCTTACCCTCCCTGTGGCCCTGAAAACCAATAAAGAGGGCATCAGTACACCGGAACTTTGATGTATGGTCTGAGTAAAATCGTAGCGCCCTTCGAATGTCTAAGGTGTGCCATTGGCGCTCCCTTGGGTGTTGTGGGTGTGGACAAAACAAAGGTAAAACAATATCTTGCTCCCTGTGGAACAGAGAATTGATCTTAGGCAGGAAGGCTGGGTCAGGACGCAGCACCACTATGATCCCTATGAAAAATGCAGAGATTGGGGTTAAAAGATAAAGCTCCAAGCTCAGGCACTCTTCTCGCCGAGGTAACAGCCACCAATAGGAGGGTCTTAAGCGTGAGAAATTTCAAGGGAACCGTGGCCATAGGCTCGAAGGGGTCCCTCATGAGGCCCTTAAGGACAATGCAGATCCCAAGTAGGAAACCTGCGCACTACTGGGGGGGTTACCAGCGTCACTCCTTTAAGGAAACGTTTGACATGAGAGTGTGTTGAAATATTGGAACCCCCTCCTGCCCCCAGGGTAGAGTTGGTGGCTGCCACCTGTCTGTGCAATGTGCTGGGGCTGAGCCCCAGCTCCAAACCGTCCTATAAAAATTCCAAAATCTGATTAATAGAAGGATTAAAGGCTTCAACCCCATGCTCCCCACACCAATGATGAAATTTGCGCTAGATGGAATTGTAAGTACGCCTAGTGGACTCCCTGTTAGATGCTAGGAGAGTGTTCATCACATGGGCTGAATAACCCCACTGCCCTAGCACCTCCCGCTCAACTTCCAGGCTGTCAACTGGAGCAGGTGTGGCCGAGGGTGACGTACGGGACCCTGGGTAAGGAGATCCACTCTGTCTGGCAACCTCCAACAATCCCCCTGAGCCATGCTCAAGAGGGATGAGAACCAGGGGCGCCTGGGCCATTTGGGAGCAATGAGGATGACATGTGCTTGATGTTTCCAAATTAGTTTTAGTACAATTGGCAGAAGTTGAATGGGAGGAAAAGCTTATAATAGCCCTGTTGGCCAGGGGCTCTGTATGGCGTCTATCTTCTCCGCCTCCCTTTCAAGGAGACGTGAGAAGAATCTGGGAAGTTGTGTGTTGGATGGTGTGGCAAACAGATCGACCACTGGCTCTCCCATCCTGAGAGCAATCTCTTGAAAGACCTCCGGATGGAGCCGCCACTCCCGTGTCGCTGAGCTGTTGCCGACTTAGCCAGTCTGCGGTTACATTTCTGATCCCTGCCAGGTGCTCAGCCCTGACTGAGAAAAGAAAACGCTCTGCCCATAAGAAAAGACGTGTTGCTTCCTTCATTAAGGCTCGAGACCTCGTGCCCCCCTGCCTGTTGATATAGGCCTTGGTTGTCATATTGTCGGTACGTATTAATAGATGCGACCCCTGGACCCGAGATTGAAAATGTAGTAGTGTTAGCCGGACAGCTCTCAGCTCGAGCCAATTTATGCTTCGAGCTGACTCCCTTGCCGACCACACCCCCTGGGTCCATTTGTCCTCTAAATGTCCCCCAAACCAGCAGGCTCGCATCCATTGTTAAAACCAACCTGCTGGGCAACTCCAGGGACAAACCCTGTGCCAATCTCCCCGGAGCCAGCCACCAGTCCAGACTGTCTTTTAACTCGGCCGACAGCTGAACCTGGATGTGTACTTTCCTTTCCACTTGATCTAAGAAGGGGGAGAGGAATTTTTGTAAGGGACAAAGTCTGAACCAGGAACATGGGATTATTTCCTGACAGGACACCATGAGTCCCAATAATCTGGCTAGGTCCATGACATCCATTCGTGTTGCTTTCTTCGCTTGAACTAGTGCTTCCAGAAGAGAACTCTGCCGCTCCAGAGACAAATGAGCCTGGAATGACAGAGTATTCAACTGCAGCCTCAGATGGTTTAGAGTTTGACTGGGCACCAGGGAGCTCTTTTCTCTGTTGACCACAAACTCGAGTTCTTACGACACCTGAGAGTAGAATTCATGTCCTGCACTGCTTGCATTCTCAATGGAACCTGTAACAAGGTGTCGTCGAGATAGGGATAGAGGGTGATGCCCTAGAGGTGAAGATGAGCAACGAGGGCCACCATAATCTTGGTAAAGACACTCGGAGCAGCACTCAGCCCAAACAGCATGGCCCTGTATTGAAAATGCAGGCGACCGTAGGTGAATCGAAGGAATCGGCGATGCGAACTTAAGATGGGAACATGGAGGTAGGCTTCGGACAGGTCTGCCAAGGTGAGAAAATCCCCCCTCTCCAGCGCTGCCATGACCGATTGCCACGTCTCCATCTTGAACTTCTACTTCCTTAGGAAGCGGTTCAGCCACTTCAGATCCAGAACAGTTCTCCAGCCCCCGTTCTTTTTGGGGACCAGGAACCATATCGAGTAGACCCCCCTCCCCCTCTGGGAGTGAGGGACCGGCTCAATTGCCTGGATCCAAAGCAGATGTCTGATCGCCTGCATCCTCAGTTGGTGAAGCAATCATTTGAGATTGGAACCCACCACCACCTTGTGGGGGGTTGTCGGACAAACTCCAGGGCATAGCCCTGATAGTCCAAAGTACCCAGGCATCTGTGGTGATATTCACCCAGTACCCGGTGAAGAAAAAAAGATGCCCCCTATAGGCGGATGGATCTTGTCTGAGTCAGGCAGTTCTATGCTCCTTGGCAGGCCTTGAGGCGCCAGAGGATCCTGCACCTCCAGGCCTTTCCTTAGAAAGCCCCTTGCCCCTGTTCCACTGGGGTTTGAAACGGGATCCAAAGTCTCGGGTTCTGGTGAATCCCAGGGAACCAAAGGACTGGTTCTTATCTTTAGGATTTTCTTTCTTCCCCGAGGGCAGTACTTTACTTTTATCCTTGCTCTCCACGAGTAAGGGTTCCAAGGCCTGACCAAATAGCTTTTTACCTTTAAAGGGGATGCTAACCACTCGAGTAAGGGAAGCAGCGTCCCCTTCCCATTGATGCATCCAAAGGCTGTGTCTGGCCACAACATTGGATGCCATAGCCCTAGCACACAATTGTATGGCATCAAAGGATGAGTCCGCCACAAAAGCTGCCACCAATTACATCTTTTTAAGGCGGCTCTTAGCCTTTTTGGAAAACTTTCACTCCAAACTCATCTCCTCAGACCAGACCTATGCTGCTCTGGCCATAATGGAATTGGCCACAGCTGCTCTCAGTGCCAAAGCGGTGGCCTCAAAGTTACATTTGAGGAATATGTCCACCTCCCTATCTGTAGCATCGTTTGGGCCCCCTCCGATGGAATCACAGCATTAGAAGAGAAGGCCACAACAGGGGAGTCCACTAGGGGCACCGACAATTTCTGCATGGTCAAATCTGGCAACGAGTAATGCTTGTTCCACACTTTGCTTTTATGCTTGGGCATACTGGGAGCTTCCCCTTTAGAGTCCAGAACCCACTGGAACTCCTCTGGGAAAGGAACAGAAGCTGGTCTTTGGGGCCCCTGAGGCAACAGCTTATTAGATTTTTTCTTGGCTATTTTTTCCTCAGAAGATCTTTCCCCAGTCCCATCCAGTTCCAAGGCCTTGGACGCTTTTACCAGTGTTCTCTGAAATAGCTCTGGGGGGAAAAACCTATCCAATGGCTGAGATGGTTCTCCCCCCTCATCATCGTCACTAGATAACTCGCCCTCCTCCTGCTCCAATGCAGAAGAGGAAGAGAGAGGGGTACTAGATTCCATGAGTCTCACTCAGGGTCTTCGATTTCCTGGGAGGTCCCCTTTTTTCCCTTGCTTTTGTGAAAGCGAGGGAAATACAACCCCTCTTCACTGCTGGATCCCAAGGCAGATGACTCATTGGGCGATTTTTGCCTTTTGCATTTCTTAGGCTGGGCAGAAATCGTGCAGGCTTGAATAATATCCCTCACGTGCTCTTGGAAAGCAGAATTTATTGCTTCCTTAACTAAGCAATCAATTTCAGGCTTGGAGGATTTTTTGATTTTCTTCCCTTTTTCCCTTTGGGTGGAGCAGGAAGCAGATTGACAGCAGAAGACATCCCTCCTCTTCCCCTGATCCCCCTTCCCCAATACCTTCCTGAATAACCACATCGTTGCGCTCCATGATCATTGAAAAGAGCAGGAACAATTAGACTTCAAAATGGCCACTGGGTGGTGCGCGAACTGGAAATGGCAGTCTAGCCGGCTGTGTGAGACTGTGAAGTGCTGATGAAAGTGAGGAAACCCCCGCGCTGCTGATCACGCAAATGAACGTGATCACGGGACTCCCAAAACGTAACACACCTCCCCAGACGCAAGCGGGCTGCCTGTATTGCCGGTGCTCTGCCCCCTAAAAATAGCCCGTGTGGGCGGCACTATTCTGGGGCCTCGCGCTCCGATTCAGTCAGGCTCAAGAGGCCTTGCCTGATGCTCCGCTGCTGTGCTCTCCCCTGCTGAATGCCAGAAGCTTCTGGGAGGGAGGTAAGGGACACATGGAATGGGCAGCGAACAGGGAATAGACAGAAGAAATGTTTTGAAGAATCTTTGAAGAAGGAGGCGCAGAGCCCAAAATGAGTTCTGAAACCCAACGTCCACCTGCTCTGATCAAAGGCAGAGCTGGACTGGGACCTTGGAGATGCCCTTCCACAGGAAGAGGAGGCGACTTTCAAGGACGTCTGACTCTGCCTCTCCATTGGAAGAGCATACCCATGTGGTTTTCGAAGGCCCCACCTTCCTTCCTCAGAGAACAAGGTCAGTGGACAAATCAATAGCAAGTGTGTGGCCTGATCTGACACATCTGTGCCATGCTTTTGAAACTTTATTTTCAGCTTCTGTAGAACATGTGAATGAATCAGTTTTACACTCAGAGCTACAATATACTGCAAATTTTATTTGTTCATTCCACAGATTAGCAAGCCTGTGCCACCCTCTGTACAACCTGAAACAAGCATTCCCTAAAGCACACCTATGAACACTGCACACAATCTCTCTACACAGACACATTGTTACTGATGCAGTTTCACTGCCGTTTTTTCATTGGTTCCTTGAAAGAAGTCATTACACCTCAGATATTTATACATGCTTGCTAAGAATTTCATAATCTGTCATATAGTCAGTTACTTCACCATATTCTTACTTTAGTTAGGCAGCTAATGTTAAGAGCTTCCTCTTTCTTCTAAGCCTTGTTAGCTGTAGAATTGCAGCAATCTTTAGTTTTATGTTCTGTACAATTCCTTTAAGCTTCAATTCCTGATTTACCCAAGTCAGTGCATTCCATGATTTCTCTTGAATAAACTTTATACTAAAGAAGATGCAGCTAATCAGAAAGTAAGGGGGAACATTGAAAGTATGCCCACGTTGTATAGTACATGGGAATGTATTGCTAGCTGCACGTTGCACTTGTTCTCTCATAGTTCTGATTTGGTCTCATTGTCGTGCTATACTCAAGCGATCCTTGCCCAGTCAGGCATTTAGCCAAATCAAAGCCCTTAATCTCTTTTAAAGGGGGGAAATGAAGATTTGGGTCTTTGCATCTGGGTGGAATGCCCGTAACTCATTAGATTATGAGGAAAGGGGTGAGGGAGAAGCGGGGCTCGCCTACTCCCATGGGAACATGATCTTCTGGTCAGGTAAGTATTTGAACTTGGAAAAAAGCACACTCATATTAATAATGAATATTTCAAAGACAGGGTAGCTAAACAAACGATGAATACAGACAAAACGCTAAGAGCTTTGCAACTTTGACCACAAGGGATGCTGGTGTCAACATATTTGGATATGCTTTAGATGAAGTTTGTTGCAAAAGCCCTAGCTATCAGGAATCATATAGCACACATACTGCATGATACCAATGAAAAGATACAACACTAAGCGGATAAACAAAGGCAGGTACAAGTAGTATCGGAACATGCTGATTTACACCACAACTTAGTTAAGCAGAAGTACTCTGGATTTTAAGTTTATTCTCGCCCATTGACAGCAGTGGGACTAAAGGCTACTTAAACCCAAGTTTGTGGACGAGGCTGCATGACTGCAAGTCTGATTCTAGTGCCCTCAAGTGACACTTCTGCACACTTTCGATAGGATCAGGACTGCACTATCCTCTCATAGCAGAATTGGGGAAAAGGGAATCTATGAATCAGATTCTGAAATTCTCTTTAAAATTCAGTAGATTATTCAGTGCATTCCAGGTAACAAAAGTCAGACTAAACATTCAACATCTGGAATGCTCATATACAAGTACCATTACAGCATCCTTATAAAGCTGTCTGAAAACAGCAAGTTTCTCCAGTATAAAAAGATTACAGGCTGGTTCACAATGACTCAGTATAATGTTATTAAAATACACTGATGTTAAATCAAAAAATATTTTACTATTTACATGTACACAGTATAAACCTTAAATATAAGAATATGCCTATTGTAGGAAGCTTTAAGAGAATATTTAGGCAGATTGGCCCATCTTATAGTGCAGTAGAACCATTTCTGATCTTCACACTATGAAACTGAAGATATTCACAGTACTGTAGCAAGTGCTTCAGTAGAAAAAAAAATGGTATTAAAGTGTTTCATCAAAAAGTGCCAGGTTTGGTTCCACTGTATTTTACTTTATTAAGGCCTACGCCAAGCAGCTCAGGGCATTCCACTTGCTCTTGTGCAATTTGATTGCATTGCCAGATCAGACTGTAATTCATCTCTTCAGTGATCACACTATCTTGTTTGTACTCTGGGTGGTTTGCAACAAACTCACGCATCCATCGAGCAGCTGTCATTAATTCCCCTGGTGGCAAAAAAAAAAAAAATCAGTCATGCTGTACATACTGTATTTCCTTATGTTCTATATGATTATTTCATCTGCTTTGTATTAAGAGGTTAAATTTACTTTACAAATAATCTCACCACTCAATATCAAACGCAACATACCAATCACTGATCCTGTGGCACCAGCCACTATACGGTCAGCTTGCATTAACCGCAGATTTGGAACCTGCAGATTCCAGCATATGTGGGGCCCCCTGAACCTGCGGGGTGGTCTAGCCTGGACCTTCTGGAGGAAAGGGCAACAAGGCTCCCCTCACCTGCAGAGGATGTTCGAGCCCCAAAGAGTATGTGTGCATCTGCCCACAACCTCTATGGGGCTCAAAGGCCTCCTGATCTGACCAGAGCCCAGCCTTGGCTAAGTTCAGAGGCTAGGATTGGGCCCAAAAACTGGATTTGATATCTTCCTTATCCATGGAGATTACAGAATGCCTGTATTTGATGCAATGCATGCAAAAAAGGACTGACGATCCAAGAGTAAGGCACCCATTTTAAATACCTTCCTCATGCACCATTTTGTAATGCCAAGTTTCTCTATTCTTATATTTATATTACACTGGGTTTATCTTAATCAGCTAATCGAGTACCAGCTTTCTGGGAACAGAAGAGACCAGAACATTCTACTCACACCATCCCTTTCACAATGGAATCTATGTGCAAGCAGAAAATCCCTTCTAGGAACAGAAGGAAAATATATAAAATGTTATGCCACACTATTTGTGAACGGAAGTGGGATAAACTGTACTAGATGTACAAACTAAACATTAGGAGGCCACAATCCCATCCAAAACTACCTGGGAGTAGGCCCCACTGACCATAATGGGACTTCTCAGTAGACATCCATAGGATTGGACTCTGAAAGTCCCATGGGGCACCAGATACTACACTGACTGCATGTGCCTAGGGTAGCACCATGTAGTCTGCAACCAGGATACAATAGCTAGTTTTACACTTCTCAGGGGAAAATTTCTAAAAATAATGCATTGCATCTAAAATTAGTAACTTAACTAATCAAATTAGGCAATTTCAAAATTTTAAATTATTTCAGGTGATAATCCCTAGGAAAATATAAAATGTTATGCCACACTATTTGTGAACAGCGATGGGATAAACTGTACTAGAAGTACAAACTAAACATTAGATCCTAGTCTCTTGAGGCCATTAGCAAATTCTCCTGACACCCTTCAGTGCTTAGGTGCTGACATACCTGATGCTCTCTTCTTTATCAGCTTCAGGTAGTTTAGAATGCTGCATCTTGTATCCACATCCACTTCCATGTTTTCAAGGTAGGAGTTTAAAATTGGAATTAAACCAGGAAATGCTCCCTCCTGCAAGAGGCAGACCATCATCAACATCCAAAGTGATGAACACTTACAAACTTGTTCTCATTTTACAAGGAATTTTTTGCATTGGCATCTTAAAGTGCCATCTGGGTCAAGACCCACACCCTTGCAAAAGACAGATGGAGTTAAGCAATAAGTGGTTTGTGTGGCAGGATCCTTTTATCTCCTGCCCTTGAAAGGAAAGTGAAATCAGAGACTCATGCCTGCTTCACCTGTGCTGCCCCATTTCATACCAAATCAATAAAAAAGCCCATGTAGGAACAAGAAGCTTGCCAAAACACCAACTCTATTGATGGATCAAGATTAAGGCTGCAATCCTTTCCAAACCTACCTGGGAGTAAGACCATAATGGGACTTCTCAGTAGACAGGCATAATATTGAGCTCTGATTGGTCCTGGGGGCGGGGCGGGGGGGCGGTAGCAGCTACTACACTGACTGCACATGGCTAGGGCAAGACATTGAATGCCAAGACATACTAGGAGAAGTAAGGGAGAAACACGCACTTATCTATAATCTTTTTTGCTGTTCTAAGTGGCCTGCCCAAAGCAGTAAGATACCATTTCTGGAACTTTGGATAGGGAAAAGGTTAGATATTGTAGGTACTATGATGCCAACTGTATTCCTCATTCAGTTGAACTATAACATTAGGGGTTTCCAAACGTTTTAGCACCAGGACCCACTTTTTAAGAACACTGAGGTCCACTTGGCTTTACGAGACTAAAAAATATTTCACATTACCAGAAGCTCAAGCCCCTATTTTACCCTTTTTACTATTCGGGGGGGGGGGGAAGAGAATCACCTTCTGGAGCATTTACTGAGTTCCAAGCACATTGGATTGGGACCATTCTGGTGTTCTTGCATTTCCTTCTGCCTGGCCTTTGCTAGGAGCCAAGGCATGCTTGCCTACTAGCAAGAAAAACACATGTGCAGGTCAGTTTCACTTTAATAGGACTCAATGCATTTTCCTTGACAGCTATCAGCTTGTCATTTTCAGTTCCATGATCCACCAACAATCAAGCTGTGATCCACTGGTGGGTCTTGATTCACAGTTTGAGAAACACTGGGCTATATCATTATTAGTGATAGATATTTTTCACTTAAGAAATCTCTACTTAGTGCACAATTAGAAGTTATCCTCACCTTTCCATTGATTATTGTATCTATACTCATTAAGGTGTACTCTTCCATATCCGTTTCGGTACCATTTTGAGCTGGGCCACATCCATCCACCACAGCATTTCCACCTTTTCCAAGGGAAGACAGGTGGGGAGGGAAAAAGAGAAAAGGTAGTTAGTTGTGTCTGTTTTACATTTGTTACCTAGCAAAATCAGACTGCAAACAAGCAGCAGCTGCCGCCTACCTTTACAAATGTCTTTCCTGAAATAAAACATGCCCTGCCGGACTGCGTCCCGTTTCTGAGCTACTTTCATGTTCTCATCGACCTATTAAATGGAGAGGGGGGGAAAGGTTATACTGGATTCCAGGGACAAGTTGGGGAAGAGGGAGTTAGCAGCCTAAGTCTGTGGATCTTGGAAACCGTTTCATGGGACTAGTTTACACTGCCGAATTTTAACACAATTATATACGGAAGGACACAGCCACTTGGAAAAACATTAGGCGAACTAGGTTATATGTCATCTCCATTATTGTAGATGCACTTCTACCAGCAGCTACTATCATGAATGGCTCCACTCACGCTTCCCTGCTCAGCAGTTGTATCCATGTACATGATCATGCGAGATAATATATAACATGAAATCAGCTTTAAGATACCCATTTACTAATTTTACTGGAAGGGGAACCAACTACCCCTCCCCTTTGGAGTTATTTGTCCAAACGTCAAAATTTACCATAGAAACAAAGCACTCTTGTAAATAAAAGTCAAAAAATAAAGATAAAGGCCATTTGCAATGATCTTCCCCATCTGTTGGAGCAGCCGTCTCCCAAACACAGACTGCTGTGTAGCAAAAAAAAGCCTTCCCCATCCTGCACAGAGCTTACTTTTACCTTTACAGCTGATCTTATCAATAGAAAGTCACCCCAAGCAGCCACTTCCACCCTGGAATCGGGGTGCAGAGCCTGCTAGGGCAATGGGCAGTGCAAGCGGGCTGCCTGGACTGATGAGATCAGCTGGAAAGAGGCAGCAGCACAGAACAGTAAACACCATGCAGGACAGGAGAAGGCTTTTTCCAAGCCCCGGCTCCAGCCTATAGAACAGTGCTGTGCTACAGCGCTGTCAAAACCATCTCAGGGAATCCAGGTGTTCATCAACACGACTTATAACAGACAGGATTCCATGCAGACGAGTTTGCCTACCAAACCACATGGCTGCAAGAAAATATTGGGTATGTTTCAGGGTATATTGTCAGCTCAGGCTCAAAAGTAAGGCTCAACAGCCTAGTCAACCTATTTCCTACTTGAGCCAGGTCTACACTGCACAACACTCCTGACACAGAGGTTTCATGGCAGACAAGCAGATCTGGAAAGGGCTCCCTGAAAGTCTGCCTACCACATACACAGCAGAAAGATAGCTGTCAAAACAGAACCTCTTTTCAAAGTAGCTGCCACTTTTTTTTAAAGGTGTTTTATTTTAAAAAAGATGCATATTCTTATATATGGTATCCAAGGGAAAGACATTGTTACATTCGACACACCGAAGAGGATTTCTATAGTTTTAAGAAGCTGCAAGGCAACTTGTATGCATACACCAAAAATATTTGCCTGTTTTCCTTTTCAGCGCCAGAAGTTGGTGGGGAGAAAGACAGGCAGGGAATGCACTTATATCTTGATAACGTGAACTGCAAATGTTAGTCTTTATTCTTGCTTATTGACAGCAGTTGTCCCCAGCTCTCCTGCTGCTGAAGAACCACTTCCCCCACTTGATTTTTTTAAAAAGAAATTCCAACCAAATTCATATAGTAAATGCAATGGCACTGCAGCACGACATAACCAAATCTAGCTATGCAACATCACTGAGACTGAAATGAAGTTGATTGAAAGTGAGGGCAACAGTACCTCAATCGGTCACATGGGTGACTGCCAATCACTAAAATCACCAGCTGCCCAAGCAGCCACTAACTTTGCATCCTCTTGCTGCAAGGGTTAGCCTCCATAAATGCAAAATGTTTTTGTGAAATGCACCCCTCTTTAGCAGGCAGCCCAGTCCTCACATGCATCAATGCAGTAGGGCCTGCCAGCCATGCTGCATCATAAGCGTGAAGTGAGCAAGCTGGATCCATCCTTGAGATAAGGGGCCATTTCTCACCTTATCCCAGGAAAGGCCCTAGCCTTTAAATGCATGTCCATGTCATATTTAAATAAAAACTGCTAAATGGCCAGTACAAATCGGAGTAGCCTTGGGTAGGGTTTTTCAGGCCTGTTGCAGAGTCCAACTTGGAACCCTCCCTTCCTTCCCTTGTGCAGCTCAGAGCAGGACTTACCAGCTTTGGTGCAGGTTCCTTCTTGCTCTGGTGCCAGTGGGATGGCACAGGTCTTTCTGCTGGTGCTCCTAACTGCTAGGCTGTTGCAATGTGCTTTACGACACATTTGTGGCAGCCTAGGCTGGTGAAGAAGTCGCTGTGCCAGCACTACAGCCAGTTAGGATTACACCATCACTCCAAACATTAAAATATCAGACTAAACAGCAAGCTTAGTTCAATAATGGACACAATGAGAAGCCATTTACCATGCAGTCACCATGCTGGTAGGACAAAAAACCCACAACTTGGCGCCAACCTCATATACTCCAAACTCACCAAGTTTTATTTTGGGGATTGCAGGCAGACATTATCTTTGCCCTTGCACTCCTGCAAAAGCACATATTCTATGGATGATCAGTGTAAAGAGACCTGAGGCTGCATAGTACACACTAGGCAATGAAATTGCACATTAGAGTTTTTTGCACAAAGTGACGAACCATCAAAAACTGAGTTGTGTGACTGTTATACAGTAGAAAGATGGACACAAACATCACAAAGCTACTAAAGGAAGAATTGTGCCTCTATTTGGTGGTGGGGAACACACAGTGCAGCACTCACAAAGCAGGGAAAGAAAAATCTGGAAAGCCACCTACAACTATCCTACCTGTAATTCAACTACTACATCAGGTGAAAGTGTCAGGTGACTATAAAACACCAAGTACATGCTTTTGAAGACTAAAGGTATTTGGCATTAAGCAGTTAGAACATCACCATGGTCTTTGAGGAATGTGGATTTCCTCACATTTCATGCCAAGAAGTTAGCTAGCTATGCTCTTGTTTGGTCCATGCTCACTAATTTATTTATTTATTTATTATTAATTTAATATATAATTATTAATCTATTAATACAATTAGGTGTATTATACCATTATTACTGTCTCATAGGATTTATTTTTAAAAGACTAAACAATCTGACATATGCTTTCCAGAGAAGCACATTCACAAACGTCCAAAGGGACGTTAGTACACTTCCTCTGCTACAATGCATTGAGACGCTCAGCAGATTCTGACTGCCAGGAAAATGGAAATGACCCAGGTCAGGCTTTACCACTGTGCAGTGTATGATGCATTCATGCAATTCTTTGTAAAATTCCATAAACCAGCCCACTTGGAGGCTGTCACGATGGTTATTAAACATTAAAAACCAAAGAGCAATACAGCAAATCATTCAACAGGAAAAAAATGTAAGTCACAGTAGCAGCCCAAAAAGTTTGCCAGCACCCAAGTTAGTCACATGGGTCTCCCCAAGGATATGCCACAGCGAAAGGTTAAGAACTAAACACAGTATGCATTTTCAGCAGAGTTCAGTTTAAATGCATGTCCATGTCATATTTAAATAAAAAGAAAACCCATTTAGTATAACTCTACTAGAAGCCTGATTACAAAGAACTAGCTAATTTGTTCAAATGAACATGACACTCTGCCCCTGCCCTGTTTTGGGGATAGATACCAAGTTGCTACAATGATAGGAGTCAAACCTAGTAACTCCTAGTAAAACCTAGTAACTGGCTCCTGGATCTACAGTTCCCAACCTCCACATTTCCATTTTTCCTCCTGCTGTTGAAGATAGGAAATTTGCCAATGGAGATGTGTATCCACACCATTCAATCTGTGGGTGGTGGGGTCTGTCTTGATCTGGATTGCCCAATATTTTATTTATGTATACTCCATATATATATTTGTACTGATTTTATTTATGAGCTGGTCTGTGACTGCAATAAAGTTTTATCTATCTATCCCCCTACCAGTTGTACTATACAGCCTCAGTTCTTTAGATGCCACGTAATTGAGCCCCATTTCTACTTTGTCTTAGGCCTCCCCTCCAGGCAAACTATGTTTCCACTACCTTTCCCCCTATTTTTCAGGATAGGGACCTACAGTCTCTTTAAGCTCTCTATCATTTGCCTGGCTTTCCAAGTGCTCTTCTCCCCCACAGTAAACCACAGCTCTTCATCTTAAGTAGTTACGTTTTTAGATAATCCCTTTAATTAGCTTTTTCTTGCCACATGTCTGTCTCCCATTTTCTTGAAGCTTCATTACTACACCTATCTTTTCTTCACATTTTTCTTTTTCAGCCACTTGCTTATGTTGACTTCTTACTTTCAGCCACCTTTTCTTTTATTCATTAGCTGCTTTATGTCCTGGCACCTGGCCTCAGTTCTCACCTTCTCCTGGGCAAAGTTTAAATCTCAAAAGGGGCCTTCCGGGCTACCTAGTCCAACCTCCTGCTTGAAGCAGGAAAATCCTCTTTCCTGCTTCAAGTTATCTCCAAAACATGTTTGGCAAGCCTCTACTTGTAGACCTTCAGCAAGGGAGAACCCACCACTTCCCTTGGTAATTAGTCCCAGTGTCAAAACATTCTTACCATTAAGGAACTTTTCTTGATATTTGACTAAAATCTTCCCTCCCGCAGCCTAAGCTTCTTAAATCTGGTCCAATTCTCTGAGGCAGCAGAAAACAAATCTTTGCCCTCTTCCATGTGACACTGAAGGTATCTGAAGAACACCATTGTATCCCTTTAGCCTTCCTAGTCACTCTGTTTTACCCCTGCTAACTGGGCAAGAGGCACTTTTTCCATGTGGTGCTCCTCTTATCTTTAGCAGGGGGAGAGTAATTGTCCCTCTTCACCCCGGTGCAGTGTCTTTCTAGTGGCTGTTGCTGGTGGTCTGCCTCCCCCTCCCCGGATTGTGAGCTCTTTGGGACAGGGAGCCATTTAACATTATTATTACTATTTGCCTGTAAACCGCTTTGTGAACTTCGTGTTGAAAAGCGGTATATAAGTACCTGTTGATTGATTTTTTTCTCACTGCAATTGGCCTGAGGACCATTTACTGAGAATGTTCAGTTGTTTCATGTCACTGTGCTAAGCTCAGCCAAATTTCAAAGGCTTCAGTGTCAAAAGTGCAATACAATATAGAGCTTGTGTTAAATTTCTTCAGCTGTATCTGCAAAATGTTTTCAGGATTTCCAAACTACCTGGGCGAAACACAGTAACATTTGTTATTAAAAAGGAAACTCAAATGCTCACCTATGATAGATCCCCAGGAGATGGAGCTTTAAGAAAAAATATCACAAGAGCCCTGGATAATGAACTGGCAACAAGGCTAATGAGCAAAGAAAATTCTGTAATTTTATATTTCATTCAATTTTTTTTTTTAAAAAAAGCTACACAATGTTTTACTCATATGAAACACAAATGTTTCAAAGCCTCCAAAACATTAACTTTCATCCTAAATATTAGCACGATAGTAATACTGATTTTGAAGTATAGCTTATTTCAATCTTTTATGTTTAGGAGCAAAATAGTAGATATACTTCATTTAAAACCAATTTAAGCATTCCATCCTCCAGCAGCAAACATAAGCACAGCAGAATCTCTCCTCTAAAGGGGAACTATGTAATGTCACTCACAAAGGGAAGCCTGGAGTCAACTTCTCTCTTTCTGCCCTGCTGCCTCATTCTCCCTATAAAGTTTAGGCGCAGTGACTACCATGCCAAAACATTACCACATGGTGCTGCAATTCTCACCTGCCAATCCATATTTCCTTTTGCTTCTGACAGGGGAATGACAATGCTAAACACAAATTACATGAGATTGGTAAATTACAGGACTGAAATGGAATGGGGAGACAACTTGACATGGGACTCCTTTTGGGCAGCAGGCCCGCTTTGAGTACAATATATTGCTCAGATTTAAGCACAACCTGTGCAAATAGAAGTATCTGTCTTCCTACTATTTAGTTTCCACTTTAGTGAATCCTTTCAGAGGTGACAAGATGTAGGTGCAAATATGCTAAGCAGGCCAAAAAGAATGGGTTGTATTCCTAACTGCCCTTTGCTTAATGGTGTGGCCATAAACTCTTTCACTGATGGAGCCTGCAATCATGAAATTCCAGCACAATGAAGGTTCGGATACAATTCCAGGAACTTAAATTGGAACTGGGTGTAACTTACATTGGCTAATAAGAACATCCTAGCTGTTGTATTCAGTGTCCAAATTGCCATATTAGAGGAATATTTATGAGGCATTAGAGAAAGTTACAGGCAAGTACAAAGCAAGCCTCCAAATACAAGAAATGAAACTTGATTTTTAAAGTCTAATACAAACCATTAAGAATAGCTACCACATTACTGTATATATAATTTGAATATCAAGATGAATGGAAAAAACCCATAAGTACCTCATAGCCTTGCACTTCACAGCCAAGACACTATACTTAGTTTCACTGACCAATGGATATAATAACATTTTCTCTCTTCTGAATACATCCATTCTAACCACTAAACCGAGGGCAAGAAAATGTCACTCTTACCTTGGATAAAGGAATGAGAAAATCCAGCTTGTATGAGAGAATGACCCTGGTCAGTAGCACCACAAATACAACATATGCAGAATTTTCAAAGTCCGTTAATTGGACCTAGGCATTGAGAAAAAAATAAAATTGATTTTGATAATTGAGTTAAAAAAGCCAAATAGCTGTGTGGCTAGTTCAGTCTGAAATTGTTCCGATCCAAGACATAGATCGGCAACAGTTTACTCTAGAATTTTAGGCAATATGGAAGGGCAGAGAGAGATTAGAAACAGGCCCTGGTCTCATGCTCTCCCTAACTGTGAGGAAGAGGTTCAGAGTTAACTGAATTAAATACTGAGCAGAGTAGGAAGAATGGCCTCCACCTTGCAGAACCAGGAAAATCTTGCATTCAAGTAAACATGGGATTTGAAGGGTTAACTCTTATCTTATCTGACAGCCAATGCAAAAGGGTGAAGTGCACTGCTGGAGATCTGCTCAACATATAGTTGCAGAGACAGCATCTATCTCTATGCAATGATAGTCACAAATGCAATAGTAAAGTTATATTTCACAGATGCTCCTGACAAAGTCTGTTTAATAGAGAGTGCAGGCTTCTACCCTCATGCTGAAGGTCACCCTGAACTATTTGACTCCTAGAAGCTAGAAACTCATTTACAGGATTAGGCTAGGCATCTTCTCAAAGAACTCAACATAAGAAAAGCCTTGCTGGATCAGGCCATGGCCCATCCAGTCCATCTCACAGTGGCCCACCAGGTGCCTCAAGGAGCACGCAAAGAAACCAGATACTTGTATACTACTACTTGTATACTACTCCCCTGCATCTGGCATTCTAAGTTAGCCTATTACCCTTGCACTACCCCCAAGGAAGACACCAGACTGGGGTTTAACTTTATTAAACACAAGTGTAAATCATGAACCTACTGAACACCCATCCCTTTCTCCCCAGTCTGGGGTAGGCAAAAAAAAACTGTCATCCATGGCTAATTTGGATGACAGAAAAAATTCCTACTCAGAATTGTGCTACTGCACAGTTCCTTCTCCAGAACCACCTTGGGACCTGTAATCCCATTATACTTTGAAGTATGGACAAATAAGAGTGAGTGAGGTAGGTGGGTAATTGATTTTTATCCCACCTTTCTGCCCGAGGGCACCCAAGGCGGCTTACAACATTAAAAGACAATACAATTAAAACAATGATTAAAAACAATATTAAAAACAGATTAAAAAATTTAACAGCAAGCCCCATGGATCCCACGATTTAAAATGAAAAGGTAAAGTGTAAAAATGCTAGCCTGCCTGTCAATAGTTAAAGGCTTCTTTGAATAAAAAAGTCTTCAGCCCCCGCCAGAATGTTGCCAAAGAGGGAGCCCTTCTTAATTCTAAGGGAAGGGTATTCTAAGGGGAGGGGGCCACCACCGAGAAGGCCCTGTTCCTGGCCACCATCCCCCTCACCTCTCCTGGTGGAGGCACAGTCAAAAGCCCCCCCCCGATGACCTAAGAGTACAGGTAGGATTATATGGAAGGAGGCGGTCCCTCAAAACCCCGGACCCCAGCCGTAAAGGGCTTTAAAGGTCAAAACTAGCACTTTGAATCGGGCCCGGAAAGGAACCGGCAGCCGCTGTGCAGCCGCTGAAGCAATGGCCCAACAGAGTCGAACCGATGAGCCCCAGAAACCACATGAGCAGCCGCATTCTGCACTAATTGCAATTTCTGGACTGTCTTCAGAGGCGGCCCCACATAGAGCGCATTGCAGTAATCTAATCTGGATGTCACTAGGGCGTGGGTCACCATGGCCAGGTCTGCGCAACACAGGTATGGTTGCAGCTGGTGGATCAGCTGAAGCTGAGCAAAGGCTCCCCTGGGATTCCAGGAGCAGCTGTGGATCCAGGAGAACCCCCAAACAGCGGACCTGCTCCTTCAGAGGGAGTGCAACCCCATTCAGGGCAGGGCAATAGTCCAATACCCGAATTGTGGATTTCCGGACCAGGAGCACCTCTGTCTTATCCGGATTTAATTTCAGCTTGTTCGCCCACATCCAGCCCCCAACTGCCTCCAGGCAATGATCCAGGACCTCGACCGCCTCCTCAGAATCAGGGGGAAAGGAGCGATGGAACTGGGTGTCATCAGCATATTGATGGCACCCCACCCCAAACCCCCGGATGACCTCTCCCAGCGGCTTCATGTAGATGTTAAATAGCATGGGGGATAAGATGGAACCCTGCGGCACCCCAAACTTAAGAGGTTGGGCTGCCGAACAGGCATCCCCCAACACCACCTTCTGGGATCTGTCAGCCAGAAAAGAGCGGAACCACTGCAGAACACTGCCTCCAAGCCCCAACGCAGCCAACCGACCCAGAAGGACACCATGGTCAATCGTGTCAAAGGCTGCCGAGAGGTCCAGAAGGACTAACAGGGACGTACTCCCACTGTCCATTCCCCAGCAAGGTCATCCACCAAGGCAGTCTCCGTCCTGAACCCCGGCCTGAAGCTAGACTGGAATGGGTCCAGATAATCCGCTTCCTCCAGCACCCTCTGAAGCTGGGATGCCACCACCCGCTCAATCACCTTTCCCAGAAATGAGATATTTGAGACTGATCGAAAGTTGTTTAAATTAGTGGGATCCAGGGAGTGTTTCTTCAGGAGGGGGTGAACAATCGCAGACGGCATCACCCCCTCCCTCAGAAATGAATTCACCACCCTCCCTGTCCACTCGGCCAGCCCTTCCCGGGCGGATCGAATTAGCCATGCTGGGCAAGGGTCAAGCAGCAGGTCTCACACTCCAGAGAATCCTGCCCACATCCTCAGGTTCTACAAGCTGCAAAGAATCCCAAATAATAGGATAGACAGGTTCCCCGGGGACATCACTAGACACGCCCACTGCGGTGTCCAAGTCATGCCAGATCTATATCAGTTAATGTTTTTGCATGTTCAGAAGCCAACTCATGGAAGATTATACAGTGAAGATGAGTTAAGCCATGATATGAAGAACTCACTGACAGGGTGCAAGTCACTGATATTGAATTTTGGGGCAGAGCCATTACACATTTGGATGAACCTAAAGTGCAAGCATTTAATGACATTTTCACTTTCATTTAAAGAGAAAAAACCCAGTATGAATAGAAAGTCAAATATTTGAACTAGGTTTTAGGATTATAACACTTCCATTCACAGAACATATTCTACAGGACAGGCTTGTTTCCTTACCTCCATTGGTCTGAATTCAACTCTCCATCCAATATCTGAATTTGGAGGAGGGGGTTTAAATCTCATTGTCTGCCAGTTTGTTGACTGAATATTCTACAAGAGACAAAAACCTATATTTAGTCTACAATTCTTATCTGCTCTTCAGAACAGTTACTGCCTCCTTGTTCCCAATGATGTGAATTAAAAGACCAGACCTTTTAAAATTCAAGATAAAAGGTAAACAGTTGAGGCAGAGAAAAGTCTGTGTATTAAGCTTTAGAAAACCACATGACAAGTATCACTTGCTTGAAGCTAACTAGCTGAATTTCAGATGCACAATACCCCAAATACAAATTCAAAGTGAGAATAAGAAAAAACGAAGCCAAGAGTACAGATGCCTTCTGGATCAAAGTTTTAACCTTGACACTGCCCTGATTATGTCTGCATTTTTCCTTCACTCTGGTATCATCTCCCATTCTTTCCTCAAGACAATACAGTATTTGAAATGCTCAATATTATAATTTTCAATTATAATAATGGCATACAAGAATAACCACCTTTCAATATTTCCTTAAACCATGTTCGAGGACAAAAGCTAGGAGAAACTGTTAAGAGAATCCTAAGAAATTTCATAGTACAGGCATGCCACAGTATCCACTATTTGGTATCTACCGTTTCAGTTATCCATGGATACTGGGACACCTATTAAAAAGGTAGGGGAACATTAAACACATCTTTTTTTAAACCTTGTTGCAGCAAAACGGATGTTTCCATATCTTTAAAAAGGCACCCCCAGTATCCACAGTTTCAGGGATCCACTGTGGGGTCTGGAACAGAACCCCAGGGGATACTGGGGCATGCCTGTACTGTGGCTAGTGACCAAATTTTGACAACACAGAAGTGGATCCTCCTCCTCCATATCAAACTTCAATCAAATACGCATTGCTGTAACAAACATGGCTAATTATTGTTTACTCTTCACAAACAAAAGGTTTATTAAAGTGCTGTTTTATTAAAATGCCAATACTGTTTTGTGAACCTAATTGTGCCTTTTTCTTATTGTTTCTGAGTGTTAACTTCTGTCTTGGCAGCTTGTTTATTCTGGTGAGAGCACAAATTGTCCTTGCCCCCCTCCTTATCACACTAAGCCAGAACAGTTATACTGAAGTCCTTCTAGCCAACACAGGCTAGAGTCATTCATGAGTTTTAAAATTTTTGGTACATTTTGTAGTTCTGTCAATACAGGTTGAGTATCCCATATCCAGAGTGCTTGGGACTGGAAGATGTCCGGATTTTTCTGGATTTTGGAATAATTGCATAAATATAATGAGAAATGCTGCTTCTTGCTCTTTTCACCGATACACATTTGGGAGTCTGCTGGCCTCTGACATTTTTCAACAATGTCTGTATAGGCAGACACCCAAAGCAGAGAATAAAAGTTACAGCGTGTATGTACGAATGAGCACAAGACCTTTCTACAGAATGTTTTAAAAAAGGTCTTGGACAAAAATGTCTGCATTTCAGACGTCCAGATAAGGGATCATCTACCTGTACATAGTAAAACTGTTTAAACCCAGCACTTTTTTGCTTGCCTTGATAAAAAAAGCATCATTCACCTTTTAAAATCCAGGCACAACTGTAAGGTGAGTACCACTGATTAATCATATGCTCCTGTAAATAATTACTTGGCACATTTTTATTAAATGCCCCATTGCAATCAATACTGTACTTCTGAATACAAACAGGAAATATTTTCAAAATAAGGAACCTAGCATAAGATACAACCTCAAAATGGTCAGATTCATTTGCATCATCCAGATGAATTTTCTCTTCAAACAAAGTCAATGGATCGCGAATAAACAAGTGAGCGATGTGCTGTGCCAAGAGGTGGTCAATGCCTAGGGATCCAAGACACTGGAGCATTAGCTGCTATTTTTAAACAGATAATAAAATGAACATCAATTTGACTGTAGTTATTTCACCAAGCATGAACTGAGGAGAAAGTAGAGCATTCATCATTGACATATGTAAGGAAACCTCTGGAGTAGAAAGGGAAATATGCTTCCTGGTGGGTAATATTACTATTTGCCCTCTGAGATTAATATTGCTTAAGACAAAGATTTACTATCTAGATGAGCTTGGAATTTGCTTTCCAGAAGATTAAAAAGTAGTACATCTAAGTCAGGGGTCAGGGAACTTTTTTACCTTTCACCCCAAAATATATTTAGATACGCTGACGTTACCCCCTTGACGTTACCCCCTCCCCTGCCAGAACAAAAGAAAAAAAATTACATATTGGAACCCATTGCTTTTTATTTGATTAATTAATGAACTTAATTAATGCTATGTAAATATGAAGTTGTAAAGAGTTTGGGTACACCTGCAGACCTTGAGAGAATAGAATTCAACCCTTCTGGGTTACAACTAGCTTACCTTTTTGACAACAGGTTTAGGTGCTTGGACTTCAGATTTCTCTCTCTAATGAATTCAGATTGGGGCTGGCTCCGGCTCACAGAGGCCAGCAACAGCAGTTCTGATTTTGTTTTTGTTTTCTGCTGTTCGCCTTGCCTCGTTGCCTCCCGCCTCTCTTTGTGTCCCTGACTCCCTGCGCAGGCGCAGGCACCCCAGCCCTCCCCCCACTCGCTCGCTTGCTCGCCCGCCCCACTCCTTGGGACAGCAAGACAAGGCAAACCCAGGGAGAGTCCTAGCTGCTCACAAGCAAAGAGACACGTCCACAGAAGTCCTCTCAACACACACACACACACGCCTGTGGGCACACACACACACACACACACACACACACACACACACACACCTCAGCCGCTCACCAGAGCCTGCCCCACGCCTGCACGTCTCGCGTCCCTGCCGGGCTCCTGGGTGGTGGCGACAGCGGCAGCTCCTCGGCCTCCCCACCCGGAGCTGGTTTGGGCTCTTCCCTGGTGTCAAGAACGTTGGTCATGAAGGAAGGATGAGGGAAAAGGGGGCGGGGCATACTCCTATCTGTCCATTACCCCCAGGAATTTCATTTTTACCCCATTTGGGGTAATTTACCCCTGTTCCCTGACCACTGATCTAAGTATTGTATACTTCAAAAAAGCTATTACAATGTTAATTACAAGAACTACAAGAATGTTAATTAAAGCAGAAGCCAATTCAAAGTATAACACCTCCCTGTCATATTGCATACTTACCTTCATTCACTAGGTGCTGGTAGATTTCTTTATCTACAGTCAAATCAATATCATTGTACTTTTCACCACATTCAGATAGGTAACTATCTATGGAATCATATCTGGATTTATTGATTCTGTAGCGATTGTTCTTCAATGGCTATGAAAATTTAAGAAAAGAGTGTCCTGAGCTTATAAACATTAAGCAACACCAAATAGTACATGCTTCTATAAAAACAGCATAATTTTTTGAAGTTGAAAATATGCATGTTAGTAATATAACCTAAGGAAGGTGGCATCATGATATTTTAAAAGTGTACAAAGGAAGAAGTCATAGGCTATGGTCCATATTAAAATTGTATGAGGAGTTTAGCCATATTTTACAGTTTAATTATATAGTAATTTGCTGCAGATTAACAGAAGTCTGTATTTTGTTATGGATTTTGCTTGTAATGCTAAATACACCTTCAGGAAATTGGTTCAGACACTCACAGTAATGATATCCCCCACTAGTTTTAGGAGTGCTATACAAAAGAAAATAATTAAACATTAGACATTTGCAAACCTATTTATAGGGTTGTATAAAGTACAATTTATAGGATTTGTCATGAACGAGGGGGGGTTGTAACCTCTGACCCCCCCTACTCGCCCACTTGGTTTGTACCCACAGCTTAGCCTTGGTAGTTCCAATCCGCTGCCACCAGCCCAGGTACCAGAGGAGTTTCCTGGGCTAAACTCCTCTCCTATCTGAGGTTATTACCTCAAGGGTCTCTACACTCACTCTTGCAGAGTGAGGAGGCTAAAGAATCACTGTGAGCCAGAACAAGGCAAAGAGGGTTTTTATTAAAAGATTTTATTAACAGTTTGCTAATGATAAAAGGGGGTGTAAAAACGGCCTAGGAAAATACAGAATCAAGGTAAGTATAAACCTGATAGGGTCTTGCTCCCACTCAGATCCTTTCTCAGTCTCCTCACTGCTAGGCCTCTCCCAGCAGCAACCACTCTGCCTCCTCACAGAGTGGTTCTCCCTGCAACTATTTTGTAGCAAAACCAGGAGGAAAGAGGGAGAGACTCCACCCATCCCCTGATCTCCAGCTGGAGATTCATCCAATTGGCTGGCAGCCACTCCTCCCCGCAGTCGGGACACCTCTGACAACAACAGACTAGGCCCTTGGAGATGCAAAAGTAGGTGAAGCCCATGCAACAACAATAGGTAAATGAAACATAGCTGCTCCATCACAGGGGTTTATAAAGTACAATTTGTGCACCGAGAGCATGCAAATTACTCTTTCATGCAATTTGTCAACGTGTGCTATATGAGATTTTGTGGATAAATGTGAAACATAAATGTAATGACAATATCACACACAAAGTTTTGCAATGTAGACAGAGCTGTATGTAGACAGAGCTGTACATTTCTAAACTGTAGACGAGGAGAATCTGGAAGTGGGCATAGAATCCCAGAGGAGTTTCCATTATAGGAGAGAAATATTTCTCAAGTTTGGCAGGGGGGACGGAGGGAAGAAAAGTTAAAACCATCCAAAATAAGTTGTATGCTTAATTTTCTTTTTTTAATTGTTGGGCATTCAAGTCTCATGCTGACTGTGCTAAAACTAACAGATGAAGGAACTACATTAAGTTTGAAAAGTATATTTTAGCAATGGGCTGATATTTTTTTACCCTAATTGCCTAAAAATCAACTGTTGAGAATGCTGAACATGAACAAAAGAATGTGGAAACTTTAGATTATATAACACAAGCAACTGTAATATAGATTGTATGTTCACACCAAGAGTTTGCATACACATACCTCCAATCCCCTCTCCTCCTTTGTTCTGTCATCTACTGATGCAGATATTACTCCCCAACGGCAATCAATATCTGTCACATAGCCTCTGTAGAATGGAGCTGCAGCACTTAAGGCCATCTAAAAGAACAATTTGAGAGTACTCAGTGCACTATGTTATATGTATTACCATATATAAAGATGTTTTTGTTTTGAAGATAGCAAAGTGCTCCATTTGCCTTCAACAGTAAAACTAACTATAGCACTTTATCATTATAGTGGTAGAATGTTTTTGGTGGTAATTTTCTGCTTCTAACCTACTCTACTTCTTCCTAATCTGGAATATCTGCTTTTATCAGCTGCGACTCTGGGGCACATGAAAACCTCAGGAAGCCATATCTGCAGAAGCAGTTTCATGAAGAATAATCATGCTTCCACGTCATCTGAACAGACTCTTGTGCACATTATGTTTTTCAAGTCAAGAAGCCTGTTCCAACTCCAAACTTTGTTTTAAGTAATTTTTTGTGTCTATTTTGATAAATATCTTTAAGGGGTCTGAAAAAAGGAAGTGATCCTTTTCCATGTGACCATCTATTGAGAAATGTGACTGTTCTCAGGGCCACTTGATGAGCCCTTGTCTTAAAAAAATTACATTAACTGATAAAACAAGTTATATTATGACAAATCTTTACACATGCAGAATCTGTTAGTTTTACCACAGTGCCTTCTGGATTCAGCAGTCTATAGCTAAAATAGAATTATTACGTACCACAATGGGACAAATTGTGGCTAGTTGATCATAAAGGTATCTTGCTTCAGAAATGCTGCAAGCCTGGAATGTTACCTGCAGAAGAATACCAAACCACAATTTAATGAAGAGTTATGCGATTCCCTGTAGCAAGCACTACAGTCAACTTCTTTGAGACAAGACTGCAAAAGAAAACTTCATTTGAACAATTTTACCAACAGGAAACCTGCTACAAAATATTTCTCCCCAACACATTGGTTTGGTAGTAGAGAGAATGGGAAAAGGGGCTTAGCAAGCATTATTGTCAATCTTTTTGTATAACTACCACTACCTGTTTCTTCACCTACCACCACCCCGCAAACTTACCTGCAAGCAGCAATTGCCCATCCCAAACCCCATGGCATCCATATATACATGGTCAGGCTTGGCTGCTCTTTCTGCTTCACCATCATCAGTAGGGAATGTTTCTATGAATGGGGATGGCGTATTCTTGTCCTTAAATACTGCGTAAGGTAAATGGACAAGACGTTAAGACCACGACTACTAACCTTTTCTGTCTTCTGAAAGGTAAATTGTTTGTTCACTCACTTGGTACGTTTATCACTACTTTTTCTCCTCTCCTGTGTCGAATGTTCCTCGTTAAAGTACTAAAATGAAAAAAAAACATTCTGAAATACTTTCTCAGGAGAGATATATCCCCACATTCATTAGTACCAGTAATTGTTTTTAAAGAACTGATTTGCATTTGAAATGCATTTTTCTTTCAGGAATTTCCCTTGATATTTATCTATGCTGCAAAATTAGGACAATAGCTGCATTGTTTCTTCATTCAGAGAATTATCTGAAGCATAAATGTTACAAGCTTCTAACAGTGAGGTTAGTGTAAGAAAGGGGGGCAACATTTTCTGGCTTAATATTGTGTGCACACTGCAACCCAATGTTCAGAGTGTGCAACAATGGGGAGGAGTGAGCAAGAAAATAGAAAAAAGGAGAAGTGCAACTGCACTGCTTGAAAATAGAGGCTCTTCAAACAAACAAAAATTCAGTCCTACTATGTATGACAAATGCCCATAATCTCTTGCCATGCACTACCCATCTGAGAACAGAGTCATGGAAGAACAGAGTGAAGGTCAGAACTACCAGCTGCTAGCATAATCGGTCTTTTATACAGATAAAACTGTAGCAGAGTCCATAAAAAATGCTTCAAGTTTTATATTACTGAGCAAAGTCAAGGTTAACACAACACTTAAAAATGATGATATACACTATTTTTTGTCCACTTTCAAAAGAACCAGCTATCCCAATGGAACATTCTACTCCACAGAAAGGAAAACATTTGACAGCATTATATGTGCAGAGGAGAGACAATGTCCCCATCTCCAACTATATTTACCTAAATCTGGGATGTTTGTTGATGGCTTCATCTGGGAAAAACAGAGATTTGGATGCTCCCGCTTCAACAGGTGTTGGGTCATATGCTGGTATCGTAAATCCTGGACACCCTAATCTATATATTTTAAAAGAAGTAACTGTTAAATGCTTTCCTGTTAGAAATCACAGATAACAAAAACATAAGCAGGCTTAAACTTATTAGAAGAAAAACAAATCTGAAGCAGTTTTTTCTGGAGACTGAAAAGTGGTGGAAGGGCACATCCATTTCGCCTGGAGGAAAGCTTGACCAGTTGTTTTTGCTCCACTTTCTGCTTCTGGATTTGTATTTAATAAATTCAAGAAGTTCCTATAGTGCAAAATAAAGACCTTCCAGAATGAAAGATGCAGGATCAAAACAGTGTTTTTTTAATTGGTGATTTACTTGTCTATAATGCCACACACAGAAAGAAAGCCAACTCGCTATCTATGAATTCTATTTTCTGCAAGGGGCAGAATTGCTGCTTACCTCATTATCTACACCTCTGTCCTCTTTATCCACTAGGCAGAGACCTTCCAAAGACCTTCAGAATGGCACCTGTGGCCAGCTCTGACCTCTTAAAATGGCCAGCAGAAGCATCCACCAGCCATGTTTAAGGGATCCATGTTGGTCACAGGTGCCATTCTGAAGCTCCCTACAGCCTCTGGAAGGTATCTGCAGTATTCAGAGATTTTTTAGCATGTCCTGCTGCACTCTGCTGGCTTCTTCTGATGGCAGATAAGGCACCCCTTGCACCTAACCCCATTGATCCCATAGGATCAATGATTTGTTATCTGCTATCTATGAGAATTTCCAGGAACCTAACTCTAGCGGATAGTGAGGACTGACATGATATGGTGCTTTACAAATAGGTTGGTAGGTCTCTTCCTTGAGGGGCTCACAATCCAGAAATACAGAATATGGAGACAGCAGAGCAAGGTAAATGTAGGAAAAAATCTGCTAATTATTTCATGTGCTAACACATAGTTGCTGTAAGGTATAACGACTAGGGAGTTGTGCCAACACAGAAAAGGTGAGATTTGTAGAAGGCTTTGAAGTGAGTGAGTGAGTGAGTGAGTGAGTGAGTGAGTGAGTGAGTGAGT
>JAJKFI010000012.1:16256959-16374296 GCA_029204185.1 Lerista edwardsae | reverse complement strand
AGTGAGTGAGTGAGTGAGTGAGTGAGTGAGTGAGTGAGTGAGTGAGTGAGTGAGTGAGTGAGTGAGTGAGTGAGTGAGTGAAATATGGAAGGGAGCTGCAGGCATAAGGAGCAGGAAGAGGGAAAAGGTGGAGTTTTTGAGGGAACAGGAGATCTGACAGCTGAGGGTAGTGATGCATGAGAACGTAAGTCTTGGGCAGGAATATAATGGGATACAAGACTAAAGAGCTAAAGACAGACAAGCCCACATAACAAAAGACTTTGCAAGTAAGAACAAAAGGAACTTGTACTAGACCTGAGAGAAGACTTACTCTTAGATATTTTATGTTAGCTTACTCTTAGGTATTTTATGTTGTAGCTTTAGCAACTCTGAGGAGAAGGGGAGTGAAATGCAAGAAGCAACATTACTAGAAATGTTTTCAGGTAATATGAAGTTCTAACAAAGAGTACTGTATCCAGGGCTCAAGCTGTGACCCAAAACAGACAATGCTCTGTGGGACTTTCCCACTCATTTCAAATGAAGCACGCACAAAACTAAAGTGGATACAGAGATATCACACCTGCACCAACTAGCTAGACTGGGGCAAGTAGCCACCATACATACGTAACTAAACAGCAAGGTGGGGAAAAATGTACTACTTGGGAAAGTACCAGAAAGATTTAAAGAAAAAACACTGTCTCAGTTACAAGCTCTTATTTGGCTGATAGCAAACTTAAACAAGCATACCTTCTCCTCACACGAGGGCCCTTTGAGCAAGCAGAATGTGCTTCTATTCTCAGAATGTGTTCACATTCACAGAAGAATGACTCTGGATGAAACTGACAAAATCTAACCTTGGAAATGAGGTAACAGTGCAAACGGCTTCATTTTCTCTCAGTACAGAAGCAGCTTCCAGACGTCGTTTTCTCATGTTGTCTTGCACAGTGTTAAATTCAGACATTGTTCCACCATATGGCTGTCCAGGAGTTCCTTCAATCATATAGCTTCCATACTCGGGTCTCCAGAGAGTAGGATGGCTAAGAGATAAACAATTATATATAAATATGAAGTATTTTCTATAACAAAAGCCATGCACAATAGTAATGACAGGTGACAAGAAGTGACTAATTTGAAAGCAATATAATACAGAAAAAAGCTTGCTAGCAATTGGTAACAGAATAGGTCAACTTTCTGTGCATCTTGCCATGTTAGAAGATGCTTCTGTTCAACCGTTCCAATTTACCTGGAAAAGGTTATGTCCATTTTAGATCTACAGAAGATTCACAGTTTGACCTCAACAGAGGTGTCTGAAGGGCACACCAGGTTTTTCTGAAAACTTTCTGAAACCTTCAGATGTGATCAGAAGGTGCTTCCAGTTGTGTCTGGAGGTCTGTGGGGCTTCCTGGAACCAAAAAACTTGATGTGTCCTTCCAACACCCGGGGGGGGGGGCTCAGAAAGCCTCCAGACACAACTGGAACTGTTGTGTCCAGGAGGTCAGGTGGGTCCTCCAATGAGGGTTGGAACCTGGAGTGAGTCAAATCTTTGGGTTTTGAACCTGGGGATAAAAAGGATCCACCTGTACTTTGAGAAAATATGTTCAGTGATGCCAGCTGAATACCACTATTACATGCTAAATGGACTCATAGGTTGAGGATGCTAAATTTGGCCACGCACAAATGCAAGTATAATTTTTATTTTACAAAGACCTGGGAAGTTGCATACAAAGCATTTGAGCAACTTGTTTAACACACACACACACACCAGATATTATCTATTCCAAAGACAGTATCATTGCAAGTTCACTATCAATATGAAAACAAGCACTGAACTGCTTAGGCCTGCAATTTTCAGCCACTGTACTGTGGCACACTGGTGTGCTGCAATTGATCCATCGGTGTAAGGTTGAAAATTGCTGTCTTAGGCCAAAACTCTTTCACCTTTAGAAACAAAGCTCTCAAATTTAGTAGTATTTTTCTGATCTCAATGTACAGATAAGTCAACAGGATTTCACCATTAATGTGCAGTTTTAAGAACTGTTACTACTTACTTAGGATTTATTCTTTCGCCCTTTTCTTGCAAAGTATGAAGAACTTCTTCTCCAGTTAAAGACAACCGTGCTCTCTTATTTTCATGGTCAAAAGCTACCAGCATGTATTCCACCTAACACAAAGCACAAACACCACCCACAATATCAGATTGATAACTATAAAACCAAACAGATTACTGTTATGTCATAATACAGCTGGTAATGACCCATTTGTAAATACAGCTGGTTTTCATGCCACTCACAATAGGCAAGAGCATCATGAATTCTTAACTTCTGATTTTCATGCCCGAAATTCCTTAAAGCTCACAGTACACCAGCTATGAGCAATATTACTCAGCAGCCTATGTTTCTATTCTTGCATCTTCAGGGCATTCTGATCAAGGATCAAAACCCACTAGGATTTTCCTCCAACAGGAATCGTGCTCCACTGATCTATTCCTGAGCATGTCAACTGAATGAAAACTATCCCTTTAAGACAATTATCCCTGTAAGAAACAGTTGCAGCTTGGAGAAAGCAGAATTGTTAGGAGCACAACTGGTCTGTCACATATTTACATGGCCAATACAATTGCTACTTTGTCAATGTGAAAAGCACATTATAATCTCTACCGATATAATTTATAGAGTGTTTGATGGTTATACCTGGTTATTTAGAACGCTAATGCTATGGTCCATTTGTGCAAGCCTAGCTATAGGTATGCCTGTTTCGCCTGCCTCTGATTGTAGCAGAACAGAGCATTTTAATCTGCATCATGTTGTCTGACATAACTAAAGGATGTGCAATACATACCACAAAGCAAGAAGTAGGGTTTAGATTTATTATAGAGAATAAATCCTGAGATTATAGTCATTTGTACATAGCTAAAGAAAAAATGTGGCAGATTAGAGAACAAAGACTGCTTTTCTTTGAATGGTATACCAGAGAGCAGGGCTACACTATAAACACAATACCAAAAGTTTTGTTCATTGCATTTAAATCTATACACACATACCGAGGACAAAACTAATGAGCTGTACTGTTTAGCACACATTCAATTTTTCTGTGCAGATTAAAATGAGATTGGATATGGTTTCATGGTATAGCAAAGTTGTTTTCCTACTTTTCTTCAAATAGGTGATACAATTCCAATCAGCGCAATTCCCATCATTTTTAGACATTTCATTTTATACATTGCTACCTCCACACACACTCATCCACACCAAAAAGTTCAAACAGAGAGAATACTGGTAAGGCATTAGGGTTACAAATACTAAGCATGTTTGCATTAAAACTCTTCTAAATTCCAACATTAAGTATTAATGATGGCATTAAGAAA
Source organism: Lerista edwardsae (assembly GCA_029204185.1). Classification (NCBI taxonomy): domain Eukaryota; kingdom Metazoa; phylum Chordata; class Lepidosauria; order Squamata; family Scincidae; genus Lerista; species Lerista edwardsae. The sequence continues at coordinate 16,370,953 of JAJKFI010000012.1, read as the reverse complement.
TGAAAGCAAGCAGTGTCTGTTATAACGAAGTCTAGCTTCCTACTGAGTAAGAGCAATGCTTGTACAAGAGCAAAGCAGTATATTTGGCCCCTCTTAGCAATGATGCTTGGAAGCAATCATACCGTTTCCTATGTTTCACTGCCAGTTCATAACAGAGCCAGTAATGGAGGTTTTCTGGGAAATTTTGAATTGGGAAACATTTTGATGCTCTAAAACTATTTTGGATCTTGTTTAGATCTAAAACTAAAAGCATATGTCATATTTCATGTGCTGGAACAACCTCTTCAGATGCTGAACTGATTTGAACTGAAATTATCGGGGAGGGGTAGCAAGACAACAATGTGCACTAAAATATGATTAAACAAATTTAAAGCTTTCTTTAGGGATGTATTTCTATTGCAAAACTCGTACATATTTAAGCCATGTCAACTACTTAGCATGGATTTCGCATACATACTTTAGATTTTAAGGGGGAAAACTAATATAAGGAAATGTAAACAGTCAACATGCTAACTTAGCAAATCCGAAGAGTTGCGAGAAACTGCATAGTTTAACTGCTAACTGGGCAAGAGGCACTTTTTCAAGTGGTGATCCTCTTATATTTAGCAGGGGGAGAGTAACTGTCCCTCTTTACCCCTGTGCAGTGTCTTTTTAAGTGGCTGTTGCTGGTGGTGGTCTGCATTTTTTATAGATTGTGAGGCCTTTTGGGACAAGGAGCCATTTAACTTTATTATTCGCCTGAAAACTGCTATATAAAGCAGTATATAAATATTGTTGATTGATATTGCATCTATTTATTGTTTGTCAATTTAAAGAAACAATACCTTTAGACATGCAAGTATTTTTCAAGTATAGAAATGGAAAAACGTCCGCCCTGATCTATATGGAAAATCCTTCCAGATTTTGCTACATATGGGAAAGACTCACCACTGAAGAAAGGTCTTTGTCAGCATCCCTGTGTCACATTTTGAGCGAAGCACAGCTCTTACAGCCCAATTCTATGAATTCGGGCTCATAAAAAAGTTCCACTGAGTTCAATGGAACAATGTGCTTCCAGGTAAACACACACTGGATTGCAGTCTTAGGCTAAACCAATTGACACCACGCCTTTCTAAACAAAAGTTATTAAAAAACCTAGTGTACAGGTACACTAACTTTTCAAGATGTCTACCTCTTCAACTCAACGCTCTATTAACACTTCTTTCAAGGTCCAGCCCATAGCAACTTGGCAAACTGTCCTGACAGCCTTTGTTGCCTCCAGCTTTCTAAACACTACCATACCAACACTATCATACCACATATGCAAGTCAGTTTGTCAAACCACTAGTGAATTTTCTCTCTCCAGATTTTTCCTTTTGGTAAAACGATTTTCAGGCACTATTAGTAGCATACTGAAAAAAAAAAACCCCAGACTCAGAGATATGGGCAAGGTAGTGATAGTTCAACATTACATGGTCTCAGAATGCAGGCATGCCATGGTATCTACTTGGTTTCCATTCCAACCCCCCACCCCATGGATACCTGAAACTATGGATAATATGGCATGCCTTCTAAAAGATAACAGAACATCAGTAGTTTTGCTGCAACAAGGTAAAAAAGATTTATTTAATATTCCCCTTTTTAATACGTGCCCCAGTATCCATGGATAACTGAAACCAGGGATACCAAATCAGTAGATACCAGGACATGCTGTATATGGATTGGCTTAAACCATATCAGTATGGTTTGGGGATCAAGGCCTTTGCCCCCTTGGAAGAGGACCTATGCTGGGAACTGGACAGGGAGTACATCACTGGTTGGTATGAAGGCTGCTGAAAGGTCCAGCACTAGCATCAATCACTGTATTGCTCTAAATGTACTGTAGGATCAGCTGGAACCATTTTGTTCAGGTTTTAGGTAGACAGCAAGTTTCAAAAGGAATTGCTGGGAGGGGGGTATTTAATTTCTTGGCCTATGGAATTCTATCCTGCTGCTCATGGTGCTCGACACCTACACAAAAACACTTCAAGTGCACATCCATAGTAATACTAAGTAAGAATTTTTAACATGTGCATTCAAATCTCAGGGCTCACAAAGAGGGCTGTGGTGCAATTTTGCAATCATCTAAAAATGATTTCTAGAACATTATTCTAACTAACGAATATTCTTGGTAACTGGGCAAGAGGCACTTTTTCCAAGTGGTGTTCCTCTTATATTTAGCAGGGAGAGAGTAATTGTCCCTCTTCACCCCTGCACAGTCTTTCTAGTAGCTGTTGCTGGTGGTCTGCCTTTTTTTAAGATTGTGAGCCCTTTTGGGACAGGGAGCCATTTAACTTTATTATTACTATTTGCCTGTAAACCGCTTTGTGAACTTCGTGTTGAAAAGCGGTATGTAAGTACCTGTTGATTGATTTTCTCTCACTGCAACTGACCTGAGGACCAGTTACTGAGAATGTTCCGTGGTATATAAGTACCTGATTGATATTCAAAAGGCATACAACTACAGGTACACACTGCATTAAAAAAATTCTAACACAGGATACTCTTTGATCCACACCCAAAGGTGAAACAAAGCCAGGAAAATCCCACATAGAGTCTGTTAAAAACCATTGAAACTGACAGGATTTAAAGTAGTCTAGGGCTGCAATCCTAAATATACACATTTGGGAGTAAGCTACCCTGAGATTTATTCCTGATGAAAGATCTACAGAACAGAGCTAGAATCTTGTACAGGATTCCAATTCAGATCAGCACAATGGTTTTAGAAGTTCTTGTGTAACATTAAAGGAACGCTTTGCTTTTTTCTGAGAAAAGCAACAGAGGTGGTTTCACACAAGTGTGACGGTACAAAGGTGAACATAAGAGACCACAAGCTGGCAAGTCATTATGCAACATGCATAGCAACTGAACAGGTGCAGATATACAAAGGACTGTAATAAGTTCTCATTCAAAAACAAAGCCATTACAGTATTTGTATTCAGCTGATAGAAGTGGAAGAGAGTCTGTGCAAGGAGTCATGTGGTCAGTACACCATTCATAGACTCATGCAACTAACTGGAACATGATAAACTTAAGACAGATCTTATTCTAATATGGCCAATCAGGCTGCATTTGATGTGCTTCAGAAAATTTGTAACACTAGCTATTAAGGGATTTAAAATGCAAGAAAAGAAAGAGTTTAAGACAAATCCTACAAGAAGCTTGATACTCTTAACACAGCAGCTGAGCATAGTGTGTGGAATGAAGAAACCACTAAAAATAGTAAATCAAATCACATTCAGGTTCATTTCTTTTCCTGTTCTCCATTTTTGTTGATATCTGGTTTGTTTTTATATACAAGTTGTAAATAGGATATCCAATAGTGGGATTTCTCCGATAGTGTTTACTGGTGTGTTAACAAAATTGTTTAGGGAACCTGTCCATATACAACAGTATTGCTGCAATTCAAGAAAGAATCTTTCTGTTCTGTAAAGGAAATGCACCATAGATTTCCCAGCGCATGCAGTGTTCTCTTATTTATTGAAGGGAATATAGAAGGTTCTAAATACAGAGATACACAAGTATCAAAGCCTGTGACTCATGCTTACTCAACAACAATTCAGTTAAGGGTACCATAGGCTGCCAAAATAACCAGGACCAGAACAATAGCTCCTCTGTGAGAAAGGACAGTTATATTTCTTTCAGTTGGCCAATGTTTGACAATAAGTATGCCTTATTGGACATCTTCTGTTCACAGACTAAGATGCTGCCAGATAAGGCAGTGATGGCGAACCTGTGACACGCATACCAAAAGTGACATGCCATGACCTTTTGAATGACACACCAGCATTTGCCAACAACTACCGAGTTTGTTTTTGTAATTGATTTTTTGTAATGATTTGATGTTTCTAATGCATAGCTCACACATGACTGGACTGTATTTTTTAAATAAATGAATATGTAAATAATTGTTTCTCTTTTGTTGGGGATGGGGAGTTACACCCCAACACAGTCAAGTTAGACATTTTTGATACAGCACACCAAAAAAATTCGCCATCACTGAGCTTGGGTGATATGAAAAAAGCCCAGACCCTTTTGCTGCACAAGAGTAAAACACCTTTGCAGTGACACAGTGCAGTCCACTGAGCATGGGAGAAACTTTGAAACAAAACGAAACTGGATAGATTATTAACACCTAGAGAATTTTCAAATCTAACCCTAGGGAAATCAGTCTTCATCCACCACATATGACAAATCGAAAAACTGAGGTTTCCACAGCACAGAAATCAGATGCTACAGGAACAATATGGGAACTGTCCAGGCTAACCTTTTTTTTTTTTTGCACTCCTACTTATCCTAGATAGCAAAAGTCCTGAACAGCAGTCTGGAACAAAGAGAGATGCCTCTTAGCTCCTGGTAGGAAGACTGGGAAAAGTACAATCAGTAACTGGAGCCGATTTAAAAATGAAAAGTTTGTTTAAATGAAAAAAAGCAAAAAGGGCGGTGATAAAATAGTCAAAACATTTTAAACTGCTAAACTTAAAAGCTTCTTTCTGCTTTAATTTAGAGGCAGATCTTGCATTAAGGAGCAAAACACCTCATCTCCTGTACTGCAGACAATTATTCCTATCCAATAGGACAGCCCTCCAGCTGAGAGACAAGGTGGCCCCAGACAAATGACCAATCACTTTGTTCAGTGTTGTGATCAAGAGGCCTATAGCATCCTTTGGATCAATTTTCTGTTGAATGATGTCACCATTCAGCCTCACTGGCCAGGTCATGGTTACCTGAGCATCCTTACCCAACTTCCATCTCTGTCAGCTGAGCAGCTACACGCAATCTGGACTAATGACAGCTTCAGTATGAGGGTTCAGCTAGACTGATGCTTCCTGATATGAAGAAACTGGAGCTGCTCAATACCTCAGGATTGCTGTTATTATACATCAAGCACATATTATACGTGTGCACATAAACACACATAAGGGGGCTAGGTTTGGGATAAAAAGGGGAAGATTCAGGGATTGCCACATCAGCCTTATTCTGTCATGGATATTTTTCCTTATGCTTTTGTTTCCCTAATCAACTAGAATCCATCAGGTTTCTTAAAAGAAGATTCAATCCAAATGCTTTGAAAAACAAATGCAATACATTGTTATTCAGGAAAACGTAATACTACAGTAAGGTCCTAATGATTTAAAGAACCAGGTGTTAAAATTACACACCTATCCATATTAACCAAAAGGTAAAGACAAATTAACAAATCACAAATTAAGGGTCAACATAAATAACTGATTATGTGGTTTCACAGACTAGACCATACTAGCCTAGTCACCAACCTGTGGACTGCTGTGCCAAGAAAAGTAGTCCCTGCATGGCGCTTACTATTGTGCGCTGCAATTACTTATCTTTCCAGTCGATCGCACAAAAAACCGATGCTGGGCAGCCACTTCTGCTGCCCATTGCTCCAGCAGGCTATGTGTTCAGGTTTCTAGTAGGAAGCAGCTGTGCAGTAAACATTTCTGGGGTGATCAGCTAGAAAGGTAAACTGCTGTGGTGCGGAAAGGCAAGTGCTGCGATGACATTTTCATACTCTGGATCCAGCCTACCTGCCAGGGTCTAGCTCCTGCTCACCTAGAAGAAAGTCTCACTGAAATCAGTAAGACTTAATCAGCATTGTTGGTTCAGAAGTATAAAGGTGGTGAATTTTTAATAGGTACCCCCTAGATTGGAAAAATCCCAGACAGCACATGAGATGGAAATCTAGAAAGTTGATGCTAGAAAGGATGAAAGGGAGAACACTCTCAAATTGATGAAGGAAAGGTCTCCCACCAGCACATCTGGTTGGGCTTTAAGTTGGAGGCAAAACAGTGCAGAGACTGGGATCAAGAAACAGTATGATTATTGGGAAGAACATATGTAGCAGGCAGATATTTAAGTTACCATACAGTTTTATTTTTTCAGATGCAGAGAAAACAAAGGCAAGGTGCAGAGAAGAGAAGGTGCAGAAATCCTGGCAAGAAACTTGTGCACATTTGAAATTAAAGGAATGTTAGGTTTTTTTAAAATTTATTCACATTTTTATACCGCCCTTCCTCCAAGGAGCTCAGGGCAATGCACATAGTTCCTTCTCCTCCTTTTTTCCCCTCACAATAACCCAGTGTGGTAGGTGAGGCTCAGAAATAACAACTGGACCAAGGTCACCTAGGAAACTTGATAGTTGAGTAGGGATTTGAACCTGGATCTACCAGGTCTAAGTTCAGCTCCCAAACCACTATACTGCCCAGAAAGAAGACACAGGCTTCAGGAAATTATCTGAGAATGAAAGAATAATTCATGAGTAAAAGATGAGTGGAAAAAACAACATAGAAAATTATACAGCATTAGGTAGGAAGCTATACAAAAGTATGAAAAATGAATGTGTGAATTATCTTATTTTGTATCCCATCTTTTCATAATATATATCCAAGGGAGCTCAAACGAGCAACACATTACAAATTCATAAAAATAATTACACAACCACAACACCAGCCAAAAATGGCACATAAACACAGATGGAATAAAATGAGCAGCTACAATAATCTCAATTTGAAAACGCATGTTGAAATAAATTAGTCTTCACTGCCTGTCTAAATACGGCCAGATACATCTACCCTCTCATCTTGCAGCTGAGAAAATCCTCTTCTGTGTACATCTACTGCTCTATCAACTGAAAACAGGAACACTTTCAAAAAACAGCAAATTGTAGAAAAAGTTGTTGGAAGACCTCTAACAAAAAGCAGAGCCCTCCAGTAGCTTCACATGAAAAAGGCAATTCACAAAACATTCTACTCCAAAGTCATTCAAATCCAGGACTTGCATTCAGATTGGACGCAAATCCTTTATACCAGTGTAGATGGTAAATTGGGATAAAATTCCCTGACCAAATGGCTCTTGTCCATCTGGAAGATGCATTCTGCACCTGCTGGTTTCCAGGACAGTCTAACCTGGAGGCAATAAAGGCATGAATTACTAAGACCACACAAGATTGGTCCAGGAAAAAAGTTGCACTTGACATGCAAGGTAAAAATAATTCCTGGCAACCAATGCTACCTGGGTATCCAGGGCAGAACTGGAGTCAGGAACACTTACATTGTCAACAATTCCTTCTGGGGTGAATGCAACTGAACATCTACTTTAGGACTATCAGAAGAATCACCAACCCCTCTATCTCTTTACTTCTGGTGTAAGCTTCAATCTAAAACTATCCCAACACCAATTCATGACTTTCCCTTTGGGTAGCAGAAAATGGAAATGAAAGATAGTGCTGTGTGTCATCCACATATGGAAGGCAGAACAAAAACTAATGGTTTATCTAACACAAATAGATTTAGAGAAGAGGAACCAGAAACAGGAAATGAAGAGAAGTCACTCACAAAAGCAAGAATTTTCCCACAACCTTCAGGCAATACATAAAAGAATCCCTGGAGTGCCAGAACAGTATTTCAAGTAAAAATGAACTGTATGTCTCTCATACACAATGAAATGCAGCCAAACTCCTGGAATCAAGCTTAGAATTAATTGTACAGAATTAAACACCCACTATTCAGTTTATTTCAAATTAGGATATAAGCAACAGAGGAACTAAAAACCAATGGAAAAATATGGTCATTTTCTAAGAGCAAAAAGTTATAAAATTAAAGGAAGAGACCCATGTCAAAGCTAAACTTTGGTATAGTCAATGGCTTTTAGATGTGCAAGCTGCTCCACATTTGTAGTCTTGATATAATTCTTACAACAACCCTGTAAGATAAATGTTACCCACATATTGCTGCTAGGAATGGCTTGACCAAGGCAAACCCTAGGAGGGAAAGGTGAGATGTATACTGGAAAACTCAATTTGCAGACTTTTATCTGCTACACCAGTTCTTTTAAGTATGCACTCTCACTCTCCCCCCTTTAAGAGATTTTTAAAATAATCACCATACTAAAATTGCCACCACACAAAAATTGCCACATTATATATATGGCAATTACATTAAACGGTTGAGAAACAACTATCAATATTTTAAAACAAATTTATAGTTTTCACTTAACAAACTACATAAAGAATGGAAATGAAAGTAGAGTTGATTGTACTTATTCAGAATATGACAGAACCACTTGTTGAAATATATTTGTTATTACCAAAGCTTCAAGACAGGTGCTTTTTGAGGTACAAAAAGCAATGGAAGAACTTATAATTTAACTATCAAAAGCTATCACTCACCAACCTCATGTGTCCTGTTCAAATCACTAGGTGTAGCAACACTCATCTTTGGGTAGGATATGTACTTGTTTGTTTTCTGGAAACAGATTAAAGTTTGTCTTTCACAATGAATCTAGACTGGAACTGTATGAACACTTACTTCTAAGTAAGTACATTTACTCACTGAACAACAAGCCTTACCTTTAGGTAAGCATACCCAAGCACTGCAATACATGTGCGACAAGTCTGTTGCATCTTCTAATTTAATCATCAAGGAGTACTTTTAATACAGCCAAGCAGGCTCATGTTGCCTACTAAACAAATTAGGCTAAATTATAGATATTGTTCTAAAAGTAGTCTAACAAAATGCTGTTTTATTGGTCTCTTGCTGAAACTCTAGAAGAAGTGGAAGCTACAAAGATGTTAGCTACACAAATATTCATCGTTTTAATCAAATGAAGACTTGTTGGCTAGTGTTATTCTTTATTACTGAAATTATCGTTTCCTAAAGCTATTTCCCAGGGCAGGAATAAACTTTGATTATAGCAGTATCTAAGAGGCTCCATTCTGCTGATGAAACAAGTTATAACTACCAGTAATTTTTCAAAACCTAGTTCTAGGTTCTTTTTAGGAATTTGCCTAATTGGCATACAAGACCTACTTCAAGTAACCAAGCAATACTACACCTACAATCTGTACAAAAGTGTCTATTCTCTAACTCAGCTAACAATTTTTTTGAAGGTTAAGTTCCAAAGATGGAGACCTAGCAAATGCTAATCAAAGCCTTACTTATATTAGCAAGCAAGACTGGAAAAGGCCATGTTTAGGGAGTAATTTTGCTTACTCAACACCCTCTAACTTATCTTCTTTTCTTTTAAATTAAAACTGTGGCAAGAATTCAACTTCACATGCGGTGCTTTGTTACATGGGCATTTTTTAAGAAGTATACAAAGAGATTTGGATCCAATTCAACGTAATTGCTTTTTACGGACAATCATCTTCAATTTTTGGAAGGCACCATGGCCCCAAGCATCACAAGTCTAGAGATGCCATATGAAAGAAACTTTTAAGTGAATGGAATAATTATCAGAGAAGTGTCTATTATAAAGTCATATGGCAAACTTTTCAAATAGGCATTACTGAGTTTAATTTACAGATGTTTATTAAGAAACTTCTAAGACCAGAAACCACATACTTCTTGGATTTCCACAGTGAAGGTATTTGGATACAGAGAAAGCTATAAACACAAGCTGCCCAATAGCAGAATCTCACACATATGAGTCTGCCTTCTTTAAATACAGACACTTTTTAGTTCTTGCAAATGAACACTTGTTAGAAACACTTGAGAACTTTCAAGACTGAAGAATGCCTTAAGAAAATTCTATAAAGCAAATTGCTTCAAACAGGAACTCCAAGCTCCACACTGTTGGCAGAACCATGTCCAAAAATACAGGGTGGGGCAAAAAAAGGTAACTGAAATGTTCATGCAATTTATACACTATACTACGCCAGTTAAGGCTCTTTATCATATGACTGCATATACTACATGCCTTCTTTCAATGTGAAGCACATGTTGCATACAATCAATTATGTGAGTAAACCATGGAGTTATGAGAAACAGGAGGCGGCATGACGTCATTTTCTTGAAGCCATGGGTATACAAATATGGCTGACTCAGATCATTGCCGCCAAGGAGGAGGATTGCCGCAAATTCGCGAATTCACGAATAAAAATCTCTGCATACGGGTGTGCGAATCGCTGTACGAAAAATGGGATTTAATTTCCACGGAAAGATTCATGTATTCACATTACATCAGTTCAATAAAACTACAATTCAGTGAAACAGTGAGTGCATTATTTTTGAAGCTGTGTAATTTCTTGTTGTTCCTAGCAGTCTTATTCACCATTTTCTGACACCCACTGTTAATGGTCTAGAAGGTAAAAAAAAATATTTCCCCCCGTCCTTTTTTCCCCCTTCCCGTTTACACTTTTTTTCCCGCCTGCCATTTTCTACTATAATATTTTCAAAATTCTGAACATTAACAGAATTTGTTTTATGGGGGAAGGGGGTGAGTGTAGAAGTTTAAAAAAATACTCTTAATAGTCTAGAAGTAAAAAAGAATTACTCTCATATTGACAACTACTTGTGTTATGAAGAGATTTTAATGTAATTTTCCTATATATTTATCTAATTTTTGCCCACCCTCCCCTTTTTTTCTTTCCTTCCCGTTCACACTATTTCTGCTTGTGCAGATTTAAATAAAGTCTGTCAAAATAGTGCAATCTGAGTTAAAATAGACAGCATTTCATCAGGTATGTTCAGTAATATAATTATGAGGAATTTAACCTTGTAAGTGCATATTAAATCATAATCAGGTTACCAATAATGTTTCTACACAATCACACGTTTTTATTTTCGTAAGTTTTTATTTCAGGAGTAAACTATTCAGTCCTAAACAGTATGAGCAAAGCAATCTGAAATGCTTGGAATGAGGATTGTTTTGAGTCAACCAACATGGCTGCTAAGCCCGCCCCCTGGCTTCAATTCGCTCCTATTAATTCTTAAGGCAGGGCGCCTCCTGTTTCTTATAACTCCATGGAGTAAACATATTAGAGTGCTGTTCTGGTGTTACGCCATCCATCACTTATTCAATGTTTGTGCAAAGCTTGTTTCACATCAACGCCACAAACTCTACATCTTTCTTTTAACATTCCCCATAGAAATACATCACATATCATGAGGTCTGGACTTCTAGGTGGATCAGGAAAGTCAGACCCTTGAGAACTTTCTCCAACACTAGACTTTGTGGTCGTCCAGACTTATGATTCTGTTACCTTTTTTGCCCCACCCCATAGTTTGTGACACTTATATCTATTCTTGCATTTTTCATGTTTAACATTCAATTGTAAAACCTTCTTTTCTGAAGGCTTCCTTTTCAAAGAACAAGGAGGTTGACCTCTTGGTAGTAGTGAAGAAATATGTGCTCTACAAAGACTGCCATTTACTCAGTGGTTAAGTCATTCTACTACACAAGACATCTGTGCAAATGTATTGGGGGGGCTTTAATGTGCTAATTTTGTACATATGATCCTTGTAAGCCACATGGCAGTTGTGTATAGTCCCTACTAATACCCTGATAATCCAAAGAGCAAGCCTACAAGATAGCAGAAGGCACCAGCCACACAGAAAAAGAACAAGTTCCAAGCATATCCTTTGATCTAGATTCTGCACTTTAGTATTGCACTAAGAGTACCAAACACAGAAAAGTCTTCTCAGGAGCATAATGTCAACACAGGATAGTAAATAGTCTTATATTTGTATTTACCTCAATTTCTAAAATAGACTAGCCAACCTATTAAGAATTTGGAAAATCATGTCGATGACTCCCTCTCCTATCCCCCAAAAGCACTTTTCTGTATTCTAAAAATTACAAATGTATAATGGACAGGACAACTATGGTGGAATGCCAGATAACTCCTATTAGCTACTACTGTACTGCATTTCTATTAAGCATACAGCTAATATGTGCCAGCCTCAGAAATACAAAAGCCAGACTACAATTGACTGAAATTTTTCAAGCAGTAAATTTCTCTGGTGATATTGGTGGATGTCAGTGTATACACAACTTAGTAATTATTAACTATTGTGGAACCTTGGACAGCACTGGGTATTAAACAGACCCAATACTATGATATTATGCTCTAACTCTAGGGAGACTGTACACCATTATCCCCAATTATTATTATACCATTTCCACACGTAAATCCGTGATAACAAGGTAAGCACTATACCAATAAGTCAGGTGCAATTTGGTAAAATATATGCCTAAAATATCACCGCTGAGCATGTAATGAGTGAAGCATATCATCTTTTATTTGTGGTGACTTCAAGAACACCTTACTTATGAAAAAAAGGCACTGAAGCATAAGGTCCACGGACTAAACTCTGACAAGCGGTCTCTAGCTCCCAAATACTTCTGCTTCAATACCCTTTATACCACAAGAGGCTCTTTGTTGTTTTTCCTGGGACAGACTAACAAGGCAACCCCGCTGGAAGCCTTGCCGCGTACGAACCAAAAGTGCAAGGCAGAAGCAATCGGAAGGAAGTAAACCAAAGCAGCCCACACCGCACGCTCAAATGACAGACCTCACTCACACTGGCACCAGCCCCAAACCTCAACGTGCCACACTTCTCTGCATGCGGTTCGACAGACAAGAGAATTGAAACGGGGACGGACTTGAGTTTCCCACGTGAGTCACAGACTCACTACAAGGTCTTTGAGGGCTTGTCTCACGGTCTCTCCCCAGCCACAGAAACACGCGCTGCCTCCTTCTTGCTCCAGCACCCCCGAGCCCCTCCAGCGGCCTACCTCCCAAGACTGTCGAACAATAACGCGTTTGCAAACTTAAACCACAAAAAGAGGACAATGCAAAGCAGTAGCCTATTTCTCCACGGACAGAAGCAACTTCACCACCACCAAACACCCGCTTCTGGCTCCCGTTACCACTCACCTCGTCCCCCCACTTTAAGACGTCCTTGTGCCTCTCCCCGACGGCCCGGTAGATGTGCAAGAACTGGAGGATGCCGTGTTTACGCACGTGCTCCGCGTGCCGCTGCGTCTCCTCCCAGCTCAGCGGGGAGCCCTGCGACAGAAGCCCCATAGCCCGGAATAAAGGTTGCGGGGGGGGGGAGGAAGAAGAGGCAGAAGAGCAGCCGCAAAAGAGGACGCCGGTCTTGCAGCAACAGCAGCAGAGAGAAGTACGGTACTTCAAGCGGCGGGAAGGCAGGACAAGCCGCCACCGGAGGTAATAAATGCGTGACTCTGCGGAGCCCCGAAAAGCGCTTCCTCCCTCCTTGCCCTTCTTCTTGCCACCGCCACACCCCCCGGGCTGCCTACGGATGGAGCAGCCGGCCCCAGCTCGCGCCTTCGGGTGGTGGCGGAAGCAAGAGAACGCCAAGGAGACCGGCAGCAGCGACGTTCTCTCTCTCGTGCTAGTGTGTGTGTGTATGGGAGTGACAGAGGCGATGACCGCCCCGGTAGGAACAGCAGCGGAGCACGTGATCAGAGGGGGGGGGAGAAAAAGTCAAGAGCGCGCGCCTGCGCGTTCTGTTTCTTGCTCTGTCTCTTTTAAGCGCGAGAGAGGGGCGGAGGGAGGATCGCGGGTTACTTAACGCGTCATCCAGTGACTCAGCACTTTCTCTCCCCCTTTCCCCCCCTCCCACGCCGCGCTTTCTTCTTTATCAGCTCCAGGAAGAGGTTAGGTGTAATTGTGACCTCTTCTGCTCGCGCTCCCCTTGCGGCGTTCAGGAGGGGGTGGGGTTATAATGCGCCTCTCTCTCTCTCGTTGACTTCACCCCGTAATTGAAGCCCCCATGTGCATGTACTGTATATCTGCACCAAGGAGGTTGGATTCATGATCTGCATGGACAAGCTTGTGCCTGTATCTGTGCATGTATTAAAGAAGGTTAAAAAAAGTTGGTGCCGCTGCATCCTGATGACTGAAGCGTATAGTATACATTAAGGTGAACGAGTGGAGTATAAAACATGGACTTTGTACCAGTGGGGTGATTGTTTCATAGGGACCGGTGGGGCCTGGGCATGAGCTGGGGCCCTGGCCAAGAGTGATCAAAACAAATACTTATTCAAGAAAACGTTTTTCATACAGCACAATCCTATGCATGTCTACTCATTGTAGCCAATTGGGCTTACTTCCAGGAAAGTGTGCATAGGATTGCAGCCTTTCCTCACTTGGGCCTCCAGTGCAGCTCGCAACAATCGTCATTTCAATTAAGGGCGCATTCCTGAGTTAAGCCAGCACACAGACCTGAGCCATCCTCCCTGACACGCTTTATGGTGGCCCTTGTGCTGGCCAAACTTTGCTGGCTTAGTTTATGCTGTTTTAACTCCAGTTTAGGGTTGCACTCTTAATCCCTGTAGCAGAGGGTCATGTGTTGTATATTTTAGCAGCCATATTCAGCCTCTGCCTAGCCAAGAGGAGCCCCCCCCCCAACCAAAGAGGTCCGTCAAAATGTCAGACTTTTCACACGCCTTAGTTAATGTCCATGCAGGGTCAGTGACCGCACAATCCTATGAGCACCTCAGAAGCAAGTCCCGTTGAGTTCAATGCTACTTACTCCCATGTAAGCAGCACTGCATATAGCAGTGGTTTGTGCACAGTGGGGAGCTGTAGAATCCTCACAAAATCTGCAGTGCCCTAGGACTGTAGCCCTAATGGGAAGCTGTGGCCAATGGCCCAGTAGGTCGTGGGAGCCACCAGTTGAAAAAGTTTGGGAACCACTGGCACATAGAATTGCAGCTACATGGTTCAGGCAGGGCAGTTAGAACCTGCCTTGCCTAGCCACTGTCGCCAACTGTGCCTCCTCTCCACAGCAACACCTTAATGGCTTGTCTTTGACACCTTCCACCTGTGCCCAGTTCCCCACCCTCCCAGGCTTGATGTTTCATAGTTGCCGTAGCAATGGGGGGTGGAAAGCTGGGCTCACTCCTTCCTTAGTCCTGTAGCTCTTGCAATCATATAAACCTCAAGCAGCTTTATGACTTCTAGCAGCTACCCTTTCTCTCAGAGAAGGGTAAGGCTGCAATCCTGTGTACACTTACCTGCAAGTAAGCCTCATTGAAAACAAATGGAGTTGATTTCTGAGTAAACAGGCATAGGATTGTGGTATAAGACTATTATGACAAAATGAATACTTGACCTTCAGCATAAAGCACAGAAAGGCAGTATGAGGAAATGAGGCAACTTCTGGTGTCCTGGAGCAAAAGATCATGACAGTAGAAAAGAAGGAATGTAATTATCTCTCTGGGCTAGATGAACTGTTTGATTTGAGAAATGACAACTGACATCAGGAAACAAATATGTTACAAGTGATGCTTTTCTTTTAGTGCTTTTTGTTATCTATGTTCTTGTATTTAAATTGTATTGTATCCTGTATTTTTCTTGTATTTAAATAGATAGATCATTACATTCCTTTGCCTCTTCGCTGCTGCTCGCCACTTCTTCGCCTTCGCCGCTGCTTGCCGCCGCTTGCCACTCGCCTCTTCTTCCCTGCCGCGTGCCTCTTCTTTGCTGCCGCTCGCCGCCCCGCCGCTGCTGCTGTTCGTCCTCGCCGC
This sequence comes from Lerista edwardsae, assembly GCA_029204185.1. Taxonomy (NCBI): domain Eukaryota; kingdom Metazoa; phylum Chordata; class Lepidosauria; order Squamata; family Scincidae; genus Lerista; species Lerista edwardsae. Next base: position 16,355,638 of record JAJKFI010000012.1, on the reverse strand, counting down.
TTTGCTCCATTGCTCGCCACCGCCGCTCCGCTCGTCCTCTTGCCGCTGGTCCGTCCATGTGGTTTGTAAACTGCCGCCTGGTGAAGTATGCAGGTGCTGACCTTGCAATTCAATTGGGTGGTAGGGAGAAACATCAGGGGACTGCCCACACAGCCCACTAGCCTCTCAAATCCACCTTAAGGTGGAGGGAGCCCTTAAGCAGTTGCAGGGGGAGGCGCCATGTTGTGGGGGGGCACCATGCAAACGGCGTCCCTGAAAAATGGCACCCACGGCTCTTACCACCCCCCGCTATACCCTAAATATGCCTCTGCTTAGGAGTGTTGCAAACATGCCGTATCATTCCAGAGCAGGCTGGGCTAGCATAAGGACATGTACCAGCCTGCCTGTGCCAGGACCCAGAGCCAAGTTAAGGCCAGCTGAGTTTGGCTGTTCTGGGGTTGGGGCTGGGGTTGGGGTTGGGGCGGGTGGGGGGAAAGTGGATTGGGGCAGGGGGAGATTGGACCCAGGAGCAGGAAGGCCTGGGGAGGGAGGTGGAGTTTGGCACTTTTGCCAGATCCTAACCCCGTCCCAATCCTGCTTGGCCCTGATCCAGGCTGCTTGGATTTGCACCACTGATTTTGCTAGTGCAGATCCAAGTAGTCCCATTGGGGTGGGCAGCCACTTGCCAGCAGGTAAGGGGAATAACTTCCCCTTGCCCTGTGCCAAGCGGCAGCTGGCCCCAAACCCGCACTGGATACATTGCAGGCCAAATGGCCTGCCTTTTCTGGAGCGAGTTAGAATTGGTCTGTCCGGTTTATGTTTTTGTTACATATTTTTCCTTCTGCATTTTTGTATTGCTAGAAGCCATGCAGCTTTACAAGATTCTGTGTTTTGAGTGCTGATAGTAGTTGTTGTGGGCTCAGGGCAAAACCTGGCTCACCAGCCTCCATGGCTGCCGGCTGCCTTTGGAAACTGTCTTAGAGTTGGCCAGGTGGCCAACATGGGCCCTTGGGCAGGGTGGCACTTCACTGACCCCTGATGCCAGGTGACTACTCAGCTGCAGGTTTTAGGTCTATGTTCTATCTCTTTAGGAGCCAAAGCAAATGTTTCATGCCAGATTTATTGAAGGGTTTTAAGCCCACTTGTTGATACAACCCAAACCTGAATGTCTACTTAAATATCCAATAACAAGGAGATTACTCTGAAAAGAACAACTTTTGTCTTGGCAGCTATAAAATGTCAAAAAAAAGTTGATAAACATGCACTTGACATGAATTTGGATTGATATCTGCGCCTCTCTTGGTTTTTGTATTGCATTTGTTACCTTCCTTTATAAGAACCTAAGAAGAGCTCCCAGAAGTAGAACATTTATGTACTTCTTTTTGCTTGTTATGGTTTTAAAGATATAAGTTTTAATCGCACAGATTAAAATAATTACATAAAAGATCAGTCAGGTAGTAGCATGCAATGTACTGCCAGGTGTATTTTTGTGTAAGAATGTGTGTTAACATGATTGTTTGCTAGTATCAACGTGTTTCTCATTCAAGGAAAAAAACCTTTGCTGTCTTCTTGTGTGTGAATGTTTTTATCAGCTCCACCCGTTTATTGTAGATGAGCCCAATTCAGAATTTCCCTATATCCTTGCTTGATCTACTGTGAACTGACATGTCATGAGTGTTGAAAGATTTGGACAGTTTAATTACTTTAATTCTGTAGCAGATCATTCCTACCACTCTGCTTGCACACTGGCTATAAGCACAGCTGGTTTACCATGTTTCCCGCCTAGTGCAAATCAGGCTTATTAAAGGCCACTTGGCTGCTCACCTGAGGCACCTCCGTGTGGGATTCAGGCAAGAGGGCAGGGCATCTTACCAAGTTGACTTACCAAGTTGTCTTTACATACTTGGAGTCTTCTTTTAACCCACACTTCTTTTAATCCATGGACAGCCAATCCTACCTGGGCCAGCAGAGCCAGGCTGCATGGTCTGCACTGTATCTAGCGCAAGTTAGGAGGTGGCTGGAGGTCTCCTCAGGATAAAGGGATATTTTCCCCTAATCCCAGCCTGCCCTATGGGGCTTCTTGGATCTGTGCAAGCTATGTGGCTAGTGCAAATCCCAGGCCCAATCCACCCCATTCCACCTTCTCCCTGCCCAGAAATGCCACCTCTCTGCTACATTCCCCACACCTCTGTGCTGCCCACACTACCTGCTTTGTCCGGTGGGCCTTTGATAACGCTTCCTAGTTTTTATGCGTGGACACTAATATGCACCAAATTGCATGTGTGTGTGTGTGTGGGGGGGGAAGTGGCACTCACGTCTCACTGTCTCCAAAATGAATTCAATCCAATACTCAGCACTGTCCAGGCACTCACACAACTAACTAAAGGGAAAGATGTGATTCAGTACAAAAGTACTGGACTTCTATTTAGAGCGCAATCCTAACCTGGAGTTAGGCTGGCACAGTTAGGCCAGCAAAGTTTGGCCAGCACAAAGGCCACCATAAAGTGTGTTTGGACGGCACACATCTGTGTGCTGGCTTCTCTGACTCCAAGAGTGATCCAAATATACTTTACGGTGTCCCTTGTGCAGGCCTAACTTTGCCGGCCTAACTCCAAGTTAGGATTGTGCTCTTATAAACATAAATGGGAAAGAAAGAATAATTAATTGGGCAGTGTGAGCCAACCATTACAAGTAAAGATGTTGTACAGCACAAGATGTGGTACAGCACAAGAGCACACAATCCACAAAGAATCTAAAACAAAAGGAAATAGACACAACATATTTTCCTCTGTCACCTGATATCTCAGAGACTTATTGAAGGCTGGGATTTGCACTGGTTTTCCCTTTGTTTGTCAGTTGAATTCATTATATAACAGGCTTTTGTTAGGTTTCAGCCCTGCCTTCCCTTACCATTTAACAATCTTTCTGGGGTTTAGATTTTAGAATAGTATTCACTGGGGACTGCTAATGCTGATAAGCTCCCTTGTATTTAGACTGGCTGTTCTGTAACATGTGCTCACATGATGAGACTTATGCTGCCATCCTAAATGAGACTGCATTTTGTGATAGCCGCCATCTTAGGAAGAGTCTGTGCATTATTTTTGCCTTCTCTCTCACATGTTTAATAGCTTACATGAGTATTGTGTTTGTAAGAACGTCCTAATGTCCGGAGAAGGCAATCCAAAGGTACACTGAAATTCCCCCCCTGTTCTGTACTGTCTATGGAATCTCTCTGATGTTGTGGTTGGAAGAAGTGTGGTTGGACTAAAGTGTGAGTCACAAGCCCATGTGAAATGGCTCGGGGGGCTTGGTCCTCCCACCTGGGTCCTCCTACATCCCTCTCACTTGTGTCTGAATAGCTCCAAATTGGAGCCATTCCAAAAGCATTGGATGGCACCAAACGCCTCTTCTTCGTTGTGCCAAGCCGGTAACCCATGCTCCTAGCCTTCATGGGCCTCAAAATGGCCCGCAGAAGCCTCTGAAAGCCACTTCCAGTTTTTGGAGACAACTACTAGTTTTTCTCTGGAAGTGGCTTTTGGAGGCTACTACGGGCCATTCTGAGGCCCATAGAGGCCAGGAGAGTGGTCACCTGCCCAGTGTGGCCCAAAAAATCCTCGGCACCACCTGTTTGTCTCAGTTTGTCTCACACAGACGTTTTCTGTGACTTATTTTTATAAACCTTGCTACAGTAGATATTGAAAGAGAAACTGAATGTAAACTAGTTGAAAAACAGAACAAAACAAAAATGAACCGTTGGCATTTGAGGGAAATTTGGCAGAGAATTGGATTTTAGGCAGGAGCAACACTGTTTGTTTCCAGTTGTACTGCACTACATTGTTATAGTAGTAAGTGAAACAGCTGAGAATGACGAAAGGTTCAGTGAGCACTATTTTGTCATGTGGCAGGAGAAGCAAGAGAATAGTTTGATGACAATACAAAGCAAATAAGGAGACAGATCAAATGTTTTGAACATTTGAAGTAAACTGAAGTCACTCAGAAATATTGCACATGGCATGTACACATGGTTCACTAGAATTCAGATAAGAAAGAAGGAGAAAGCATAGACCCATATGCAATCAGTGTAAATGTTAGCACAAACTTGGGAATTTAGGACCTCAGTGAATCATCACTTATTTAAAAATTTACATCGTGTGGCATAAAATTAGATAGAGGAGCAGATTACTGAGAGTTACACAGCCCAATTCTGTTTGGGATTGGCTGTCATTTGCAGCCATTTTGAGAATGCTGCTACGTGGGATGGTAGCACTCTCAGTACACCAGTGGATCACTAGCCCCCCCAGAAGTAAGGCAGCAGCATGGGTGGGGAGGGGAGGAAGCTAAAGGAGGGATGGATCTGACAACAGTAGTGTGCGCTGAATACTGTCCCCTTTTCTGCAGTCTCTCCACCCCCTTTCTCTCCACCCCTTTCACTGAAATGGTCCAGTGATTTCACTGGTGCAGGTCTGAGGAGACCCACTGCGGAGTGGGAGGCTTAAAGATGTGTAAGAGAACTTCAATCCCCTTTCTCCTCTGAAGGCACCTAATCCGCACACATAGCCCCACTGGGGTGGGGGAGTAAGATAGGATTGGGCTCTTATTTATTTATATGATTTATACCCTGCCTTTTACCTTGGAAACATTGGACGAGCTAAGCAGGTAAAAAATTACGGATGCCTTCTGGTGGAAGATAATTTTCCAAAAGCTAAATTATGGTCAACTATCTTTTAGCAGAAGAAAAACTGTAAAACTTATGATGGTTCCCAACAGAAAGTACAGCAGAGGTACTAGAAATGGTAAAGGCCTATTATAGGTGTTGCATTAGCCACATCCAAATAACCTTTGTAGAATCTGAGACAGAATGCAGAAAATATGGCAAGCTTGATGTGGCAAGTTTGACATTCGATTTGCTGAAACTAGAAAGAGAAAAACAATATCAAGGCAAAGTTGTCATCACTGGTAGAAAGAGATAGAAATCTACATGATTTCTTCATTTGTATACTTAATTTCACAATTCTAGGAAATGTGTGGCATGTGGCTCTTCTCATAAAAAAGTTAATTTTAGAACTGACAGTAGTATATAGAATAATAAGAGTTTTTAAAGGCATTGTAAAGCATTGCAAACTGAACCACTTCAAGTTTCAAATACCAAATTAATAACATACTCTGGGAAAATAGTACAAGTAATATGAATTGCAAAAATAAAGACAAGGCAGCTTGGCTGGAATTCTAGATAGTAAACTTCAGTGTCTGCACTATTGGATCTGGGGGCTGTGACTGGTTTAAATTTAGTACAATGAATTAGAGTGCAGTCCTAAACTGGAGTTAGGCCAGCATAAGCTAAGCCAGCAAAGTTTGGCCAGCACAAGAGCCACCATAAAGCGTGTTTATGTGTGTGGCACAAGGGCCACACACATAAACGTCTGTGTGCTGGCTCTCTGAGAATGGTCCAAACATACTTTACAGTGGCCCTTGTGCCGGCCAAACTTTGCTAGCTTAGTTTATGCCGGCCTAACTCAGTTTAGGATTGAGCCCTTAATGTCAGTAGAGACAGAAGATCAATTGTATCTTTTCATACATCAAAAGAATGAAAATGGTAACATGTCTTAATTTCTGTGCAAAGTAAAGATGTTCTGTAGTCACAAATTGTGCTTCCCTGTATTCTGGCTCTATGTGCTCGCATGATACATCCACATGATACATGTGCTCCATCACTTTGGGGTAGGGAAAAACCAAAGCTCAGGACCACGGGAACAGCAAGAATTAGGTGATTATTGACACCATCTTTTCCCTGTATGCTTTTATTGGGCTTTACAGAATCGGACTTTTAATAGTTGCAGGCTACATATAGCAGGAAAAAGGTTGATAGGCATATGAACATTTATTAAGCAGCATTATGGTTGCCAAATTGCAGCTTGCAGATCCATTGCTGTAAATTTCTCTTTCTGTTTTCAGCTCCCTCTCCTTGCCTCCCTGCCACACATGAAATCCTGTCATTACATTAGCTGAGGGTGGTGGGAGTACATAAGACAGCAAATAATCATGTTTATCTTCATGTTGTTAAAACCTTCGTTCTTTGATTTCTGCAGATCAGGCTGCTGTTAAGGGAAAGAGCAAGAACAAGCCAGGATATTTCTTGTGGTCACTTGACAGCCCTACTGTAGAACCAGAGATTCAGAGCACAATCCTAACCTGGAGTTTGGCCGGCACAGTTAAGCCACAAAGTTTAACTGGCACAAGGGACACTGTAAAGTATGTTTGGATGTGCGCCATCCTCCCTGACTCCAAGATGGTCCAAATGCTTTGCTGGCCTAACTATGCCAGCTGAATTCCAGGTTAGGATTGTGCTCTTATAGCCTTTAGGGAAAGAGTCAAGAGTCCCCAAACCAACTTGCTTGACCACTGTTTGAAGTCTGCTGTGCCAGTTCTCTTCAGTAGAAAAGCAGGGAAAATGAACTCTAGGGAACAATTAGGTGGAACTCCGGGAAAGGATAATGCTTCAGTAGTTTAACCAGAGTCCCAGTATACAGCATGCACTTTTGGCCCAGCAAATGCAGTGACCTCATTTGCACTGTAATTCAGTGAAGCAGCAAATCTGCCTCCCGAAGTTCAGTATCAGAATGTCAGGTGAAAGTGATTTCTCATAACTGCTGGGTGCTTATGCTATTTAGGCTACCCAGTAGCATAAGTCTCTCTGATAGCCTTCATTTTCCAAGCTCCTGAGAACAGTTTTGCTCAGCATGCTTTTAATGCTCATATAAAACTTAGAAAGGTAGTTGAACAGGTGACAGGCCCTGCTGCATTGAGAAGGAAATGGTTTCTCTGGAATCAAGGCAGGAAAAACTAGATTTGATAGGACCTAGCAGGAAGTGTTTCTATGCTGCAAATGACACCTTTCACTGAGAAATGAAATTGACAGCACAATCCTAGGCATGTCTCCTCAGTGCCTACAAGTGCTGGAACATGGTAGATAACATCTTCCTCTCCCACAATCAATCAACCTTGACTATAAGAGCAGCCTTAAGTCCCAATCCTAACTCCCCCAGTACCAATACAGCCGCGCCAAGAAGGTTAGATACACTGGAGGGGACATGACATCATTTTCTTGAAGCCATGGGTATACAAATATGGCTGACTCAGATCTTTCCCACCAAGGAGGATTGCTGCGAATTCAGGAATGAAAATCTCCCTGCACGTGTGTAAAAATTAATCTCAACGTCTCTAATCATGCCTGCGTGTTTTGCATACGGGTGTGCGAATCGCTGTACGAAAAATGGGATTTAATTTCCACGGAAAGATTCATGTATTCACATTACATCTGTTCAGTAAAACGACCGTTAACTGAAACAGTGAGTGCATTTTTTTTGAAGCTGTGTAATTTCTTGTTGTTCCTAGCAATCTTATTCACCACTTTCTGACACCCACTGTTAATGGTCTAGAAGGTAAAAAAAAATATATTTCCCCCCCTCCTTTTTTCCCCCTTCCCATTTACACGTCTTTTCCCGCCTTCCATTTTCTACGGTAATATTTTTGAACTTCTGAACATTAACAGAATTTGTTTTATGGGGGGGGGGGTGAGTGTAGAAGTTTTAAAAAAAAATCTTAGTAGTCTAGAAGTAAGAAAGAACTACTCTCATATTGACAACTACTTGTGTTATGAAGAGATTTAAATGTAATTTTCCTATATATTTATCTAATTTTTGCCCACCCTCCCCTTTTTTTTTCTTTCCTTCCCGTTCACACTTTATTTTTGCTTGTGTAGATTTAAATAAAGTCTGTCAAAATAGTGCAATCTGAGTTTAAATATTCGTCATTTCGTCCGGTATGTTCAATAATATAATTATGAGGAATTTAACCTTGTAAGTGCATATTAAATCATAATCAGGTTACCAATAATGTTTCTACACGATCACACGTTTTTATTTTCGTAAGTTTTTATTTCAGGAGTAAACTATTCAGTCCTAAACAGTACGAGCAAAGCAATCTGAAATGCTTGGAATAAGGATTGTTTTGAGTATACCAACATGGCTGCTACGCCTGCCCCCTGGCTTCATTTCGCTGCTATTAATTCTTAAGGCATGTCCTCTCCAGTAATCTAACCTTTTTGAGCCACGCCAATAGGGCGCATCCTGCATCCTGCAGTGAGAGGACAGTCACAGAGGTCTCTTCAAGATAAGTCTCTGTGCTATTTTGCTGGCATGTGTCTGAGAAGAATAATGGAGAGGGAATGGGCACAAGCCACTCCCACCCTCTGGTTCCACTTCTCATTCTCCCTCCTACCTGCTCAGAAACGCCCCCATACCTCCCTCTCCTTGCCCTGTTTTTTCCACCTTCACACCAGCTTACCTGCACTCTTGCAGGTAGCTGGTAGTAGCAGCTGGCCACCAACACCACTGCAATTTGTGCTGGTGGTTCCAAAATAGCTGGTTGAGGCATGCTGTACCCACCACTGTATAGCCATTTTCGACATGTTCCAATGTCATAAATAGGATCAGACTATCAGACTTCTCTTATCCACTCATTCCTGGAGGCTTGAGTCATCATTGTTCTCCATTTAGCCAGGGGCTTGATCTTCCATCTAGTCTCCAGGGATACTTTGGACTGCTTTGCCAAGTCATATATGGATGATCATCGAGTGGCATTGTTCTCCACAGAGGTGCTAGTCTGCTGATGATGTGATGTGATGGCTGTGGGAGGCATTCGGACTGCTTCATGGTGTGTGGGCCTGCTGTTGGTTGATATTGCTGTGAACCTCCACCTTCAAAAGCTGCATACCTTTGCATGGAGTGAGGGGTGTGGGAGGATAGGAACAACAGTGGAGGGTGTTTCCATTTCTCAGGGCACGTTTGGGAGAATGGATGATAGGTACTTTGCGTGCTTGGCTTCAATGTATAGTACAATAGTTTTTCAGCACCTGTGCTTTGTAGCATCACAAAGCCATTCATTGAGTCACTCTTGACATCTGTGCTTTTAATCCATTCTTTGAAAGAGCTCGGTTGTTTCAGCTAACCAGATCAGTCATAAAATGATGATTCAGCCTGTAGTAAGTGTTCAACAGTACCAGTCAACTCAGGTTGTCCAGCCCAAACAGGGTCCATCATCCAGGCCAACTCGTGAATCCTCAGTACTGGTGGCAGTAGTAGCACCAAATACATCCTCAGGAGGCCGGCAAAGATAATCACCAGGGGTGGGGGAGCAGAATCTCCGGTTTCTAACCTAATATAACTAATCTGGTATGTGTGCGCGTGAGCGAGCGTGTGGAAGACACTCCCATGGGACACTTTTTGTCTTCATGGGAATAAGGAAGACTAAGGATGCAATCCAAAGTATACGTATTAGGGCAATGGTTCCCAAACTTATTAGCACCCGGACCCACTTTTTAATTGCTGTTGGGATCCACCTAACTTTGTGAGACTTAAAAAAAAAGGGCATTTTGCCAGCTACTCCATTTTTATCCTTTTTACGATGGTGGTGCTGGAGAAGCATTTGTGAGCTGCACATTCATTGGATCAGGACCATTATGATGGCCTTGTGTTCCACTTCGCCTGGCCTTCGATGAGGCACATTTGCCTACCAATGAGTAAACATGCAAGTACATTTTCTTTGTTAGCTATCAGCTTGACAGTTTCATGACCCTTCAATAAGCAGGTAGAGACATATTGGTGACTCGTGACCCACAGTTTGGGAAACACTATATTATGAGATAATTCCTATTGAATTCATGGGAACTTGCTTCTGCACATGATTGGCCTTTTAGGCTACATGCATTTTGATATTGACTTAATCTGGACAATTTACTCTCTTTGATCGGTGTTTGTTTTGGAGCTCAAATACTCTTACTGGTATTTGGCCTTATAGCCAGTGCCAGCTAAGAAATCATTTGGTCATTAAGTAGTTGACAGAATGCCTTATTTCAAAGAAAGTCCAAAGGGTGATTTCTGGAGTGCAGTTAGATGGTAATACTGAATTTTTGTTAGCTTCTAGATGGCTAATGAATATGTGAAAGGGGTGAGCAGTTTACTGAGAATCAACAGGTATGAATTTAATGGTTAGGTTATTTGTGTTCTTACTTCTGAGTGTATTTGTAAAATCAAATGGAAAATTCATGGAAATTTCCTCAAAATAATATGTGAAATGCATTTTACAGACCACCAAGAATATTCTTTCAGTTAAAAGGAAAACATTTTTCTGATAAAATACTGGCAGACTATGTTTATGGGATGTACAACCCTAAGTTCATTTTATGTGTGAGCAACAACAGGAGCTTGCCCTACATAACATACGTAGCCCTACGGCCCAATCCTGTGGGGCCTTTACAACAGCAGTTACTCACAGAGGTGTTGCAAATGGCATGTCACTGCCCACCATCACTGTTGAGCCGCTCGTGCAAACAGCCAGGAGCTCCACTTACCTGCCACCAACGGAGTAGGTAGGGTGGAGATGGATTGTGAGCAGTTCAGGGGAGGGGGTGCAGGGGTGAGCATCTCATGCACCCTAGATCCTATCACTAGATCTTATTACCCTTTCCTGGCTCAGATCCTTCCATTCCTTGAACTTACACCAGCAAAATAGCTGGTGTGGGTCAGAGCAGACCCATTGGTGATCAGGTATCCTACTGGAAGTTACAAAGTAGTCTACTGTGCAAACACTGAGTCATTACTGACTCATGGGGTGATACCACAGCACAACATTTGCTAGGCAGACTTTGTTGTACAGGGTGGTTTGCCAATGCCTTCCCCAGTCTTACTTTTCCCTCCAGCAAGTTGAGGTGCCCATTTTACAATCCATTTGGAAGAATGGAAAGCCTCCAAATGGATAAGAGCAATGGTTTGCAAAAACAATTATTCTGAGTAGTTATCACATATTTCCATTTCCCCAATGTGTAAAAAAAATAGGTCTAATATTCTAGATTGTAAGCCCATCTGAGCGGTAAATTACCTTCTCATTCATTGCTAAGTTCTTTGCATGTTGCACAAGTGCTTAGGTAGGAATTGTATTTTTCAATATTGCAGGTCCAGTGCTAGGAAGATGAGATAAGGACATAAAAACTACCTTACAGGAGACGTCTGGATCTTGTCCTCAAAATGGGTGTTGAAAAATGTGCAGTTTGTTTCTCTAAGTGCCACACTGTGAGTACAGTTAATTATAATTCAGCATAGCTCTGCACAACATCAGCAGCAGAAGGGTATGCAGAACATCTATCTGTATTTGCAGATAAGAGCAGTGGAGTCAAAAGTAGCTAGGGGAGGAGTTTAATGGGACAAGTGGTTGGCGAGGAAGACATGGGCTTCCATGGTAGGGAAGACTTGGGCATTCCTCGCCCATTTCCAGTGCTACTCACCCCCTCCCATAAGTTCTTTGCAATGGAGAAGGGACCACTGTGGCTTCATTATATATGTACCTTGCAGTATAATCTCAGATCATTGCTTAACAACTTACAATACATGTGCTGTCAATAACATTAAAAGAAATATGAACAAGTTGAAATGATAGCAAGGAGTGTTGCATCTACTTTTAGGTCTTGCCGACATGCTCAAATGCCATCAGTTTTGCTTCTCAGCTGGAAGTGTCAGAGTATTTCCATGTCATAAGTGAACTGTTTCTGCTCAGTCACGGTGACAGGCACGGTGTCACAATCATCAGGATGTGAATGAATTTGACCCTTGCACAATCAACACAAAACTTCCTGCTGAAAGTGAATTGTTCATGTGCAATTAGCTTTCTCTTGTTGCAGGAAATAATTACGACTTGTGTGTTTGTTTGTGTGTGTGTGTGTGTGTGTGTGTGTGTGTGTGTGTGTGTGTGTACTGTATATCCTGTCTATCTCTTCTATACAAACCAGAGCACTCTTTTATTCCTACAGTAACCAGTGAAGTAATATAAGCTAAGCTGAGAGATGCTGACTCACCTGAGCATATGATAAAAGAAGTGATCTTCTCTTGTGTTTCTTCCGTACATCCCTTACATTTCTATTTACATTATGATTTGTTTTTATGTGCCACTTTTCAGTTTTGCTAGTTCCCCGAGTGGCATGCATCACACACAAAGCAATGTAAACAGTAAGAGAACCACCACGAAACAGACTGTATAAAATATATACATCCTGTGACCAACATCTTTTGAGGGCACAATCCTAACCAACTTTCCAGCCCTGGGGTAAGAACAATCAGTCCCTTGCCTTCAGGAGGGTTCTGTGACTACGACTCTGTTGCAGGATGCAGAACAAGCCCCATTGGTACAGCTAGGTCAGAGCCAGAAAGTTAGTTAGGATTGCACCCTGAAAGGCAGAATAAAATGTCTTAACTGGCCTTCTGAAATGGCCAAAGATGTAGGCTCTCTCAGAAGGCATTTGCGCAAAGAAGGAGTCACCACTGAGAAGATTTCATTCATAAAAGATATCACTGTTTTTCTTTGCACTAGGTCCGTGATGGCGAACCTATGACACATGTGTCAAAGGCGACACACCACAACATTTGGTGACAAAAATTGAGTTTATTTTACTTATTTTTCATTTTTTGCAATTATTTGATGTTTCTTTATAGAATACATAGCATCACACATGATTGGACTGTATTTTTTGTTTAAATAAATGAACATAAAGAAGTGTTTCTCTTTTGTTTGGGAGGGGGATTGACACGCCAGCAGAGTCAAATTAAGCATTTTCCAAAGTTTTGACACACCGAGACCAAAAAGTTTGCCATCACTGCATAGTGGAGTTGGAAAAGGTGCAGAAGAGAGCGACAAAAATTGTTACGGGGCTGAGGCACCTCCCTTATGAAGAAAGACTGCAGCGTTTGGGGCTCTTCAGCCTAGAAAAAAGGCGCCTGAGGGGGGACATGATTGAGACATACAAATAATGCACGGAAGGAATAGAGTCGATAGAGGGATGTTCTTTTCCCTCTCTTAAAACACCAGAAACAGGGGGCATCCACTAAAACTGAGGGTTGGGAGAGTTAAAACAGATAAAAGGAAGTACTTTTTTACCCAGCGGGTAGTTAATCTGTGGAACTCTTTGCCACAGGAGGTGGTGATGGCATGTGGTCTAGATGCCTTTAAGAGGCGATTGGACGGATTTCTGGAGGAAAGGTCCGTTGTGGGCTATAGGCCATGATGGATTGTGCAACCTCCTTACATTAGTAGTAGGCTACTTCACAGTACTGGGTGCAAGGGAGTGGCAACAGGATCCAAGCATCTTGTTGTCTGATGCCTCCCTGGGGCACCTGGTGGAGCCGCTGTGAGATACAGAAAGCTGGACTAGATGGGCCTTTGGGCTGATCCAGCAGGGCTCTTCTTATGTTCTTATGTTCACTAGGTGTTCCATTTCCAGTGGCATAGAGGATGCAGTATAACCATTTGGGGTAGTAACATGCCATGGGCCAGTTCTGAGCACACAGCACTGTGCTTGGGGAAGTGGCATAGGCAGGTATGCAGAATCAAACTCTGTCTAAGGCAAGAGCTCAGTTGGCCTTCACAGAGGCAGCCTTTGATTCTCTATAGCAGCCAAGCAGCCCACAACTGAAATTACGGTCTTCATTCATTCAAATTATTTTTATCTTTGCACATTTCTATCCGTGTCAGACAACAAGAGCTATGTAAGCCACACCATCTGCTATAACTTACAACCTTCAAAGGATTTCTGTGGGCAGAATTCAGTTGCTCACACTATTTCTATAATCACTATCCTCACGCTATGCCAGCAGACCATGAGGTCCATTGGCATATCGTGCAGTCCACCACTGTGGCAGCTGGTCTGCCCCGGTCTGCAGAGTGCCACCGCTGCTGCAAGGCCTGGAAGGCCACGTGTCGCTGCCAGCACCCAGCATGGTTTTGCTGGTGGCGAATGTGGATCAGGGAGGAGATCAGTCTGGGATGGAGCAAATCAGGGTAGCCACCGTATCGGAAACCCCTGGCCCAGCCCAGACATCACCCTGGCAGGCTCCTCTGCTATGCTGGCATAGCTTTAAAGAGTCATATAAGGGACCACAAAGCAGCCAAGGAGGTAAGCAACGTTTTTTGTTATTTTCCTCTCCCTGGCCAGTGCACAGGATACGGCTGACACTGCATCAGCGGCCACTGCTGCAGGATAGGATTGGGCTGTGGCTGTACCAGGTCACAGTGTTGCCGTAACAATAGAAGCCACAAGAGGAAGAATTTTGGTTTCAGGGATAAGGCTTTCATTAGATCAAGTAGCCCTGCTCCTGCCTGCCTCATCTCCATTGTTTGCCAACTGTTATTTTTACTTATTTATACTCCACTTAAAAACTTACTATTATCCTATCACCCCTTCCGCCTGCAGGCCTAATGTGCACTTTTGCCTTAGTGTTACATTTCATTGACAACAACTCCAGGTTTCTGCTGCTCATTGTATCTTAAGGGATTTGCTTTTCAGATAACTTTCTACCTCAACCCTTTTCCCTTAAGTATCAGCCTTCCTAACATTTCTCTTATCCATAGCAGATAGCTCCATCTGATTTTAATTACGGAGAAATGTAAAGAGCCCCTTCTTCTATTCTTTGTCTCCTGTGCCTTTCCCCTTAAGCCTAATTCTTTCTGTTTCCTTTGGTTATTTTTCCCAGAACATTTTCCACTCTGCACTATTACTTCAACTTTCTTTTCTCTAACCCTCTTTTTCTCTAGCTTTCGTATGCCCATGGATTTCTGCCCAATCCTCAAACTGCCTCTGTGTAGAGTTTTAATCCGAGCCACACTGACAACTTCTTCTTCCCTCACAGAATCTGGACTGAAAACTGTTTGGATCCCTGAAAATCCTAGTGTTCTTCTGTGCCAAATCATCCAAGCAGGAGTTTCGGAGGCTTTACTGCCACACGCATGCAATACAATATAGATTATTTTTAATCTCACTGCTGCCGTCTAGTGTTCATTCTAGTAATGATTTGATAGAATGTTTCTGTTGGAAAAAATGATTGACACAAAGAGTAAATAGCATATGAGTAACAATTATGGGTAAATAACCCATGGCTACAGAGATGTGGTCTCAGCGTAATTGTTTTCCATAGATACAATGATTTATGACTTTTACAAGGATTATTCTATTTTTTTTCTGCTGAAGAAGGCTATAGTCTACAACAGCTGTCAAATACCACCACCACTCAGTCCAGGTGCCATAATGTGAATATGCATGCTGACTCAAGGAAGGCAATTTTTATGATAATTGGGGAATACTTCTGTTAAAGAGACAATCACTGGTGCAGGTTCAAGCAGAGCCAGCAGGGCAGTGGAGACATAATCTGAATTGGAGTCTTATTATGGTCCTCATCAAAGGAAAAACCTGGTTATGTGAATCTATTTCATTTCAGCCACATTAAAGTGAATGTAGATTTTTATTGTAGTATTTCAGTGCTTGCTTGATTTCTTTAAGTCAGACATTCTAGAGACTTCTTTTAAAAAAAATAACGTGCCATACTTTTCTGTGTTAATTATATCAAATAATGCAAACCTTTCTTGATTCTGCATCCTCCTGTGTTTTCAGATTTGTTAGCATCCCTTTACTTCCTTACAAAAGAAATGTAGCTCAGTCTCATTTTCATTGACATTTTTCTCCAAAAGATTAGCACAGAAGCGTGATAAAGATAAAATGAAAACTTAATTTGAGCACTGTACAATCACATTACTAATGAAGTTACGTTTTAAACAAAAAAATGCACAACTGCTCTTCACAGGGGCCTTTAAAATTGAATACATTTTTTTAAAAAATGGAAACTAATATTTTATTTGGATTAACTTGATGAAAATGCATGTAGTCAGTTTTGCATGTAGTCAAGAGAACCCCAGTGTAGTCAAGAGAATGTAGTCAAGAGAACCCCAAAATTCTGTTATGGTACTTGAACAATTTTAACAAAATTTGAAAGGGGACAGTTTATGTTAGTAAACCTGGGTAATTGCTTGTGAATCTATAGTCCTTTTTTCAGGGTCACTACTGGGTACAAATTGTGATTGAAAAAGATTCTTTAGGTGTACATTTTTTTAAATTTCCAAAAGTTCTTCTTGCTGGATTAGGGACTATATTTCTGCAACTGTCCCAGATTTTAAGGGGTGGCCTGTCTGGCAGTATTGGGATCTGCTATATGTACCGTAGACTTGCCACTTCTGATTGAAGTTAATCCTATTTTCTTTCCCAACATAATGTGATGTTATTAGCAAAAGATGCCCTATTGAAATTTCCAGGAATATCTTTGATAGTTTCCTGGATATCAGTGCCAAATCCTTGTGATTTTAGGCCAATCCTAGAGGGTTAGCAGTTGGATGAGGTGGGGTGCATGAAACTTTCCTCTTAGCTTTCAATGGAGTCTTTTTTCCCAATTAGAATTGCACATGGTTAGTCAAGACTGGAAAAACAGCAGGGGCAAAGACCTAAAATTGCCTTCTCCCCTGATTCATTTTTCTGCCAGATACTGTATTTCTTTAAAAAACAAAACTGTGTGACACATAGTTTGATTCTTAAAAGTTTAAAACAATTGCTTTGGCATTTGACTGTTTCTTATACTAATGCTTCGTTTTCTTGGGTGCCATAGAGAAGAACTAACATTCTTTTAATATCTTTCAATACAAGCAAAAGTTGTTTGTACTTATAAAACTACCCTGAAGCCCTGAAACAGCAAAATTAATTTGCTGTGTTATAATAGAAAGAAAGAGACAATGTAGAACTGGATCAATTTCCCTTACTGTTGACAGTAAAATAAAATATGAGGTGTGAAATAAATATTCCGGATAAGAGGAAGAATCAGCAAGGGCCCTAAACCATAACAAACTTTTACGGCAGATTACTGACCAATTATTTCTCCAGAGACAGTTTGATTTATGGTAGTGTTGTTCAATTGATTTCACAGTATGGGGAAAAAAAAAACTATTGCTGCCTTCAGTGTTATATGAGTAAATAGTGAGGATGTGTTCACTGTGCAACTGTGTATTGATTACTACTATCTGTTCCACCACAGAGCTTAAAATATGTAAGTACTATAATGTTAAAATGTGCCGTGAATTTGACATCTTTCTGTAAGAGATGTTTGTATTATCTTGTAATAGTTGCATTCCAACCTGAAAATGCTTCTATGTTTTTTAGGCTGCAATCCTAACCAATTTTCCAGTACTGGGGTAAGGGCAATGCAGCTCCAAGGTAAGAGAACAAACATTCCCCTACCTTGATGAGGCCTCTGTGACTACGTTGCAGGGTGCAGCACATGCCCCATTGGCACAGCTGTACCAGGGCTGGAAAGTTGGGTAAGAATCAGCGGTGTTCCTACAGCGGGGGGGGGGGAATGCTAAGTGTTGCTGGAGTGTGAGCTCCTGTGTAATGCAGTCCCTCATCCTCATCTTCAGAACCATTCATAGCTCTGAGCCACAAATGGCTCTGGAGGCAAGGGGGAGGGACAATGTTACACAGGAGCTCAGGCTCCTGCAACACTTAGGGCGCAATCCTAAACTGAGTTAGGCCAGCATAAGCTAGGCCAGCAAAGTTTGGCCAGCACAAGGGCCACCGTAAAATATGTTTGGACCACTCTTGGAGTCAGAGAGGCCAGCACACAGACGTGAGCCATCCTCCCTGACTCCAAGAGTAGTCCAAACGTTCTTTATGGTGTCCCTTGTGCTGGCCAAACTTTGCTGGCTTAGCTTATGCCGGCCTAACTCCCATTTAGGATTGCGCTCTTAGTGTTTTACCCATCCTGTAGGAATTGGTTAGGATTGCACCCTTAGAAGCCCATCCCTTTAAGATGTATTTATAGGTATCCCAACACTATAAACTGCTATATACAGTTGATTTCCATTCCCATATGTTATCATTTAATATGCAGAAGACAAGGAAAAAAAGAGCAAAGTTCATTGTCTGCCAAACAAGCGTTTTCTCCATTTACATTAGAAACATACAGTAATTTATTTTCTGTAATCTGAAACAACGTACATTGGTAAATCATTATCATGTTTATTAGAGTAACCTTCAGTTTCCAATCGCTGTATCCCCCTCTTCTCTCTTGTAACATACATGTTTCCGAATAGGTTGTACAACATTCATTTGCCATTATACTTTCAAGGTTCTGGATATAATAGTGCAAACTACATCACACCTGTTTTTCTTCAGTATTTATTACCATCCTCTTTGCATCTGTCAACATGTTGTAGGTTTCTTCTATGTGGTTGCATATCCCCTAGACACGTACAGGAGGTACTGGCCTCCGCTACTGATCTCAGTATCAGGAAAAGCTTCACCTGCCATATTTGTCTTAGACGTCAGTTAATGGCAAATGAAGAGAACCATTATAAAAGGTGATAACCTTAACATGTAGCATCATAACCATGTGCACACCAGATCCAATCTCCTATTTTTTTCAGCCTTCTCCATCCCCTTTCTCTCCTCGAACTAACGCCAGTGTAGCACGCTATATAGCTAGTGTGGATCTGAGGAGACCCATTAATGGTGAGAAGGCCTACCCAGAGGTAAATAAAACAAGTGTTGTACTTGCCTCTGGATGGGCTTCCATTTCCCCCCTCTCTGTCATTGAGTGCAGCATACACTCCTTTGGCACGGCTGTAACATCATCAATGGTGTGGTGTGGGATAGGATTGGACTGTAAGACTCAATAGCTTGGCATTTTGTGTCCAGGCCAGGTTAAAAAAAAAAAAAGAGTGGCAACCTAACTATTCAAAAAGTGTCCTGCTGGATCAGACCAAAGGCCAGTATAGCTCAGTTCTTCTTTCCTGCAGTGGCCAACTTGATGCCTTTAGGAAACCTACAAGTAGGAGTAGGGGCAGCATGTCCAGATCTGCTGCCTGATGCTGTCAGTGGGTCTGCCACTGCTGTAGTGTGCTGAAGAAGGGAAAACAATCCCTTACTGTGCTCTATCATGTTTTTTTCAAACCCAGAATTTTTATATAAAGACTTCTGGTTTTATATAAAGGGACTACTTGAGCGAAGGAGCTGCTTTGTTTGCATGGTCCTTATAATTCCCAGGTTTGCAAAAACTGCCCAAAGGAACATGGTGTGAAAGTGGGTGATTTGCCTTCCACTGAGCAGAAATTGGGACAGTGTGGCTCACATCCACAGTGGGCTGGAGCTAGGAGGTGGCTGCAGACTATGAGTGAAGAGCACACTGAATCCACTGCCCCCTTGACCCCTGCCCATCTGCCGCTGCCATAAACCCCATCAGGTTGCTTCATGGCTGGGGCAGCCGTGAGTAGGAAATGAAGGCAACACAACTGGTGTGCAGGAATATGTTGCTTCTGAACATGGGGGCTCAACCTAGCTATCATGGCTCATAGCATCGGTAGACTTTCCTCCATACGTTTAGGAACAGCCCCGCTGGATCAAGCCATAGGCCCATCTAGTCCAGTTTCCTGTATCTCACTGTGGCCCACCAGATGCCTCAGGGAACACACAAGGCACAAGATACTTGCATCCTGCTGCCACTCCCCTGCATCTGGCTTTCTGAGTAATCTATAACCCTCACACCCCCACCCCACCCTTTAAATTTATCACATCCATACAGAGGATCAGGGCTTTGCCACTCATTCAATCATACACCCTATAACCCACCCACCCCCAAATATACACAAGGGGGTGTGAGTGATTCGAGGCAACTCTTGCAAGCGGTAGAGGTACTACTCCTCAACCCCTTCCCCTTTCCTCTCTCTCACCCTTTCCTCTCCTGAAGATTCAGTTATACAGGACGCTCCTATTTCCCCCCTCCCTTTTCTCTCTTCCAAACTAACACAAAATTACAAATAAATATAAGTGACCCTGAAGGAGTCTCCCAACTTCACACAGCCAACCATACTTTTCTCTCTCCCCATGTGCTGTATATGCTGAAGTTGAGGGAGGGAAGGTCCCCTACCTTTCTGGCTAATCCCCCTTTAGAGCTGTCCAAGTAGTAGCCATCCTTGCATCCAATGTCAGTGAATTCTAAAATAGGCTGTCATGTTAGAGTCAAACATGAACACATTTATTTCTGATTGTAATCACTTTCGTTCTTGCAACTCATCCCTAGAAAAAAAGCCTCAATGCCAATGAACATCAAACTGCATAAAAAGCATTGTGGCCCACAGAAGCGGCAAAAGAAAACATTCTTTCCCAGGGCATCACTGATTTCTCAGATACAGGTCTTGGCCAGTTACTCAACACCTTGTAAAATGAACTTCCTAGTCACCTGCAACACTGTGGGCCAAACTAGATAAGATGTTAAGCATGTTTTTCTTCTTCGGTTTTTCCATTTAATGTAGTAGCCCCTGGGTGATGGTGGTGGTTTCTGGATTGGGACTGCAGCCCAAGTTGAGAATATTCTTTATAGTTGACCACTCCTATTTTCCCATTAAAAGTCACCCCAAGCATTTTCCACCGAAGGCAGCCTTTGATCAGTGTTGGGGGGGGGGATTTCCTTTTTCAGTGGGAAACTAGTGGGAAATACTCCGCTCGCACCCTCCACTGGTCTGACTTGTTTTATGTGGTGGTGGGGAAATCACATAGGAGAGAATGACATCTTAATGTCTTGTCTAGTTTGGCTTTCACTTTCTTTCAAAACCTCACCACTTAATTTTATATCCCTCCATGGGCAACTTTATTCTATTATACCTATGGAATATATTCTATATTCCTTCTATATAATATATTCTATGTTCCATTATCTCCATGAAATTAATTGAAAATAGTGAAACTGGTGAACACAAATGTGTTCCAGGATCTGGAATTTGACTCTGAAATTTACAGTGACAAGAAATAAAAATGATCGCAAGCCTTACAGTTTCAGGACCCAAACGCAAAGATCAAGTTCCCTTTTCCTTTAATCACAGCAGGTCCTTACTGAGAGCCTACACAATTACTCAGGAAATGAGTATACTGAATGTGAAGAGGCCCTGGAACCAATGCACTTTCCCCACTGGTATTTCATGTGTCATTGAAATGGGGTAAATGTTCACATTTCTCTGTATATATGATAACATAAAATCATCCTCCCTTCCAAACTGGGGACTTTTTTTCTTACTAGAATCCTTGTGATCACCTGCAAAGAAAGTGTACACCCAAAACAAAAGTGCATCTCTGGATCGGTAAGAAATGTACTCTTACTTAAAAACATGGAAACTGCCTTGCTGGATTTGACCAAGTTTCTGTTCCAGGATTCTTTGAGAGAATTCTCGCAACCAGGAGGCACTAGATCAACATTTTGGCATGAGATCATATATCAGAGCAGCAACCCCAGCAGATACCAAGATTACACTATATCCCCTCTTAGCAGACTGCTGTGGGCTGTCTTCACCACCTGCCAAGTGCTGGACAAAATTTTTTCCAGAGGATTGGATTGGCCCTTGGGCCAGCGTTTGTAGGCTGCCCAGCACTAGATGGACCGTGGGTTTACCAGTGAACCATAGTTTACAGCACATCCCTGGCTTAGATTGTCCCTGGAACACATCAGGGCAGAATAAGCATACCCATGCCCACAGTGATACTCAGTTTGCTGAACATCTGCATCGGTCCAGAGACATGTAGACCACTGGATTATCCTTTTAACCATCCACATGCACGCACGCACACGCACACGCACGCATACATAAATAAACAAAATCCCCAAATAAATTGGGTCTTCTATTATGTGCAGGTTGTGATAGAACAGAGATTATTTCCATTTTTACATGATTGTTTCAAAATACGACTGACCAACATTGACTGGGCCATTCAAGTATTTAAACAGAAAAAGCTCATCTAGTCAACATCTGGGGCCATTCTTCCATACTATAAAATAAAAGCAATTCAAGTGGTAATGCTTTATTAAGTTAACATTATGGGGTTGGATCCCCACAATCCCCCAGCATACTACCCTAAACAGTTCTACTACAGCTACCCAACTGGACCAAATTGTGAATTTTAGCTTACCTATTATTATGAATTGTTTGGGCAATATTTTGGAATAACATGTTTTGGGGGGCAGTGATAAAAAGTATTGTACAAACTATTTTCTCCATGGGTCTAATAAAATAACATTTGGTACAGCATTTCTCAACCAATGGTACTCATACCACTGGTGGTACTTGAGGTGGTGTCTGGTGATATGCGCAAGACCAGCAATGCAGCATGACAAGCAGCAGTGGGAGGCTCAGCTCAGCAGGTAGAGCTCCAGCTGCGCTTTTCACATGCTCAAAAAAGCCCTCTTGTCTGTCCTGATACTCTTACTGGTGTTTGTTGTGTTGCGGCTGGCCTCCCAATCCAGAAGTAACTGGTGATGACATCCTTGCCAGTTACGTCCGGTGGTACATCCAATAGCAGGACTGTGTGAAGTGGTATGGCATGGGACAAGTGTTGAAAAATGCTGATTTAGAAAAACGTTGCAATTAAAAAAAAATCCTATTACATGGTATGATCCAGATGAATTTAAACTCACATAGCACACAATCCAGAGCCAACACTCAAGTAGGTCAATGGAAAATGTGCTATTGTTCCCTTGCATTTCTTTGCTCTTGTTCAAGCTCATACCTATTCTCCAAGGGCAAACCCAGACAGTAACTTCCTGTGCTATAGTGAGAGGACATCCGTAATCCTCATAGGGATATCCACTGCTCGTTAAAAAAGGCTAACAATGCAAACTACATAATCTTGTGTCAATTCCTGGACTTCATGGACTGGTAGAGAACAAATTAAGCGCCTGGACTTCACACATCTGGCCTGTGGCCAGCGGGTAGCTCCATCTGTGAACTTTGTTTTTTTCAGAAGCACTATGGCTGCAAACTGCCCTTTTTAATGCTACATCCCAAAACTTGAGGAGCAAGTGAGATTCTTCAAAACCCCCAAGGCAAAGGCCTCCATAGAGAGATGGGTTCCATATAGATTTGCACCATGGGATCGAGACATGGGCTGCTGATCCTTTCCTCCTTTGGAAGTGGATTTGCATTGCAACTGCAGCTTGGAGATGCTGCACTATCCTGGTGGCAGGAAAAGCTCAAGCACATTTCTCACGTGCCCTGCCACTGGAAGTTCTCAAGCAGAGGCTGGATGGCCACCTGTCAGGGGGCTGCACCAGTTGCCTGCACTGAGCAGGGAGCTGTACTAGGTGACCTTCAAGATTCCATGCTATGATATGTGCATCTTCGGTCATACCATGTAATTTAAAAACCATGAAAAATCTGGCCAGCTTTGCAAAAAAAAAAAAAAAAAGTGAAATGAACAGCCAGGGGCAAACACAAATGTTTGTTTTCTACCCCTCCCTATATGGCCTTTTTTTAAAAGGGACTACAACACAGCTGTGTACAGTAAACATTACAAAAAAAAGTTTAATCTAGCTTTCCTATTGCTACACGTTTCAATACTTAAATGCTGACTGGCACTGAGGATGCTGAGCTAGCTCTGGACTCCCTGTTCTTAGTGCTGGGCATGGCGATGGTGCAGCAGGACACCCCTACAGTAGCTTCAGGCAATTCATCCTCTTCGGTCCATTCGTTAAGATCAGGGTTGTAGCACTGGATGCACTTTTTGTACTTCTTCTCTATTTCATTCCAACCTCCCACTAAGGAGATTTTGCCATTCAGGATGGAAGCCCCGGCAGTACTCACACCCGTGGGGAGAGGAGCGGCATAATTCCACTGACCGGGGTAAGGGCTATAACACTCCACAGGAAGGACATCCACCCTTTCACCTCGACCGCCCAGTTGGGACCCACCCATGACATAGACCTTTTCGCCAAGGGAAATGGCGCAGTGCCAACCCCGTGGCGTGCTGAGGCTGGGCTTGTCTTGCCAGCTGTCGCTAGCAGGATCGTACATGCACACAGAGCGAGAATAAGCATTATTGATGTACCCTCCGGTGACCAGGATCCTGCCATCTATGACTGCGCTAGCATGGCAGCACCTGGCCACCTCCAACGGGGACTTCATTTGCCATTGATTAATTGCAGGGACATAACATTCAACTGAAGAGAGGCACCCTTCCGAGTTGCGGCCGCCGACGGCAAAAAGAAGGCCATTGAACACATTCAAACTGAAATGGGTGCGTCTTTGGTTCATGTTTGCCAGGTGAATCCATGTGTTGAAGCGAGGATCGTATCTGAAAGAATTAAAAGGGGAAGGAAAGTATTACTGATGCTGTCCCAATGCTAGTTTCAGTTACAGGGATCATATTACTCCATATGTCACTCTGTGCTGGTTGCTTCCCTTGAATTCAGCAGCTCCCAAATATTGTCGTTGTGGTCCTTAGGGGCCAACTTAGATTTGTACCCATGACTGTATCTACCCTTACTAGACTTTATGCTTTTGTTCTCTTTTGGGGAGAGGCAGTCAGATTGGGCACCATGGCTCTTGGAGGAGGAGTTTTTAACTCTTTCCCTCCACTCCATTTCTCATTTGCTCCAGGGGGAAAAAAACACACAGGTACACGTAAGTTTTGTCCTGCAGGGCAAGTGCAGGGGGACTTGAACTGGGAAAACTATGAGATGGAAACTATTAACTCCCCCCCCACCTCCATCACACCAATCTGGTTTGGGGGGTCCCATGGCTGTTTTGACCGATAGAAAGATGCATGTAATATACGAGCGCAGATATGAACATAAAAAGAGCCCTGCTGAATCAGGTCAAAGGCCCATCTAGCCTGCTTCCTGTATCTCACAGTGGCCCTCAGTGGCTTCTCAGAGAGCACACAATGCAATAAGATGCCTGCATCCCATTGCCAATTCCTTGCACCTGGCATTCTGAGGTTGACTTCTTCTAAAACCTGGAAGTTGCACTTGGCTTGTAATTATCTCACCAAAATGAGCACATGGTTTATTCAACCTCAGCAATGTTTATATACCTGGACAATACCAAATGGACAACACTGAAACTTGATTGACTTCATTTTATGCCAACAGCCCTGAAAAAGCTCAGTCGCATCTGTAAATATACTTCCCGGGGCTGATTATAGCATAGACAATCAGCTGTAGCTAAAATGAAGCTCAAATAGTGCAAAGTAAAGAAAGGTTTTATCCCCCAAAAGTTCAATATAAACAACACCTCACTTATATATGCTGTGGACATTAAGAACAGATCAGAATCTGGATGGAAAATATCCCAGTGAGCAGTGGCAAGAGATCCAAGGTACTATAATTGAAATTGCTGAAGAGCATATGCTGTGTCCCAAAGCAAAGAGAACAAACAAGGGACTATCTGACAACACCGTCAAAATAGCTGGTGGCCAAAGGCAAAAAGAATGAAGTAAAGTTGAATGCAGCTTAGAATGGACAAAAATAAGCAGTTAGAGGAACAGTATCAACTTCTGAAAGAAGCTAACATCAAGGGATATACCGAAGCCATGTTTGCAGATATAAAAATGCTGCAATCCAGCTTCTCTGCATGAAAAGGAACTGTCAAGGACAGCCACAGAAATGCACTAAGTGACCAGCAGAAGATTAAGTGGATAGAATACATAGAACAGCTAGCTCAACTTACTACCCAGATGACAAAGGACGCAATTCTAAACTGAGTTAGGCCGTCATAAGCTAAGCCAGCAAAGTTTGGCCAGCACAAGGGCCACCATAAAGCATGTTTGGACCACTCTTAGAGTCAGAGAGGCCAGCATACAGACGTATTATCCTCATATCGACTGGGTCAACTGGTGCTCTGGTCAAGAAAGAGAGACCCGATTCCTTGACGTGCTAAATGACTGTGCCTTAGAGCAGCTAGTCATGGAGCCCACCAGAGGACAGGTGACTCTGGATTTAATATTGTGTGGTACTCGGGACCTAGTTAGGGATGTAAGTGTTACTGAGCCATTGGGGAACAGTGACCATGCTGCGATTGGTTTTGCCATGCAGGTCCAGGAAAGAGGGCAGAGCAAATCTGACACAAGAACCCTTGACTTTCGAAGGGCAGATTTCCCTCAGATGAGGAGGCTAGTTAGAAAGAAATTGAAAGGGAAGGTAAAAAGAGTCCAGTCTCTCCAGGCTGTGTGGAGGCTGTTTAAAATAACAGTAGTAGAGGCCCAGTGGAAGTGTATACTGCAAAGGAAGAAGTGCTCAACAAGGTCCAGGAGGGTGCCTGTATGGCTGATGAACAAAGTTAGAGAAGCTGTAAAGAGCAAGAAAGCTTCTTTCCGTAAATGGAAGTCTTGCCCCAGTGAGGAGAATAAAAAACAATATAAACTCTGGCAAAAGACAAGTAAGAAGGTAACCATGATACAGGAGGCCAAGAAAGAGTTTGAGGAACACATGGCTAGCAACATAAAGGGGAATAATAAAAGCTTCGTCAAATATATTAGAAGCAGGAAACCTGCCAGAGAGGCGGTTGGCCTGCTGGATGGTGAGGGAGGGAAAGAGGAGATAAAAGGGGACTTGGAGATTGCAGAGAAATTAAATGAATTCTTTGCGTCTATCTTCACAGCAGAAGAACTTGGGCAGATACTGCAGCCCGAACAGCCCTTCCTAACTAAGGAATTAAAGCAGATACTGGTTAATAAAGAAGATGTTTTAGATCAAATTGATAAACTACATATAAATAAGTCACCAGGCCCAGATGGTATACACCCAAGAGTAATTAAGGAACTAAAGAATGAAGTTGCTGACCTCTTAACTAGAGTATGCAACTTGTCCCTTCTAATGGCCACGGTACCAGAGGATTGGAGGATAGCCAATGTCATGCCAATCTTTAAAAAAGGGAGAAGGGGGGACCCTGGAAACTACAGGCCGGTCAGCCTAACGTCTGTTCCGGGTAAGATGGTGGAAAGCCTCATCAAAGATAAAATCCTAAAACACGTAGAGGAACAAGTACTGCTGAAGGGAAAGTCAGCATGGCTTCTGTAAGGGTAAGTCTTGCCTCACAAACCTTTTGGAATTCTTTGAAAAGGTCAACAGGCACGTTGATGTGGGTGAACCTGTGGATATCATGTACCTGGATTTTCAAAAGGCGTTTGACACAGTCCCCCACCAAAGGCTGCTGAAGAAACTTCACAGTCAGGGAATAAGAGGGCAGGTCCTCTTATGGATCCAGAATTGGTTGAGGGCCAGGAAACAGAGAGAGGGGGTCAATGGGCAATTTTCACAATGGAGAGAGGTGAAAAGTGGAGTGCCCCAGGGATCTGTCTTGGGGCTGGTGCTTTTCAACTTGTTCATAAATGACCTGGAGACAGGGATAAGCAGCGAGGTGGCCAAGTTTGCGGATGACACAAAACTTTTCCGGGTGGTGAAGACCAGAAGGGATTGTGAAGAGCTCCAGAAGGATCTCTCAAAGTTGGGGGAATGGGCAGCCAAATGGCAGATGAGTTTCAACGTAAACAAGTGTAAAGTGATGCACATTGGGGTAAAAAACCAAAACTTCACCTATAGGCTAATGAGTTCTGAGTTGTCTGTGACAGCTCAAGATTGAGATCTTGGGGTGCTGGTGGACAACTCAATGAAGATGTCGACCCAGTGTACGGCAGCAATTAAGAAGGCCAATTCCATGCTTGGAGTAATTAAAAAGGGGGTTGAGAATAAAACAGCCAATATTATAATGCCATTGTACAAATCAATGTAAGGCCACACCTGGAATATTGTGTACAATTCTGGTCGCCGCACCTCAAAAAGGACATAGTGGAGCTGGAAAAAGTGCAGAAGAGAGTGACAAAAATGATCATGGGGCTGGGGCACCTCCCTTATGAAGAAAGACTGCAGCATTTGGGGCTCTTCAGCCTAGAAAAAAGGCGCCTGAGGGGGGACATGATTGACACATACAAAATAATGCACGGAAGGGATGGAGGTGATAAAGGGATGTTCTTTTCCCTCTCTCAAAACACCAGAACCAGGGGATATCTGCTAAAACTGAGGGTTGGGAGAGTTAAAACAGATAAAAGGAAGTACTTTTTTACCCAGCGGGTAGTTAATCTGTGGAACTCTTTGCCATAGGAGGTGGTGATGGCATCTGGTCTGGATGCCTTTAAGAGGGGATTGAACGGATTTCTGGAGGAAAGGTCCATCATGGGCTATAGGCAATGATGGATTGTGCAACCTCCTTACATTGGTGGTGGGCTACTTCAGAGTACCGGGTGCAAGGGAGTAGCAACAAGATGCAAGCATCTTGTTGCCTCCCTGGGGCACCTGGTGGGCCGCTGTGAGATACAGGAAGCTGGACTAGATGGGCCTTTGGCCTGATCCAGCAGGGCTCTTTTTATGTTCTTATGTTCTTATGAGCCTTCCTCCCTGACTCTGAGAGTAGTCCAAAAATGCTTTTTGGTGGCCCTTGTGCTGGCCAAACTTTGCTGACTTAGCTTATGCCAGCCTAACTCCAGTTTAGGATTGCGCTCAGACAACAACCCAATGGACAGAGAACCAAACATTTTGAAAGAAGAAGCAGAATGGACCATGGCAAAATTGTAGGATGCCCCAGGAATCGATAGGATACTTGCAGAACTACTAAGACAACATCGTCACTGCCCTGTGTCAAGAGATATGGTCTACTTGCAAATGGCCTCAAGACTGGAAAAGGCCAGTTTTTATCCCTTTAACAAAGAAATAAAAGGCAATACCAGAAATTGCGCCAAAAATCGCACAATTGTATTGATCTCATGCAAGCAAGATTCTACTAAAGATTTTTCGACAGTGGTGACAAAATGTCATTGATCAGGATGTACAAACACATGATGTACAACCTGGCTTTAGAAAGGGGCATGGCATTCAGGATAATATCACCTACATCAGATAGATTATGGAAAAGGCCCATGAATATAAAAACGATCTATACATATTGATTACTGCAAAGCTTTCAACGGTGTAGAACACAATAAGATATGGGCGGTTCTGCATGACATTGGTGTTCCATCCTACCTGATCAGATATCAGTTCACTATATACTGACCAGGAAGCAACAGTGAGAAAACTCTATGGTGACACAAATTGGTTCAGGATCAGTAAGGGTGTTAGACTGGGATGTGTATTATCCTCATTTCTTTTCTACGTCTATGCCAAAGTGATCATGCGGCAATTAGACCTAGAGTTGCCTGATATTGGACAGAAGATTGGGGCAAGAACCATAAGCAATTTGAGGTACACAGATGATACAACGTTACTGGCTGAAAATAAGGAAGAACAGGAAAAAGAAGGAAGATCTGAACCTGCAAAGGCCTTCTACAACCTTGGAAAGCTGCGTGGACCCAATTAAAGGCCACATCTGGTTTTTGCCAAAAATCCGGAGGTCACCTTTAATTGGCTCCAGGCTTCATTCTGAAGCCCACAGAGGCCATGGGTGGACGTGCTCAGCTCCAGTCAGGTTAGGAGGGGGGTGGTCATTTGTGGCACTGCATCAGGTGAGGCACTGCCTCACCTGCCTCTAGTGACCGTACGTCCCCATTACATATACCATAGACAGCCAGAGTAACCAACAGAGAAGTTGGTTACCGTACACAACCAGATCCATCTACAGCTGACCTACTTTGACCATATCATGCATGCAAATTCACCAGAGAAGGCAATGATGCTAAGTGTTAGTGGAACAAAAAGAATAGGCAGAAAAAGAACATGTCTTGACACCATCAAAACAGATACAAAGATGAACATCCAACAATTGAGAGAAGTTGTGCTTGACAGGGCAGCATGGAGGGCTCACACCTATAAAGTCACCCAAAGTTGGACCTGACTGAATTATTATTTTGGTTTATGCAGAGGTGTAATAAAAGAGGCCCGCACACAGACGTGCTCCATCCTCCCTGACTCCAAGAGTGGTCCAAAAGCGCTTTACGATGGCCCTTGTGGTGGCCAAACTTTGTTGGGCCCAACTGTGCTGGCCTAACTCCAGGTTAGGATTGCTCCCTTAATTAACTGTTCATTGCACTGGTGTGTGGTCTTGTTGTAGGAAGTAAGAAGTGTATTATTCAATAGAATGTAAGAGCTATGTGAAATCTAGCCATCAACTCCTTCAATCAATTTCAAATGATCCCAAACAAATTCAAACCATGGTGATGAGTTGCATGAGTTTATAGCTGGGCAACCAATAAGCATCTGCGAACTTAACAAAAATAAATAATGCCATTGATGGCCAGAAATCTTTCTCCCCAGTTTTTGGAAGGGGATAGCCTTCATTTGGGGGTGGGGCATAAGGCAATTTGTAGCAATCTAAATTTAGAAGTATGTATGTGTGAGGGTTCTACACTGGTTTTTGGGGGGAAATATAAGAGGATTAAAGTTTTTCATGCCTGTTTATAAAAGACAGCTTCTACTGTGCTCTTCTTGTACATTTGTAAATAAAACAGGTATTACTAAGACACCATAAATCTCCAGTCCTCTTTCGCAGAAATAAACGGACAGCCCAATCCTAACCTGAACTGGAACAAGCAGGGCAGCAAGCCTAACACTGTATCCAGTGCACGTTAAGCAGTAGCTGGAGACTGCCTTGGGGAAAGGGGATATGTCCCCCTTACTCAAGGGTAAGGCCCAGCAGCCTCAATCACTGGCGCAACCTGTGCAAGGCCAATCGTGCCAAGGACGTGAGTTAGGATTCTGTCTCCACCCACCTCCCTGGGCCAGCCTGCTTACGGGTCCGCCCTCTTCCAGCCCTCCCCCATTCTCTCCCACCCCCCGCACTGGCCTAACTCAGCTGGCTTTACCTGGGGCTGTCTTGTGGTGCAGGCAGGATGGTGTGCATCCTTGTGCCAATCTAGCCTGTTCTGGAATGGCATAAACGTTATGGCATGTTTGTGACACTCCAAGGCTGGTGCAGGGAACATGTGCTGGCCTAACATCTAGTTAAGGTTGCACCCTTCACTCCATAGCACTGCCCTTGGAATTTTCACTGCTCGGAGGAATGGGGAACATTCAGCAATAATCAATTTTGATAGAGGGAGGGACATCTATACAGACTGTCTAACATTTTGATCAAATCTTAGACACCCCATTAGGCAAGATTGGCCTTGCAATAGATTTTCACAGCAGTTTTCAGCCTTGCTGTCCATGTGGTGTTGTTACATGTGGTTTATTACGTGTGGACTTTGAAAGGAAGATGTGTCACTGGGAATCAAAACAATGGAGTAAACTCAGAATGAGTTTTCCTTGTACACCAAAGAAACACAGGCAGAGAAAGCAGTTTGGACAAGACCAGGAGGGAAAGAAACATGATGATGAGTTTGCTCCTTAGCCTGCTTCACTCTACCCTTGTTCATATCTACATATGATGCAATGTGTGCGTGTGCGTGTGCGTGTGCATGTGCATGTGCGTGTGTGTGATGTAGATGTATTGTACCTTTATAAATACACCCTTCCACCCCACTCCCTTTTGATTCCATAACAAATGTATTCCTTGAATAGCCTCTCCTTATCCCCTTCTCTCCAGAGCTATTTTAGGCAGTACTGATAATGTCTCTCTCACTTGTGAACCAAGTGAGTGCAGAATTGATTTGCTGGAGGAGAGAATCTGCAAGCGCATGTGTTTATATTAGAAAGTAAGAACCAGTTTTCATGCCCTGATTGACATGGCAGGATGGTCTTGAGTGAAGATGTGAAACAGTCTTAAGCAGAGTCAGACCACTGGCTTCCTGTCTATACCTGGAGATCACACTAATTCCCCAGCGTGTATATGTTGAGTCCATTCTGGAAAAGTGCCAAGGAGTTGGAATGTGTATACTTGAAATAGCCAGCTCTTGCAGCCTGGCACTATTGTGCCTGCACAAAAGCACCACAAAGTACACCTGCATGAACAGATACCATTAACTTGGTGACAGGTCTTTTCCAGCTTGTTGCCACAGATTCTTTTATCTGGAGGTATTGGGGATGGAACCAGAGATCTGCTGTATGTAGCCAGTGAGCTATGACCCCAGACTGAATCTGGACTGCTCAAGTGGTCACAGGCAGCACAAATAATTCAACCATATGCTCATATTTTATCCTGCCATATGGCCAACACTTCCACAAGGCTTTGTCATGGTTGTATATAGACTGCAAGCCCGCTGGGGCACTGTGTCACATACTCTAGTTCACATAGTCCTGATTGCAGACACTAAGAATACTTGTGGGTCTTTGTGCACGAATGATGATGCACACATGTCTTTTCTTGAGTGTGCCCCCCTGGCTATTTTAGTATTTTGCAATGTTTCCGCCCCCACCCTCAACTAAAATAAGATAAAGAGTCCATACCAAATTGTATGGCAATGCATTGGATGCCTTACACAAACAGAAAATATTTACAAACATGCATAGCAAAAAAGAGAACTACACCACAAATTTGCCTATCTGATATAATTTCTAAACATTTTGCTGACCCTGACATTAAGACATCACCTGCTCTTGAATTCAGAAACATGTAGACTTGTACAAAATTTATGCAATGAAGATGCTGTTAATTTAACTTTTCCAGAAAGTAAATTTTATTCCTTGATTGTTCTTTAAAAAAACCCCAAAAACCTGTATACTTGCAAGCCTTTTTTTCATAATTTGGATCATATTTATCTTTCCTAGGCATTAAGGTAAAACATCTTCCTAAAGATTTTATTTCCATTCTGTGTTCTGTCCGGCTTGTTCGGTTGTACAACTCTACTTCTCCTCTTTCCTGTTTTTGGAGCTGTTCTGTCCTGAACATACTGCCTCTCCACTCCTATAAATAATCAGTTACCTGCAGAAATTGCTGACGGCATGCTTAGCCTGATTCCTGGCATCGTTCTGATCTTCACCACCTGCCACGTAGAGGAATCCATCCATCACAGTGACGCACTGGTTGAAACTTTTAGCTGGCATCTCAGTAAGCCTCTTCCATCCATTGTCGGGGTCTCTGTATAAGATGTCTCTACTAAGGGATTTCTCTGTTAAAGCTGGGCGCCCCCCAACTGTAACCAAGACCCGTAATCCTCCACGAATCCTTGTTCTTCTAGATTGCAATGTATTCTGATGGTAGGGGAGTAAGTGGTAGTTCATGGCGTCCACTAGAAGTCTATGGCAATCTGCATCTTGCATCATTCTCGGTACCGTTTGAACGTAATTCACCAGGTCTTGGGCAGAGATTGTACCAAACCGAATGTTGCTCAACAGGTCAGCAGCATACTTGGCTCTTTTTTGGTCAAAATCCAGCCATCTCATTGCAATCTGGAATGCCACAAGTTCAGAAGGCAACTGCAAGTCGTCGTCTGCAAGAAGTTCATTGATCCGTTCAAAGGTCAGTTTTAAGAACTGATCCGATTCAGAAAACTCAATGAAGTTGTCTCTAATGAATTTCTGAGCCGCTTCCTTGGTACTCTTTAGTCCATATGTCTCTGCAATGTTGGCAACATACATGCAATTCTCGACATTGACTTCTTGCATCAAAAAATCACTACACATCTTCACAAGTGTATGGATCTGAAGATAAATGGCTGTGGAGATTATGCTACCTATAGTATACAGTGAGAGTGTAAGTTTTCCAGTGTAAGCATATGCAATGACAGTAGCTAGGCCCAGTGGAGATACATCGTTGAGGTCCACTCTCTGAGTCGATGGATCCTTCTTTAAGATGTTATGGAAGTAATCACTGCAGGAAGCCATCACCACCTTGTGGACATCAAAAGACTTGGTTTTGGTGCCAATGACTAAATCGCAGAGGAAATTTTCCAGCCTCATTCTGCACAGCCCTTCCAAGAGATTGGGGCTATAGAGAGCATCCGAAACCTCTGTTGAGACACAGCTGAAGCCATTGCCTCCTTCCAAAAGGCCATTCAAACCATTCAGTTTACTGAGGGGCCCGTCTTCCACTATGATGGTCAACTCATTGATATCTGCCTTGTTCTTTTTGACATTCTTCTTCTTAGGCGCCATGACTGCAATAAATATCACAGCCAAGAGCTTGCTATAAAAAAAGGGAAGAGAAGATATTGTTAGTCGCATTTCAGTATTATAGATTTAAATATCTCACTGAAAATGGCCGCAAAATATTGCCACAGACAACAAGATGAACCAGAAGAAAAGAGGCTATATAGGACCCCAGTTTATCAGGCATCTGCACCCCACTTCATAAATGGTGGTCTGGATCCATCCCATGTCAAATTCAGCCTCTTGCTATAAAATGGTACATTTAAAACTGTTTGTATTCTGGACTACAAACAAGCTAAATTATTTTTCTTTATTTGGACATTTTGAAAATGATGATTTGGGAGAAAGAGAAAGGAAAACATTGTTCAAAACACACAGCAACAGGAAGTCATTTGTATCCACATGGCATTAACTCCTGCTAACTGGGCGAGAGGCACTTTTTAAAAGTGGTGTTTCTCTTATATTTCGCAGGGGGTAGTTGTCCCTCTTCACTTCTGCACAGTATCTTTTCTAGTGGCTGTTGCTGTTCTGCATTTTTTTTTAAGATTATGAGCCCTTTAGGGACAGGAAGCCATAACTTCATTATTATTATTATTTGCCTCTAAACTGCTGTGTGAACTTTTGTTGAAAAGCCGTATATAAATACTGTTGATTGACTGATTGGTTGATTAGCTGTTAGTTTCATATAATGATTGGTCTGGATCAATCCTATCCACACTTCCCTGGGAATAAGTCCCGATAAATTTAATGGGACTTACTTCTGAGTAGACATGCATAGGACTGTGCTGTTAGGCTACTAGCCACACTTGTGGTCAATGGCTGTTGTCTTTTAGACCTAACTTCTATTGCATTGAAACATTATAAGCTTGTTTAATTTGTTTTAGTTGAAAATGGGTTGTTTAAAAATGGTTTTAAATCAAAGAAAGGATAACAATGGGTCTCCATAACTGTTTCTTTATTAATTTTGGATCTATTTATTCTATAAATAAATCTGTATCTATCGGTTGGATCTATATTAACCTCTCTAACTGGGCAAGAGGCACTTTTTCAAGTGGTGTCCTCTTATATTTAGCAGGGGGAAAGCAATTGTCCCCCTTCACCCCAGCACAGTGTCTTTCTCGTGGCTGTTGCTGGTGGTGTTCTCCATTCTTTTAGATTGTGAGCCCTTTTGGGACAGGGAGCCATTTAACTTGAATGATATTATTTGCCTGTAAACCGCTTTGTGAACTTTGTGTTGAAAAGCGGTATATAAATACTAGTGATTGATTATTAATTATAATTAATATATTGATAATGAATTCAAACATATATACATTATTAGTAAAACATTTTAGGTTAAAATATGTGTATCCTGCCTCTCCCCTTACATTTAAGGTGCCCAAAGCAGCTAACAACATAAAAATTAAAAGAATACAATCAGAATTCCAAGAAACAATTACATACAGCAACAATTAATGCTGTTCCCCCTTCAGTCTATGGCAAGAGCCTTGTGAGATGGTGCCACGTGTAGAATTCAGCACATGCTTCACTCCCATGCAGCAAGTCTCTGTAGGCTGGCAGACTGTGTGATGGTTGAGGAGCTAATTGAGCAGTCATTCCCTTCACACTGCCCAGTTCCATGTAGGCTTTCATCATATGTCAGGGGAGGATGGAAGGGAAAACCTGCTACTGATGGTGAAGAATACTTTTGATTGAATTCCTGTTCTTTCACCACACATTCCACTGAATTCATACAATTTATGGCAACTGCACAACAGGATCAGTGGCGGACCCAGCCGCGGCGCCCCCCCAGACTGGATCGACAATGCCCCTGCACCGGCTCCCTGCCCGCTGTACTGCCTCCCTGTCACACCACTCTCCATTTTGGAGTTTTGTCAGTGCAGGGGCAGGGGCATGATTCACCTCCATTGGCAGCAGCTCAGGTGGGTGGGCAAGCGGCGGCAGCTTTGCTGTCACTACAGCCTCTGTGACCCCCTGGAGCCCCCCCTAGGCCTGCCACTGCACAGGATTGATTTCCAGTTGTCCTGCAAGTGTGGTATATGTTGGCATTTGCCAAACTAGTCATTCGGCATTTCATCCTGAATGTGCTCAGGAACTCAGCCAGGTTCTCTATCACATAATCAGAAGCATAAAAAACATTCCTGGAAAATACAGTCACCTTCCTCCCATAAGGCAGGGGTTCCCAAACTGTGAGCCATGGCTCCTTGGGGAGCTGCGGAAACCAGCTAGGCAAGCTGCAGAATCCTCGCAAAAATCCTGCTGCCTTATACAATGGATAGGATTGTAGCCTTAATGGGGTGCTGCATTGCCTTACACAATAGGGAACTGCAGCCATTTGCCCAGTAGGTCAAGGGAGCCAACAGTCCAAAATGTTTGGGAACCACTGCCATAGAACAATCTTCTGTGCCAGCAGCAGGAAATCAGACATGTGAGCTAGACCGTGCATGTGTTGGTCTCACAGTCACTTTTTAAAGCAAGCAGGCAAGTAGAGAACCAACACTGGATGATATATGTATATGGATGCATCAGCCACAGAGCAGGGATGTGCTGTGTGTTGGACAAGGGCCTCAAAGACCTATGTCCACATCCTCACTCGGTCATGAGGGACACTGGATGATGTCAGCCTAGCCTACATCAGAGGGTTGTCATGAGGATAGAAAAGGGAGAGCCTGGAATACTTCCTTGAGCTCCAGGGAGAATGGGTGGCATACAGAATGTAATAAATACATAAAACAAGAGTGCACCTGCAGCCCCAGGGAAGCACCCATGTGCCCCAAAGAAGCAGGTGAGCAAGGGCAAAAAAGCAAGGACACAATTTTCTGTAAAATGGTATAGAATGCAGGACTCTCAGCATTACTGTTGTCTTGTTGCCATGCTTTGCACCCAGTTCTAAGGCGGATACTATTCAGCCTGTTAAGTTTAGAAAGGAATGGTGTGTTCCTCTTTAAGAAGCATGGTTCCAAGGCTCTGCTTCCTGCTCGGTGACAGCTAGCGCATGTGGGCACGAAAGTGTCAGCATCTCCCCACACTAGAAGGAGCTGAGATCCCAGAATGTTGCTTTGCCAAAGTGGTGGGTCAGCTGCTCGTTCTCCCCCCAACTCCCCCCCCCGAATTGCATTCCTCAAGTTGCATCTGTTGAAACCTATCAGAATCATCTCCAAGAATAGCAAATGCTCCCTGGCCTCAGAGCCACTTGCCATTTTAAGACACATCACTGCATTGAAGGGCCATTTATTGCTTCGGGAGATGCAATTTTTCTTGAAAATTTCAGATATACACGAGCCACAACTTTCCCTCTAAGAGTTATGAAGAAAGTACTGTATATTTCAGTTACAGGTTGAGAATCGTTAATACACCGAGAATACATAAAAATCCTACCTCTATGCTGATGTTCCTGTGGACATTTAAATATTGCTAGGTATCCTTTACAAATTTAAACCTTAATGTGTGTTCTACAGCAAGTTCTGTTGCTCACTTTTTAAAGGGCTATTTTTTTGCCTGCCTTTTAAAGAGACTTCATTCATTCATGATTCTCTGTCATTCACGATATGGGGAAATGCCAGCCCGGTGGGGACTTCAGTAGGAAAAGTCCTAGATGCTAATGAGACGAGTTCTTTAAATAAATCACATTAAAACTGCAGAAAACGTACGTGTAAATACATAGATCAAGACTACTCTTCGCTGACATGATTTTAAAGGGCTTTTTCGTAGCTATAGCTGATCATGCCAATTTTGTAGCCCAGAGACAATTCCTGACAAAGGACATTTCAGTACAGAAAAGTCTTCCCTAAGAACACTCACAGAGACCAACCCCAGAAGAACAGAACATAGCCTTACCCTTTTTCAGGAAAAGAGCCTTCCCAGGGCTGCCCAGCACAATGTTTACGAGAATATCTCTTGAAAAGAATGAGAAAAGACAGAGGGGGGAAAGGAAGTTCAGGTTTCACCTGAGAAGTCCTAGCAATTGCGGTTTCTAGTATGACCCTGCGGCCACTGTGGGCAAGAGAGAGACTGGAGTCTGCGCTCTAAAGAACTTCAAAATGAGTCCTCCTCCCTTTCTCTCCCCCCCCCCCCGCACATCACCCAGAGGGGTTTATGTTTCCTCTGCCTGCCTGCCTGCCTGCCTGCCTTCTTATTCCAAGTAAACTAGACATGTGCATGTACACATAAAATAAAATGAGGGCAACGCTTCTAGGAATTATAGCATTTTTATCAGAACAGGCTTACATCACAGTGTTTAGAGGATTATTTTTTCCTCAATGGCTAATATGTGGTCCATAGGATTACTCCTCTTTTTTCAACATGAAGTCATAGGCCTTTAAAATAAATTGGTCCCGGGCAATTAAAGAGTCAGGGTGCAATCCGGAGCACCTCCAGGGCTGATGCATGTTGCTTGCATTGCCATAATGTGCCAAAAGGTACATCTGCGTAGGCCCAGGAGGTGCTGGGCCGGCACAAAGCTCGTGCCAACACAGATGTGCTGCGGATGCCAGTAGGTAAGCCACCCTGGTTGAGTTCGACCAGCTTGGGGGCTTGGGAAGGCGGGGGGGGGGATGGAGGATGGGTGGCCCTGTGGGCAGCCCAGCCCGGGGAGGGGCAGAGTCCAGATCTGGCGTTCAGCTGGATTCTAATCCTTGGGCCGTGCAGTGATTTTGCTGGCACAGATCCAAGCAGCCCCATAGGGGGGGCGTGGGACTTACTCTGGGATAAGGGGACAAACTCTCCTTGCCTTGTGGTGAGCTCCAGCTGCCACCTACCCTGAGTAGGATGCAGCTCAGGTGCTCCCACACAGGTTAGGATTGGGCTCTTGATTGCCGTTTTTCGCGCTTCATAATTCATAACTATAGATGCCAGCTTTTTTCCTGTCTGGACTCCTGCTTCACAGCATGTCCATCATGTGCGCTGCTGAATTTTTGCTCGTCTCCCAGTTGTTCAAGCCACAGGAGCCTTGTCAGAAAAATGGCTGGCAACCTTATAAACACTTCTTTTTTAATGTCTTTCTAATAATATTTCTGAGTCACCAGTACTCACCCAACACAATGCACAGCAGTTAAGAAACCAAGACAATTCCATGGTAAACCCTAACCACATTAACATTCAATGCCCTATGAGGCACACAGCAGAAGCAGAGAACTGTATAAACCAATTCTCAGCAGCCTTGATAAATTGGCTGAGCACATTCTGAACACATTAAATTGTTGATAAATTGGCTGAGCACATTCTGAGCACAAGCTAAGCACATTCTGAACACATTAAAAAATGTACAAGACAAATATAGGACTGTCAACTCTTGAAATAAAAAGTGTTAGTACATTTTTAATGCTACGAAAATTCAGGTGTAGGGCTTCCAAATTCAGCAGTGTATAACAGTAGTGATTCAAACAGCCTTATCTCAGGAGAAGGCTCCAGAAAGTGGTGGAGCCAGCCGAGTCTCCATCCTGGGACCAGGGGTAGTGATGGCTTCCCCCTGTGCTGGCTCCCCGCCCCCAGCTCTGCCCCCACGCCCCCCACCACACTCCATTTTGGAGCCATTCAGACACATGGGCGGGTGGGCAGAACTGCTCTCCTGCTGCTCGCCTCTGTGAGAGGCAACCCACCTTTGTGCCATCCCCCCTGCTCCACCAGCATGGCATCTGGGGCGATTGCCCCCCATGGTAAATGTAGGACTGCCACTGCTCCAGAAAAGATGACGTAAGGAAGGCACACAACGTAGTTGCTCATTATGTTGTGGTATAAAAGGCTGGAAACCTGGGAAGAGGCACCTCTTTAGAAGAAGCACTATGACTCTGGTATCAATGACTCTGCACTATGACTCTGGTGTCCTGGCCGCTCTCCACTGAGAGTAATCAGGGCTGGCCCAAGACCTGCTGATGCCTAAGGCAGCATGCCAAGCTCTGCCCCCTTACTCGATGATGTGCCAGCCTCTGCTCCTCCCACCCTCCAATGTGCCAGCTCAGCACTCTCTTCGCCCCCTCATTTCTTCTGTCTCTGTTTCCTTCTTCCATTTCCATTCCAGAGAGTAGAAGAAGAGCAGTGGAGGCAAGAAGGTGAAGGGCACCCCTCTACCAATCTGCTGCTCAATGCAACAGCTTCAATTTGCCTCATGGATGGGCTGGCTCTGAGAGCAGTATTCTAGAATGAAGACTAGAACAGGAAAAGAGAACACATACATTTTCAATATTGAAAGAGTAGGAATATACAGTGGGCCCTCAGTATCCAGGTTTTTGGGTTTTTTTACTCCACGACCCTCCGTGGATACCAAAATCCACAGACAATTAAATCCGCAGGAGGCCAGGGTTGTGGCACCACAAGGACTTAACTGGGGGCTGTGCAGGGCCCTCCAGTAGTTGCACTGGCCTTCCAGCGTCTTCAGAAGGCCTCCCAAACCCCACCGGACGTCACTTCTAGTTCATGACTTCTGGGTGCTTCTGGGAGGTGTTCTGAATCCAGGGAAAGTCCATGGAATGGGCCATAGACCTTCCCCTGCCTCAAGAACACCTCCTCACCTGAAGTGACTTCCGGTCGCATCTGGGAGGTCTTCTGAAACTGGAGAAGGCCTGCAGCCCACTCCATGGGACTTCCCTGGCCTCAGAACACCTCCCAGGTGTTACCGGAAGCTACTTCCAGTTGTAACCAGGAGGCCCACTTAGGCCAGGGTTAGCCAGGGCTTAGCAAGGAGGGCCCATTTGCAATCTTGATCCAGATATACTGTGTAATCCCGAGTAAGAGGACAGAAGCAGTGGCAACCCTACTGGTGCCATGCTGGTGGAATGGGGGGCAGTGCAGAAGCAGATCGCTTCTCACAGAGGCGAGCAGTGTGAGTGGTTTAGGCCCATCCGCCCACCCTTATGTCCATACAACTCTAAAATTGAGTGTTTATGGACACTGGGGGCATGGCAGGGGCAATGCAGGGGACAGGGAGGCGGTACTAGGGGTGGTGATCTGCAAACCTGGCCTCAAAGCAGAGAATTGGCCAGATCCGCAACTGGACAGAAGCTGAATAGCTAATATTCCTAGGGGTGGAGAAAGTCATCTTAGTGCCAATGATGCTTGGATGAAACCAGGGGAAACTATATTGCAAAAATACATAAATGGGAAAGAGACCTGCCAGAACCTATATAAGATGATGAATGGAGGTGGGTCTGGGAAAATACAAGCCTAGGTGTTTCTATTATCTCTTGCATAAATGGAATTTAACACTTAAAAGATTAAAATGGATTTATGGCATAATCAGATAAAAGCTGGTGATGTACCCCAGGAACTGATACAGTACAGTATATGTTTTTTAAAGCTATCTCTGTCCCCCTCACAGCTGGAAGAGTTCTTTGGGAAGGCAATTAGGTGATAATAATTTCACTGCACCTAAAAGATGTCCATAGGACCAGGGGCATAGCTAAAGAAGTGCAGGGGTGGTGATGCAATTACACTGGACAACAGGTTTTAGGAGGGCAACAAGCTGAGCTTGACACGAGTGGCCAAAATTGTGAAAACTTTGGTATGTACAAATAATACCATCATGTTATATATGATTGGAAAGGTAATTTTAATGCTGAATGCAATGAAACAAACCACATTTGTTTCACTGCATTCATATAATATATGAATGATATTCATTCATTGACATTCATAGAGTATACTGTATGTATTCTATCAAACGTTACGGTCAAAAAACCCCAAGTGAAATGAAAATACAACTGTGATGTCACTTCCTGTTGTGAAATCACTTCTGGGGCATCATTTTGCCCTCTGCACCAGGCTACACTTCATTAGTTACACCAGTGCATAGGACTCTGTTAGCTTAAAAGGAGTCAGAACATTTACATGAGTACACAGTAGCATCCTGGCCTGTGAGAAAATGTCTTTAGGATGAAAATGTCTTTCTCCAGGGATAGAGGTGGAAGTGTGTGGCTTGGCTCCAATAAGAATGTCACAGGCTCCCTCTAACCATTATGTACCTTTATCAGCCATATACTGTATACTTGAGCTGGATTTAGCCTTTCTCTTTTAACAGCCCTATCCTATACTGCCCTGGAACAGGCTGGCAAGCTGGCAGGCTGGCAAGGGGATGTTTGTCCCTTTATCCTGGGGTAAGCCCCAGCCAGCCCTATGGGGCTGCTTGGATCTGCACCAGTGAAATCACTGGCACAGTCCATGCACCTGGATGAGGCCTGTGCGGCCCAGGGACAGGGATTAGGATCCTGCCCCAAAGCTGGATCCACGCTCCACCCCCCTTCCTGGGTCAGCCCTTTCCCACCCCTTCCTCCTTCCCCCTGCCCTTGCAAAGCTGCCGCACTTCCTGGGTGCTTACCTGAGTCTCTGCGCTGGCCCAATGCCTCTTGTGCAGTTGCAAACATCTCTTAGGCACATTTGCGGCAGCCCTAGGCCAACGCAAGTGAGATGCATCAGCCCAGAGACACAATTGGATTGCACCCTCGGCTTTCATTTGAACATGTAGAAAAACTGTAATGACTGTTTGACCAGAGCTTCCTACAAGGAAGAAAAACATGCGTATGCATTGTAGCAGTGATGCCATGCACATATGATACCATCACCATTCCGAAACTGCTGTATCTGCACATAACCTTTCATTGATAGAATGAAACATAAAGAATAGCAACTTCTCTGAAGTAAATCCTATTGGTGTTTTAAAGCATGATTAGGATTGCGGCCTCCTTTTAATTTTAGTTTATGGTTCAGTAATAGGTTCAGCAATGAGGGTGGGACAGCCTCTTGGCTCACCTTGGCCTCCTGGCTAGCACTGTCTGTACATTTTGAGACAATGTCCTTATCTTTAAAAACCATTCTTCACTGTTTCTCTTCTCCAACATTTTTTCCTGCAAGCAAGAATACTTCTCTCTTCCATTTGATTGGGCATGGAGCTACTGAGGGAAAATTGGACCTTTGGCCACCACAACACTGCTGAGGGAAATGGATCTGGGGATGTTATCTCTGTAAACAACCAAAGAGAGCTTTATTTGTTTACCATCATTAGTGTGGCAGGACATCTTGGGGTCATCTATCCCAAGGCCTTCTAGCGGCTCACAGGAACCATTGAGAAAAGCTCACGAGGCCTATGGGTGGCAAAGGTGTGAGCCAGTGCTAAAGTAGGTTCATCTCTCACAGGTCAATAAAGGTCAAGAGCATTTTGTACACAGACCATGCACATCTTTACCAGCACTGGTTGCAGCAACGCAGAACTGTTTATTCTTCCAGCAACGGGTGTAAACTGAATTTAATTTCCAGGGGACATGTGGCCTAAACATAAACAAATAAAACACAGCCTGAGAGTTGACAGCAGCTGGCACTTTTGCAAAACTGAATGGACTGAGAATCCTTTTGCCCCCTGCAGCATGTGTCCCCAGAGGAAGAATAATATTGCCTGGCAGAAAAAGGAGAAAGCTTGGTAGCAGCGCTCATCTCACACTTCTGTACATAGGGACAAACTAAAAACGCCTCCCTTCTGAAAACAGGGTGCAGATTTTTTTTTTCTCTAGTAGGGCCCCTGTGCATTTCAGCTGCATCAAGCAAAGA
The DNA here is from genome assembly GCA_029204185.1 of Lerista edwardsae. Taxonomy (NCBI): domain Eukaryota; kingdom Metazoa; phylum Chordata; class Lepidosauria; order Squamata; family Scincidae; genus Lerista; species Lerista edwardsae. The sequence goes on along the minus strand of JAJKFI010000012.1, from coordinate 16,312,436 downwards.
ATGAACATGCATTCCTAGCAAGGAGACACAGCAAAGGGAATACTTTTTCTGTTGAATTCTAATCCTGCTATTAAAGATAAAAGAATCCTGCAAGAAAAAAAAACACAAGATGGCAATACAGTACTTCTACTCCTAATCTACCAGGTCAGTGCAGTGCAGTGGTGGAAGAATATAAAGCACTCATACAATGCTTGCTATGTATAAGCAAAGTATGTCATGGTCAAGGCACCTTTCAGATACCTTGATCACCTTGATCATCGTAGCCCACCATTGTATTCATTGTTGCTATTGTTAGCCCCAATCCAGCACTACTAGTAGCATATCATGCCCTTGAAATACATAGAGAGGGCAGGTGGCCTTGCTGTGGAATGCTAACCTGTTCGCCATCTAGGAAGCAATCCTAACCTGGAGTTGGGCCAGCAAAGTTTGGCCGGCGCTAGGGACACTGTAAAATATGTTTGGACCACTCTCAGAATCAGAGAGGCCAGGACACAGACATGCGCCATCCTCCCTGATGGTCCAAACACACTTTATGGTGTCCCTTGTGCCAGCCAAACATTGCTGGCCTAATTGTGCTGGCCTAACTCCAGGTTAGGATTGTGCCCCTCAACTATGAAGCAAGGTGGGTGGCCATTCAAGCAGTGGGTAGGCAGAATGTATATCCTAAAACTAAACTGAAAAACGTAGAGAAGTTTATAAAATGGGGGCAATGCTGAAAAGAGTCTCTAAAACATCAAATAAGCAGAATAATGAAAGCTTTTAAAAATTCCTTCTCAAAATTGAGACCTGGAGAAAAGAATGTGTCACTCTTAATGTTACTGCAGTTGCATCCTACATTTCTTGCAGGCGGCTTATATGTGACTATTAAGAAGCCTACTGTCTAACCCAGTGATGGCGAACTTTTGGGGCTCGCTGTGTCAAAAATGTCTAAATTGGCTTTGCTGGATGTGAAAAATTAGGGAGTCAGAATCTAGGGGTGTGTGTGTGACCAGAATCTAGGGTCGGTGATGGCCCCTCATCCCCCGGGGAACCCTTACTGCGGGCCACCGGCAGTGCAGCGCCTCCAGAGCAGCCAGGGAGGTGACCAAGATGTCAGGTTGGCAGCGGGCAGTGCAGCCCAGCTCGGCCTCAGGCCCCTGCAGACACAGTTCCAGTAGATTGTAGCCCTGGATGCGCTCGGCCAGGCAGAAGAGCTCACGTGCCTCTAGGTAGCGCAGCAGCCCCGCACCCATTCCCACGAACTGGTTGCCCTGGCCTGGGAACAGCAGCACCGAGGCTTTCTCCAGGGGCTGCCCCCGCCGCACCCTCCTGGCAGCCTCGGCCTCCCCCTCCGCTGCTGCTGTCTCATCCCACAGCAGTTCTGGCAGCCCCAGGCCAGGCGGATTGGGGGCACCTCCCCCACTCTGACCCAGCCCTTGCCACGTGGCGACCCCCAGCGGGGCCCTGGGAGCCGCCGCGCAGACGCCATGCCAGGCTGGGCCTAACAGCAACATGAGGCCTGCCTAAGGGTTGCCAGGGCAACGGACCCGCTGTTCTGGGTGTCATGCTGCTGATCCTGCTGGAAAACAGTCCTCCCTCTGAGAAACACAAACCATGCGAAAAACGTGGTTTTTATGAAATAGTTGTCTTGCGCCCCTCCTTGTTTTGGCTCTGAATGACAGGCGGCCAGGTAAATGACCTTTGTGGGGGCATATCTGGCCCGCGGGCTGTAGTTTGAGGACCGCTGCATTATATAAACATCAAATCATTACAAAAATAAAATCTGAGAAGAAGAAAAACCTCAGTTGTTGGCTGTTGGCAAATGCTGGCATGTCACTCAAAACGTGGTGTTTCACCATCACTGGTTCACTATCACTGGTCTAGCCTTTGAGAGGGGTATTGTCAGGCAGTATTATTAACAGCCAGGTAGGGTACAGGTCAAGGACCCCAACCTACCAGAAGACCCAACTGACCAAACCAATTCTTGAACCTCCAGTGTTAGTTTCAGTATCATGAGAGGGCCATGAGGAGTGCCAGGCTGGGGAGAGCTGCACAGGGCTGCCAGCAAATTGGTACCAGGCCAAGCACATTCTTCATACCTTCAGAGATATGATTAATATGCAACCAGTAGTATAGCTAGAAGAGGGACAAAACAATACGTGCTGCAGGTTCTACAACATGTTGTGTAAGTGTCCCCTCCCACTCGCCACTGGAGTCATTCCAGACAGCAAAGACATTCGAGACTCAAGAGATGCTGTTGGGTTTGGTTGCTGTCACTGCCCAGAATGGCTCTGGTGGCAAGTGGGAGGGGCTGCTTACACGGTGTCTTGTGGTTCCTGCAGTACTAACCATTTTGCCCTCTCTGGCTACCCTACTCTCTGCTATACAGGCACTTCTGGAAGACTCCCTGGAACGCCCAGAACAATTTTGGAGCTGTGTATTCCTTGGGCAATAAGATGGAAAATCTCCTGGTTTTGGAAAATTCTAGGGCACAGACTTCTGCTTTGTCTGCCACCATGATTCCAAAGGTGGTAACCCTATACACACTTTCATGGGAGTAAGCTCCACTGAACACAATGGGGCTTCCTTCTGAGTAGACATGCCTAGGATTGTACTGAAAAGCTTGAGAGAGAACCTAGCACAATGTAGGCCAAGAAAAAAACAGGCAAAGGTATGTCTGTGGATCATCTAACTGTGCGGCCAAAGCGGTATGACAATGACCATAGGCTTCAGTCCGACACAAACTTTTAGGATACATACGTAATTCAACATCCAGTGGATGAAAAGTGTTCAGGGAATTGTGGCCTGAAGAACAATTTTTAAAAAGTTTTTTTTTTTAAAAAAAGGCAAGAACTTTGAGAACTAGAAAGATTATTACTTCACCCTTTTTTGGCTATTACTAGATAGAAAACACACCTCTAACTCAAGAGTCCCTTATAAATTTCATTCCTAGATAGGAGGTTTTGTAGGAAAACAGTTACCTGTTGTTGTTTTGTACAACTGATGAAAGCTATGACATAGGGATGGTGAGAGGCTTCCCTCTATTTCTTTCACTTTAGCATGAAACAAGCTAGTTTAGCTTAAAAAAGAGCCTGTGGGGTTAAATGCTCAGCTATAAAGAGCCATCAGCTGGGGGGTAAGGCCTAATCTAGTCAGCTGTGCAGGCTTTCTCTGCCTGTGCCAGTTGTATCACATGGAAGCTTTTTGTTATGGCGGACCCTGGTGCTAGGCTGCAAAGGGTCTTAAAACTGAAAGACCGTCTCAGCTGTACTCAGGATGTCCGAAAGGTACTTAGCTTTTCTGTATCTATTCTCACCTATGTGACCAAGATAATATGACTTAAGGGGATTCTTCAGAAGCAGAATGGTTTGACAACTGAAACCTGCCGCTTCTCAGAGTCTATTGTGCAGGTTGCGTGAGCTAGAAAGCTGGGAAATTTTGGCTGGATTGTCTTCTACAGGCTGCACTACTGCAAGAAATTTTTTCCTTTCTCTCACTACACCAGAACTAGGGGACAGCCATTAAAACTGAAAGTTGGGAGAGTTAGAATGAATAAAAGGAAATACTTTTATTACCCAAGGGGTAATTAATCTGTGGAACTCCTTGCCACAGGAGGTGGTGATGTCATCTGGTTTAGGTGCCTTTAAAAGAGGATTGGACAGATTTCTGGAGAAAAAGTCCATCATAGGCTATAGGCCATGATGGGTTGTGCAACCTCCTTACGCTAGTAATGGGCTACTTCAGAATGCCAGGTGGAGGGGAATGGCAATGGGATTCAGGCATCTTGTTGTCTTGTGTACTCCCTGAGGCATCTGATGGGCCATTGTGAGATACACTGTGAGAAGCTGGACTAGATGTGCCTTTGGCCTGATCCAGCAGGGTGCTTCTTATGTTCTTAAATTATCTTGGTTATGGTCAGACATTTTCACTGATACATTGGTGTACTGAGGGCTCTGGCAGCTCAGCAAGTAAAAATACTATTTTAATTGCAAGCCTCTATGAACTACATTGAGCTGACATGTTTTCCCTCCTACCTATGCCATATCCTACACTTCATGTAATATGAAACATGCTTGAGCCCATCTTCCTTAGTCTACCTATTGAATAAAGGTATGTTCTATGAGATGGGCCTGTCACAGCCAAGCTTAATTTGAGCCAGGGCTCAGACCTGGCATTGGCTTTCAATGCCAAGCTTCAGCACTTGGCTGTATAAGACAAAAACGGACAGATGTGCCTCTGAACAGGTGCAAAGTCCTTTTTTTCTCATCACTCTATGTACAGTGTATATATATTTGTTTGAAAAGATGTATATCCTGACCTCCTTACTAGAAAGCAACTGGGGTGATTACAGTCTCAGTGCAATATTGTTTATAAAATACTGTACACACAATTTAAGTAACTGTTTGCTAAAAATGCAAGTATTATTAATCTGGAAGTCCTGATCTGACATCACTTTGGCACAAAGTTCATCACTAGAGATGATCACTGGAGTTACTGATAAAAATTATGAACTGCGGTTTCATGCCTAGCCCTACCTAGATTTAGGGTAGATTATAACAGGAACTTCTGCTCATTGATCAAACAGATTAATGCCCCTCAATCCTTACAGTACTTGGCTCTTATCCTCTTTACCACAGGCCATCGCTTCTATAGAGAACCTAATTTAACTGTTTGAAAATATTTAGTAATTTAGTGGTATCTTTATAAAACTGGGTATTTTTAAGGCGGCGGAATTATTTGCAAAAGCTTTTGTGTTGGAAAGAGCTGCATTTCAGATTGTCCATTGAGGAAGAGAGATGAGAGATGTTTTTAAAACTATCTTCCTAATATCCAGCTTATAAGAACCTATTTTTAATGGCATGCTGTGATCTGGTAGATAGCCTTGAATTTGGCTCCAGGAGATCTGGAACCCCATTCCCATCACCTCAGTCCTACATTCTTGCCGAGTGACCTCAAGTATGTTCTCTTGTTCTTCATCTCCACAATAGGAATAAAAGCGACCTGTACAGGATTCTCAGCAGAAGATGATTACAAAAAAAATTATGTATCTCTAAATCACTATGTAGCTGCCGCTCTGTAGCCTGGCAATTATAAATTATAGTTGACAATCTTCCCATTGTTTTACTGGAGCAAAATGAAAAGGACATCAGGAATCTTTTTCTGTAATAACCACATTATATTTAATTATACATATTACAATTTGATCATAGATACCTTTCATTACATTCTTATTTTTATTACAAAAGGGAGGGGGAGTGAAAACAGATTCCTAAAGTCAAAGGGTCACTAATTCTACACACATTTTAAGAGTAGGTAGGATGATCTCACTATTCTTGCGTTACCTTCCACAAAACTATTCCCCCTTTTAAAAATGCGTGTTTGCTTGCTAGTTTCTACCAAGTCTAATTTTTTTCCCCTCAAAAACTGGCAAGACAGATTAAAGTTCAGTGGAACATACTGCCTTTAAAAAAAAAATTGGAAAAGCTCCATCCTGTGTTTCATTGGCAGAGCTTTCAAATTATGAACAATCTATAAAAATTATGAACAGCTGACCCATCAATAGTATTAATGAACTTCAAATACTCTGGGAATATGCATGATCAAGAGATAATCTAGAAGAAAAAATGTAATAATATATAATGCGAGTTGAATGTTCTGTTGAGTCCAAGTTGTGTATATGACTAGAGACACTGAACAACTCTCCATTATTTCCCAGCGCTTGTATAAATGATGCATTTGGCTGCAGATACATAATGATCCAAGTATGTATTGTAAGCGCGTAATATGTACAGGAACTATGTAAAGCAGCCCCTGAGTGTGGTGTTAATACTGTTCAGGGTTTGCCCGCTTCTGACTCTGTGTGTGAGTATTGGGAGTGTGAGGTCAGCTTTTTTATTTTTTTGCCTGGTCTAGCTACTGGCATTTACACTGCCCATTTATAGTACAGAGTAAATGGAGCTGTCTGTCCAGTGGTATTCCCATACATAGCAACTTATCTCATTGCCAACTCAGCTATTCCATGCTTTCTAGAGAGAGAGTAGGAGGCACTTCCCATAAAAGGATGGCCAGGGAATCTAGTTTTATTCTGTGTGGGCTTACTAATATGACTAATAAATCAATAGCCAGCAGTTAATAATAGCAGGAAAGGAGTTTCCTACTCTATCACAAAGGTAATGTAGGCACAAATTTTCATGAGATTATTTCCCCAGGGAGCTCTGCTAATTATTTAAAAAAATGTTCATCAATGTATTGCTAATAGAGTACAATACATTGGTCTGCCCTTCTATGAGCATTTGTTTTGTATCAGCCTGATCAGAAACAGGTTTTGCTGTTTGAGAAGAAAAGAGAGAAGAAAGTTCTTCTACTTTGAGAAGAGAGAATGGGTTAGAGCTCAAGGGCTAATCCCCAAAGTAGTTTGCCTTCAAGTCCACTGTCAAGTGCTGCTTGTTATTTCCCTCTTTTTCCTAATTTATTTAAATTGACAAAAAAGATAACTAGCCATGGTTCATAGGAATAATAAGCAATATATAAAAGATTTCTAAATCTTTCTCGCTCAGCCTTATATCTTATCTCTGAGGGGCCTGGCAGTTTGGGGCCACATGGCATGCATCAGAAAGCCAAATTAAACATAGGGGCTCCCAGTTTATGTTGCTGGGTATTCTGTCCACCCACAGGATACTTGAGTGATGGGACAATTTCCATTTATTCATAACAAACTGTAACGGAGCAGACTACTCCGGTGAAACAGAACAAAATCTGACCTTTTGGGAAGCAAGTTTCATAATTTAATGTGCTAAAATTAAAATGCCATCTCCACCTGGCACTTCTGTTGGCTCAAGGAAGATCTTATTTATACACTGGAATGAATTGGAACATCAGGTTAGTTTTCTGTAAGCACTGCACAAGCAATTGTGCACAGGAAATCAATTCCTTTTGAAGAGTTCTTCTAAAGGGTCCTGAGAGGAATTTACATATCAAGGTACATCACAGAATAATATCAGGTTTTCCTTCAGATGTTTTGTAAACTTGAAGGATTCATTTACCTCCTTCACTTTCAGTTCTTACATAAAGAAAACCCATGCATTTCTCATATATGGCAACACAGCTTAAATAGCAATGTGAAATTACAATCTTAATGAGTCCACTCTCTTAATAAGTCCAAGCCTATCCATGTCTACTCAGAAGGAAATCCCATTGTAGAAAATGGGTCTTACTGCTAGGTAAGTGCAACTAGATTGCAGCCTAAATTACTAAACAAACTGCAATTTTAAAGAAATTCCAGTTGTTGTCTTTTTTGTAGCAAATTGCAGTTTCCAAATAGAAATATGGTTCTTGGAGCTTTGTTTTACATGTCCCCATCACATTTTCTCAATTTCATAATAATTAACATGCTTATGTTTTGGAATTGTTTAACACCAGGCTTGAACTGGTGTCAGCCTGCTCATTGGCTGGGTAAAATGGGCCTGTGTTTGTGTAGCTTTGCAGCGCTACTGACTCTGTGTTTCTCAGTCTCATCATGGTAATGGTATTGGCTAGTTCCATGGAAAACGTATATTTTAAAAATAATAATAATAAACTATTATATAATCTTAGTGACTAAAGTGTAACTTCCATTGAATGTGATGGGACTGACTTCTAGGTCAGTGTTATTCAAACTGTGGGTCAGGATCCACTTGTTGGGTTGCAATCTGATGTCAGGTGGGTAGTGGAAAGCTGGGAGTAGCCATCTTGGAAACTGCAGACCTTACTCTCGTTATATTTCTTTTGTGAATGTTAACAGTTTGAATTTTCAAGTGAGGGTTTTTTAAAATTTTGTTTTTAGTTCAATGCTTTTATTGTATTTTGTCCTCATCTTGCTTTCTGTCAGGGATGTTATGGTTGTACAATTGCTGAAGTCCAAGAATGATAATTTGCATTTTAGGAGTGTCATTTTATTATATTACAATGACAGCACATACTGCTTGATGATGCCACTTCCTGCCACAACATGACTTCCAGGTCAATGACATAACTTCTGGTGGGTCCGACACAAGTGCCATTCTAAAAAGTGGGACCCGGTCTAAAAGATTTGAATACCACTGTTCTAGGTAAATGTCTTCAGGATTGTGTTGTTGGTCTCCAGTATGCTCTTGTCATTAGGAACCCAATGTACTGTCAAGGTTCTACAATTTAGGTGAACACCAGACAACACACTAACAAACCTATATATGGACTATTTCTGTTTCAGATTAGAAAAGCACTTAAAGGACTTCAGGATTTGGAAATATCGCTGGACATCCTAGCAGTAAGTGATAAAGAACCCTGTGCTGTCACTTGAACCATGAACACCTTTAGCTTATCATTGATTGCATCCACAGAAACTAGCCCCCAAATTAATTGACCAAAGGAAGTGTCAGAGCACTTGTTGTTGTTGTTGTTCAGTCGCTAAGTCGTGTCCGACTCTTCGCGACCCCATGGACCACAGCACGCCAGGCCTCCCTGTCCTCCACTAGCTTCCTGAGTTCGCCCAATTTCATATTCATTGCTTTGGTGACACTATCTAACCATCTCATCCTCTGTCGCCCCCTTCTCCTTTTGCCTTCAATCTTTCCCAGCATGAGGGTCTTTTCTAAAGAGTCCTCTCTTCTCATCAGGTGGCCAAAGTATTGGAGCTTCAGCTTCAGCATTTGTCCTTCCAGGGAGCAATCAGGCTTGACCTCCTGGAGAATTGACCGATTGGATCTCTTTGCAGTCCAGGGGACTCTCAAGAGTCTTCTCCAACACCACAATTCAAAAGCATCGATTCTTCGACGCTCTGCCTTTCTTATGGTCCAGCTCTCACAGCCATACATGGCTACTGGGAAAACCATCGCTTTGACTATGCGAACCTTTGTTGGCAGGGTGATGTCTCGGCTTTTGATTAAGCTATCTAGGTTCACCATAGCTTTCTTCCCAAGAAGTAAACGTCTTTTAATTTCATGGCTGCAGTCACCATCTGCGGTGATCTTGGAGCCCAGGAAAATAAAGTCTGTCACTGCTTCCATTTCTTCCCCTCCTATTTGCCAGGAAGTGATGGGAGTGGTTGCCATGATCTTAGTCTTTTTAATGTTGAGCTTCAAACCAATTTTGGCACTTTCCTCTTTCACCCTCATCAAAAGGTTCTTTAGGTCTTCCTCACTTTCTGCCATTAGAGTGGTATCGTCTGCATATCTGAGGTTGTTGATGTTTCTCCCAGCAATCTTGATTCCAGCTTGTGAGTCATCCAGCCCTGCCTTCCTCATGATGTACTCTGCGTATAAGTTAAATAAGCAGGGTGACAATATACAGCCTTGTCGTACTCCTTTCCCAATTTTAAACCAGTCGGTTGTTCCATGTCCAGTTCTAACTGTTGCTTCCTGACCCGCATAAAGGTTTCTCAGAAGGCAGATCAGGTGGTCTGGAACTCCCATCTCTTCAAGAACTTGCCACAGTTTGTTGTGATCCACACAATCAAAGGCTTTAGCATAATCAATGAAGCAGAGGTAGATGTTTTTCTGGAACTCTCTTGCTTTCTCCATGATCCAGCGAAGGTTGGCAATTTGATCTCTAGTTCCTCTGCCTCTTCGGAAACCAGCTTGTACATCTGGTAGTTCTCGATTCACATACTGCTGAAGCCGAGCTTGTAGGATTTTGAGCATGACCTTGCTAGCATGTGAAATGAGTCAGAGCACTAGTCCATTTAAAATAGTTCTGGCCTACCAGCTTTTTTCTAGGGTCTGGAGTAAAGGTCTTTCCCACATCTGCTACTTGAGAGCCCTCTTTAACCAACAGTACTTGAGATTTGCTACATGCAAAGTATGTTCTACAGCTGAGCAGCAGCCCTTCTGAATATAAGTTGTATAGTACTCTCATGTCCCACTGGAATTAATGGGGTTTACTTCCATTTCATACATTTGCTCATGTATATATTGAGGAAAAAAACATATACATAGCGTGGAATGTAACGGCACGCATATATTTGGTACTCTTGCATCATACCAAATTACACGCACGAAGTTGTTGGTATTAAGAGGTGTCTTCCACACACCCACCTATATAGTTATTTGATACAGTATTCAGTATTGCCAGTTCAGAGGGCCGTATTCCTTTGGTTCCTTATGTAATGTTTTCTGGGGCCTCTAGAGGGCATGCATACACCAGAATGACCAGTTTGAGCAGACTTGAGCAAGAGGCAAAGGAGATCATTTTCCACTGGGCACTTGGTTAACAGAGAGTGCTTTGTTGCATTGTCTTCTTGCAGGATCTCTATCGGCAACAATTATAATGCCGTGGAGCAGCAGCATGCCCTTCACTTACTCCATGGTACCTACAATGCTGGCATGTCAAGGTTGTCCCTCCTCTTCTTCCCCCCTGCCCCCAGAGCAGGTCTTAAGCCAATGTGGCCTATGTAGTCACATTGGGCCCTATACTGGGGGCAGCCCACACTGGCAGGTGGATCACTGGTGCGGCGAGCCCAATATGGAGTCTCTCAGAAGCTGTTGGTGATACTGTCATCACATCACTGCCACTTATTTCTGGGAGCCACACTTTGTGTGCAGCACCACAAGCAGTGGCATAGCTATGTCATTTTGTACCCGGGACCCATAAATTTTTGACACGCATCCCTGACAAAATTTATGGACTCATCATGCAGTCCCACAAGCTATATGTTTGATACCCCTACATAAGACTCTGTGCTTTGGGTTATTTGTGTTTGTTTGTTTGACCATAATGTTTGGTAGAATAGAGATATTACACTCTGTTTTTTCCCATTGAATTGAGGATGGCACATGGGGTGCTGCATCCTCCACCCCATAGGTAGCTATGCCACTAACCACGAGCACTGTTCTCACCCGGTGGGTCATAGGGTTGGGCCCCTCGCCTGCCCTTGCATCCGGTTGGCTCCAACATGGAGCCCTCCAAATTCAATTGGAGGCTATACTGGGCATGCAAGCCCTCCAGAAACAGATGGAAAGTCACTTCTGGGTTCTTGAAAGTGACTTCCAGAGACTTGAGGAAGCTCAGCACCAGAGAAGGAGGTTGGTTGCAGTGACGGGGTGGAGAAGTTTGTGAGCCCCTGATCTCTAACATCTTGGATTATACCTTGTTCGTTAAGAACCAAAACAAGGTATAGCTTTTCAGAAGTTGGGGAGTAGAAAATTGTGGATTTTATTAGTAAGAAGCAATGTGTTATGCATTAAAGTTATGCTTTCCTTTCTATATTTTTCTACCAGGCAACAGGAGTGGGGAAAACAGTGAACAGTTTTAGGAGACATGGCACTGTGGGTAATCTAGCTAAATCCCTGGTAAATCAGTGGAAAAAACTCATTCCTCCAAACAATGCAAGGTAGGTGAACTTTGAAATTTTCTAATGGGGTTTCCCTATTATTGTTTAGGCTTTTCAGTGGTCTTCAACTTTTCTTTACCAGGGCCCCAATTCATAAAGTATGAGATGGGGGGGGGACATGCACCATTGATCCTGCCTACCTCTCCTGGAGCTCTTGCCCCCATTGCTGCCTACTTCCTGCCCCGTAAAGTCCTCCCAGAACTGTTAGCTGTAACCAACTATTCTTATTGGTGAGAGCAGAAAAAGTTACCATGAAGCCTGGCTCCAAAGAAAGCTATTTTACCACAACTACCAAGTACCTGACTGGGACACAATCTCCTGGTACCTGAAGGATATACCAGATGACTCCCTCTTTACCTGGTGGTAATCTAGTCCAGTGGTCTTCAACCTTTTTTATTCTCACAAGTTGCCACAATCCTATTGGGTCTTGACCCCAAGGTTGAAGTACAATTGGACTTATGTTTATCTGAAGTATGCTGGCAAATGCATCCACAATATCTTCAAACAACTAGTGAGATGGATCAAGACTGGTACAAGTGGAACAAAGTTCATGCAAAGGATCTTCCTCAGTACCTCCTCTCCATTGCGGCTCCCTCAGTCCCTGAAACCAACTTCTGGGGCTTGTGGAGAATGATGTTGCCCTATTTCCAGAAATTTCCTCCCTCACACAGTATCTTGCACCATTTGGGGACTCCTTGACTCTTAGGAGGTCCTTCCTTCACAGGCTGAGGAGGAACGGAAATTATCTCTCTAGAAGAAAAGTCCATCACAGGTTAAAAGCTGTGATAGGTATGTGCAACCTCCTGGTTTTTAGAAGTAGGTTACCTCAGAATGCCAGGTGCAAAGGAGTGGCAACAGAAAGCAGGTATCTGTTGTATGCTCCCTGGTGGCCCACTGTGTGATACAGGAAGCTGGACTAGATGGGCCTTTGGCCTGATCCAGCAGGGCTCTTTCAAACTTTTGATCCTTTTGTTCTTACCTCAATCAAGACAGAAGAGTGGCCAAATTATTCATAGAGGTAAAATAACCAAGAATAAAAACAGAAATTAATTATTAGGAGGGTATGTGTTTCCTTCTGCATTACTGGGCACCAATTTCATAGTATTTTTCTATTTCTTTTTTTAAAGCCTGATCATTAATTAAAAAAAGCAGTTACTTTTTTAAAAGTAACAAGCTTGCTCCAAGGAAAAATGAGAGATGAGAAAGCAAATTTGGCTCAATTGCACTTACAAAAATAACTTTGCACAGAATAGATCCATCTGGTGCTTTCTGTATTGTTTTAATTGTCTTGAAGTTCCAATAAAAGTAACAGAATATACCAGAATGGAAGGTTTGGAGTATGTTAGTCACAATTATTTTTCTGTTTGATCTCCCTCTTCAAACAATTATGTTGTAGAAATAAATTGTAACTTCTTTCATAGATGATCAAATTCTAGTTTTCTGTCCTACATTGGTGTTATCCAAGAACACTTTGTGTAGACTCTTTGGCTGTAAATTAAAGGATATTTGAACTTAATATCCTAAAACATATCCTCATAGTTCCTATAAATATTGATTCATACATAACATATGCTTGGCATTTAGTCAGGATAAAAGGAACTTCTTATATTAGCTATTTTAATCCTTTCTTTACAGGACTGCAGTAATATGAACAGTAGATGTCCTGTTTAGAATTCAGCTTCTGCTGCCCTCTGCAGGGAATGCCATTGTTTTGGTCCTGCTTTTTTCTGGGTATCTCCTCCTACAGTGGGAGGCATCTATTTTGGGGATGGGGTGGTGATGGTGGTAGCCTGAAACACGCAGCTGTCTGACCACAGTTCCAGAATCCCGCTTCAGAGGTCGATGATTCATCCAGCCCTAGCTTTACAGGCAGCTCTCTTTTAAATTAACTAGGGAATACGTGCACACTTGCCAATATGATGTAATCTGTTTCCTGGGTACTTTCATTTTGGTTGACACTCTATGCCGCATATTCAAATAGGCAAGTTGTACTAAATCTGGATTGTTTTTATACTATTGGCCAGTGTTGGGGTCGCAGCTGTAACACGTGGCCAGTGTAGAACTCTTCAAAGGCTTGGGCTTGTCTGTACTGCATAGACTTGACATGGTTTCTAATGATAAAACAGTGCTTAGAACACATTATCCTGGTGCCTGAGCATCTTACACAGGATTGAAAATGTATGAAGAAAATGTATGGTCATTTGAATTAGTTATTATTTTGGTTCTTTCATTACAGTGAGCCTCCCAAAAGAAAAAGTAATGCCAAAAAAGAGACATTGAATATAAGAACATTGAGCTCAAAGGAGAATAAGCATTCTGAAAAGTCTCAGGCACCTGGATCCAGCTGCAAAATATCTTTTTCATCTGATAAACAGAAGAAAGTGCATGGCTTTAAAAATCAGCAGCGGTACGAAGATTCTGGCTCCTTTAACAGATGCAGAAATGAAGAACAAAGCAATTATATCTGTAAAAATTCCTCTGGAAGCCAAAAAATGGATAGTTCCAGTCATATCTGCAGTGAAAGTAATGAGAAACAGAAATCTGCAGGAACATGCACAGCCGTGGCCAAAGGTTTGAAAAAGAACCATTCCTCTAAAGCCAACAAAAAAGATGGCATGTCCTTTAAAGCAGAGAAGTCTAGTAAGAATCTATCAACTAAGCAAATGGACACAGAGTCCAAAGCGACACTAAAACCCAATTCTAGATCCAAAAGTCCAGTGAAGTCATCCAGTGGTGAGGATTTTGAGCCTCCTACTATGTCTTTTGAGTCGTACCTTAATTATGACCAGGCTTCATGCAGAAGAAAAAGGAGGGCTTCTACAAACAAGCAAGTGACCAATACAAGCAGTAGCTCAGCATCTCAGAAGAGCGTGATGTCGGCCACTGATGACAAAGAAGGAAAATTAAAATTGGATGATTGCTCTGAAACGCCTCATAAAAAGGCAAGTCGTGGTGGCCAGATGCAGGGCTGCTGAGAGCTAGCTTTGGGCTCATGACAAGATGTCTGATTGGGGACCCCCCCCCTTCCTAAATGTTCCTACAAACCATACGTTACTGCATTTTAAAAAGTTTTTAACTGGCAATTTTAACTTGGCATGAGCAAGGTTGAATTATAGTTATATTTAACATGTCATCTAACAATTGAAATACCAGCCTTCATCTAGGCTGTCTGAAAGGCTGTACTGTCCCATACAAGCCAGTGTGAGAGGGCCTTCCCTCATTGCTACCCCTCTCTGACTTCCTTACCCTGAGCAGTGCTACTGCATTTTTTTCTCTACCTCAGCACAGTCCTCCTCATCTGTTTTTTCTTCTCACACGAGCTCTAAGAACTGGCTTTCATTATCTCCTTCATTACTATGTGATGATTTTGAAACAAAGCCCAGGTGAAATAAACTTGCCTGGCCTTTCCCCCGCCCCCTCTTCTTTGATCCAGACTCCTATTTCCACTCCATCCTGTTAATTTCATCTTGAAGCAAATGTGCCGAAACAGACTTGATTCAATGCCATGTGTTCTAGATATACAGTGAACTAGAAGGGGTGGAGCTGACTATTGGGGCCTAGGAATTCTGTGAACTGATTTGGGTGGCCTACTGGCGCCTAGTAGTTCTGGGTGAAAATCAGAATGTGATTGCTATGTTTGAACTGTACTAATACATGTTGGTGCTCATGGAGAAGACCTGGGCTGCATATCCACTACAGCTTTAATCCACTTTCAGTGCACTTCTATTCCCCACCCCAATGCATTCTGGGAGGACTGTAGTTTCAGGAATCTGAGAGTTCTTAGAGCTACCCATGGAGGTAGAATCATTGGAGTGTGCATGACATCATTTTTTTGAAGCTTCCGGGTAAACAAATATGGCTGACGCAGATCATCGCCGCGAAGGAGGATTGCCGCGAATTCACGAATAAAAATCTCCCTGCACGTGTGTAAAAGTTAATTTCAACCTCTTTAAGCATGCCTGCGTGTTCCGCATACAGGTGTGCGAATCGCTGAACGAAAAATGGGATTTAATTTCCACGGAAAGATTCATGTATTCACATTACATCGGTTCAATAAAACGACCGTTAATTGAAACAGTGAGTGCCTTTTTTTTTGAAGCTGTGTAATTCCTTGTTGTTCCTAGCAGTCTTATTCACCATTTTCTGACACCCATTTTCTGTTAATGGTGTAGAAGGTAAGAAAAAAAATATTTTCCCCCTCCGTTTTTCCCCCTTCCCGTTTACACTTTTTTTCCCGCCTTCCATTTTCTACGGTAATATTTTCGAACTTCTGGACATTAACAGAATTTGTTTTTTTGGGGGGGGTGAGTGTAGAAGTTTTCAAAAATACTCTTCGTAGTCTAGAAGTAAAAATAAATTCCTCTCATATTGACAACTACTTGTGTCAGGAAGAGGTTTTAATGTAATTTTCCTACTGTAATACTTATGAAATTCTGAACATTAACAGACATTCTTTTTATGGGGCATGGCCGTTTTATTTTTGCTTGTGTAGATTTCAAAAAATAAGTCTGTCAAAACAGTGCAATCTGAGTTTAAATAGACAGCAAGTAGCATTTCGTCTGGTATGTTCAGTAATACAATTATGCAGAATTAAACCTTGTAATTGCATATTAAATCATAATTTGGTTACCAATGATGTTTTTATTTGTTTTTATTTGTTTTTACATGTTTTTATTTTCGTAAGTTTTTATTTTTATTCAGTCCTAAACAGTACGAGAAAAGCAATCTGAAATGCTTGGAATAAGGATTGTTTTGAGTAAACCAACATGGCTGCTAAGCCCGCCCCCTGGCTTCACTAGGTTCCTATTAATTCGACAGAGATGCGGACTCCAGTCATTCTACCTTCATGGAGCTACCCTTGACAAACTACAGTTCTCCAGAATGCATTGGGGCAATAGTAGAGGTGTATTAAAAATTAAGGATTAAGGTTGTAGTGGAAATGCAGCCCTGGACAGGCTGAGACTGAGGTACCCAAATTTCTGTTGTAATTTTGTTTTGTGTTGTATAAGTGTATTTCTTCGCCTGGGCCCTGGGGATTTCCCCCCACCCCACCCCCTTCCGGCCTAGATGTAAAAGACTCATTCAGATGATCTTTTTCACTTAGTAATTTTCATGGCTTGTATTCAAGTTTTGTAAAACGTGACTCTGACAAATATAAGCTATGAATAGAAATCATTGCTAGTATTCTAACTTGTACAACAATCTTCTTTAAAGACAAGTAGATAGAACAGGGAAACTGATTTTGTGTCTGCAACTAAAGGTGTCGGAACCAGATTTAATCATACCAGTACCTGAATCTGCTCTTCTATACATGGAAAGGGGCCAGATGACATTTACCCTCCCAGGTAAACTTGGTGCATCCCCTCCTCTAGCATGAGGTGGGCTTAATGGTCTTAAAGGCACACACATAACTTCGTGCATGCTGTCTCAGACTGGGATATCGCCTACATAGTTTGGGTCTACATTCCTTGGGTTTCATACCCTACTCAGACATTCCACCTCCATGTAGCCATCTGGTGGCTTGGAGGTGGGGCAGGTATGGGTAGGTACAGGTGCACTCTCACTTGTCACTAAATATAAAGAAGCTGATCTGGGTAAAAGTGTCATCTAATCACATCCTTGTCTTTTTTGCTACTGCAAGTCATGGTGATGACCATCAGCTATGAGTGTGTGTGTGTGTGTGTGTGTGTGTGTTTTAAAACATGATTAGACAAATTTCAGCAGGATAGGGCTATAATAGCTAAATAGAACCTATGTGCAGAGAGTTGGTACTCTGAGTAACATGAAGAAATGCTTGTGTACACCTAAAGGTATCTGCCTGGCCACTAGAAGATAAAACTTCGCCTATTCCAGCCCAACAGTTCTAATGTTGATGAATTTTTATGTATGTTGATAAATTTTCCTTATTGCTTCAAGCATACTTCCTAATGTGAAAATGTGCGATACTAGTGTGTCTATGATTCTGTTTAGGCAAAGTCATCGCTTCGAGATTTACTGAATACTCCCCTTCCTAAAGTTTTGCCAGACATAGCAATACTTTCTCCTCCCTATGCTGCAGAATTCAAAGGTAACTGAATAGAGTTGGTTGTTAGAGATCAGAATAAGTAATGAGTCCAATCAGCTAAAAGATGACTTGATTCCATCACTCAAGTCTCTTCCTTTGTTTCATTGGTCCTCAATATGTTAACACTGGGTAATTTCACCAATGGAGGCCACCCTCTGGACATGAGTGATTTACTACCCAAGTGATCATTAGGGTGATCAGAAATACCTTTTGCGGTAGGCATACCTTTTGCTTTCAGAAAAAGGATCAACACTTGCAATTAAAAAAAAATCTACTGTTGGAAGCTCATGTGATTTCTCTGCAGTTGGATATTCTTCAAGAGCCATCGTTTAGAGATGAATATCTGTCCTGTTCGCTTCCATCTTTTAAATTCCTGCAGGCCTTAACACTTAGGCCTACCATGCACTTTTGCCTGAATTAGGGCTCTTGTGTACAATTCTTTCAAACATATAAAGCAAGAGAAATCTTAATGCTCCTTATGAACCAAATTTTTAAAAAAATGCTGATTAGAAGTGTAGCTTCAACCAGCAACTACGCATCTATTAATGAATATTGTGACTGTTGCTTAGCAAATACTTCATGGTTACTGGCAAACCCTAGTTCTTAGGTAGTTGGGTCCTCAGGTAATCTTTGGAAGGACACACTTTTCCTTAAAGCATATTCAGCATTTAAAAGGGAAATGGCTGGATTTATAAACTTGAAAATGTTCTTTGCCACATCCTGTAGTTCCACCAGCTATGGAAATATCTCAGCAACGAAATGAAACTGCTCCATTCACAGGACGGAGATTGAACTCCAAGATGCAGGTGTACTCTGGATCTAAAATGGTCTATCTTCCCAAGATGCTAACACTATACGAACAGTGTATTCGGGTACTTCAAAATAACATTGACTGTAAGTATCTGATATATGCCCCCACTTGGGATTGAGTTGGTTGGGAAGTATTGTAGTTCTAGGCCTCTTATGTTTTTTTTTTTAAAAAAGGGGGACAAATTAAATGCTTCAAAAGGGGGACAAATTAAATGCAATTGTGATCCAAAAACAAACCATGGTTATACTAAATTTAGTAAATGTTCACCAAATTTAGTAAATGTTCACCAAATTTAGTAAATGATCACCAAATGTATAATATGACATTTATGCAACAATACTATTATTTAGCTAGCAGAATTATACGTCCCAAACACGGGGTTTGGGTTATATTATGAAAATTTACTGGTTTTGGGAGACAAACACATTTTTAAACTGACAAATACTTTACGAAAATGACAAGAACTCAATATGTGGTTATCGCTTTAAGATTATTAGGTGATCTAAAATTTGGTGAACATTTACTTTTTTTAGGAAACGAAGGTATTTTTTTTTTTTAGGAATGTTTTCATTAAATTTGGTGATCACTTAAATCATGAGCCTTAAAAAAAGAGGAAAACTTAAGCATTTGAGATGTTGTAAACTAATCATTGGATTATTAATACAGAGCCCGAAAAGCCCATATTGGTGTTGATAATTTATGGTGTGTGTGTGTGTGTGTGTGTTTTCCGTCATAACCAATGGAAAACAATTACACAGTTTTCACTGATTATAATGACTAGATTGATGTATCCTTAAGAGTTTAATTTGTACTGTGCCGGGAATGGGATGAAGTGCAATAAACATGAAGGCCTTTTGTAGCACTGCATGAAGTTGGAGGAGTGCCATTTGACATTCTTGAGCCTGTTTTGACCCGTTGTACACCAGAACAGCTGCTTCAAATAGAGGTCTGCAATCCGGTAAGCTATTCTTCTCTTCCCCCGCCTTTTGCCAGTCATAGTGTCAGTTCTTCTTTAATTAATTCTATGTATTTCTTGGGCAAAAGAAATTCATGGCCACAGTTATAAGACTGGCTAAAGTGTGATACATTCAACACCTGTTAGGAGGTGAAATGGTTAAGTATGGTTGGCTTGGAATTTTGATCTAAAGTAAGGAACACAAGGGGGTGAATTATACTGCAGTGACAGTACCTATGTTCAAAATGGTTATTGATAGCTGTTTAAATTCTAATATGCATAAAATAAAAATGGCAGGGAAGCAAAGAACAAGGCTCACATTTCTTTAACTGTTGGGTAGAAGAGGAATGTTTTGTCTGCTACAGGGTAAGAAATTACACCTGCTGAGATTTCTGCTTCTACACAACAGTTACTGATGCAGGCCCCCTTTTCTCCTCTGTGACTGGTCACCCTAAGCTGGAATGTTTCAATGCACTTTCCTTTGCCTATAATAGACGTTTGTAGAAGAGTCTGACCACTTGTGGAAGAAACACTGCCAAAAAGACTTCAAAAATGAGCAGCTCTTTGAATATGAATCATGGCGAGAAATGTATTTGAGGCTCTTCAGTCAAAGAGAAGCAAAACTGAAGTCTCTCACCAAAAGTATTGTTTCAGCTCAGTCTGAAAAACCTAAAGGTAAGATATCTGTCAACTCAATAATTGATTCAGTAACTGATTAATAACTGAGGATCTGGGGTTGGTTCGGGCAGGATGCCAAAACATGCTTTGTCTGTAGTCTTCTAAGCCAGGGATCTTCAAACCTTTCATTACGAGGGCAACATCTTTCATGGGCCAAAATAAAAATAAAAATCAGTTTTATGAATGAATGAAGTTTAAATGAATGAATACATTTTACTTGGATCTTTTTGCAATCTGGATGATATGATTCAGAACAAAAAGGAAATTTGACAAATTACAAAGAAACGATGCTGTGCTTAAACTGAGAAGTGATGCATAATGAATAAAAGTGTCAACATTGGCAAATGTTCTGACTAAAACTAAGTTGCTACGGGCTGAATGAAATCTTGTAGCAGGTGGGCCATTATTCATGTCCCACATGTCTAGACCAATGTTATTCAAACTGTAGGTCGGGACCACTTGGTGGGTTGCAACCTGATATAAGGTGGGTCGCGGAAATCTGGGAGTAGCCATCTTGGAAACTGCAGATTTTAATCTTGTTGTCTTCCTTTTGTGAGTGTTAACAGTTTGCATTTTCAAA
Organism: Lerista edwardsae; assembly: GCA_029204185.1. Taxonomy (NCBI): domain Eukaryota; kingdom Metazoa; phylum Chordata; class Lepidosauria; order Squamata; family Scincidae; genus Lerista; species Lerista edwardsae. The sequence goes on along the minus strand of JAJKFI010000012.1, from coordinate 16,292,025 downwards.
TGAGGGTGTGTTTTTTTTTAAATGGTTTTTAGTTCAGTGCTTTTACATCATCACTTCTAGGTTAATGACATCACTTCCGGTTGGTCCCAACACTAAAAAGTGGGTTCCAGTCTGAAAAGGTTGAATACCACTGGTCTAGACAAACCATGGTTTTATATACTTCCCCTGTTTTCCTGAGAACCCACAGATATAGTTCCAAATAATGGCTCTCCAGAGCAATGTGTCAAAATGTGATTTGTTGACTTGGGTACAATGCCAAGCCACATTTCCTTCAAGCTCTGAATTGAAAACCATCTTCAAACTATTGTTTCAGATCCTGGTTTGGTGGCCACTTGCAAACTAAAGTTTCTTGAATGATGGTGGGCTATCCTATGAAACCATGATTTAGCATTACTTCAGAACCTTGTGTCAAGTTAAATTTATTGCCTGTTCTGAAAATAACAGTGCTAGTAGTTGTATTCGTTTTTTAAAACTAGGAACTAAATCTTGAACAGTTTGTTCAGTCACGCCTAACTTTTGTGGCTTTCTCCCCTTTGTTAGGCCGCCAAGTAAAAATGGCTTTTGTACATGGCATGGCAAAGCCGCCCAGAAACATTCGCCGTCAGCAGGAGATCTATGGGACAGCAGGGCCTGTTCTTCAGCCTGAGTAAGTACTTGTGTGTCTTTAGGAAAGATAGGCCAGGTTTCCCTGCCATCCTCACCAACTAGGGATGCACTGTGGAAAATGCCTAATGGTTACTATAGCTGTCCATTGAACTGCCTAGCAAAACAAGTGGAAGTTTGCAAGCTGCCTTTCTGGGACTCTTGTCTGCTATTGATTCGCTTGCTCAGTGGTTCCCAAACTGTGAGCCATGGTTTCCTGGGGAGCCACAGAAACCAGCTTGGAATCTTTGCAAAAAACCCCACCCTCCTGTATGATGCAGTGATGTGCAGGGATGGAAGGTGAGGCAGAAACACCCCATCAGAGTTATTTGAAAAGAGCCACCATTGTTGTAATCACACAAATAGTTACAACGCATTGGCTCTGAGCAGCTGGACCCCTTGGGTTGCAAGTGTTTGCAGTATCATAGCCACTGCAATGATTGTGGCAGCACTTTCCAAAGAACTCTGGTGGGGAGGTCATGCCTCACCTTCCACCCCTGCACTGCACGTCGCTGATACAATGTGTATAGGAATTTAGCTCTAATGGGGAGCTGCAGCCAAATGGCCCAGTAGACCAAGGGAGCCGCCAGTGGAAAATGTTTGGGAACCACTCTTCTTGCTGAGGAGCTTTTCAGGATTCCCCAGAACACACTTTGACAAAGAACTAGGCTGAGGAGAACTTTCAAGGGAAATGCAAGTTCCCAACTCCATGCTTCTCGGGTAACACTGATAGAAGGGGAGAATTGGAAGAAGAACTTAATCCTCCCCCTACTTGCTAATTGCCAATGATTTTGAAAAAGGGTTGGTTCTTCCCACCTTCACTCCCTTGGGCTCCAAAAACAAAATGACCTTGAGGAAAAATGGCCTTGGTGTATTTGAAGGTAGAATTGGGTGTTGGAGATAACGCACCTCTCCTCTTCCATAATACACCCCTCAACTTGGCAAAAGCTGGGTTGGAAGAACTAATATGTGTTTGCCAAGAGAATATCTAGCTGCACCCCAAAAAGAAGCAAAGATTGGTTTGAAGTGGTACTCGTGTTTACATTGCCCCATGCAAAAGGGCAATTCCCTGTTGTCATGAGATGAGAATAAAGAAATGGCTGCCTTCTACTATAGCTTCATGATTGATGGGCGTGTCAAACATTCTGTATGATTTGCTAATCTGTTCTCCCCACACCTGTGACACTTTTCTGTTCCTAAAACAACAATATTGTTGGGCCACAATGTCTTTGTCATTCCTCCTGGCCAGAGCAAAAAATCCAGAAAACCGAGAGAGAAGCAAGCCCTCTTCAGGCTCAAGCTCTAACAAAAGCAGCAATGCTGCCTCTGCTAGTTCTTCCATTTACACAAATGGACAAAATCAGGATGCGAAGAAGCCTCCCAAAAGTAAGTAAGGTATCTGAAGCCGAGTTAAGGCTTTAATGGCCACCTTTGATTCTCTACTGTGCCCCAAGTACTTCTTAGTTTTGCTTAGCAAATTTCATAAGCTTATATGCCCAGGTATGCATTCTGCCAGCCTCCTCCCAGTCATAAAGCAACAGTTTGCTGCCACACCGACTGATCTGATCCCATGTACACTAATATCTTAACTGACGAATGCCTTAATGACAAGGAGCATAAGCAACCCTAGCAATGCTTCCCTACCTTCTCTATGCATGTTCAGTAGAGCCATACTGGAGCACAGAAGGAAGAGTTCCAAGTCAGTATTAATCGCAGCTTCCTTCAACCATCTTGATATTTTCATTGTCCCCTAAAAGCACACTGTTTGGACCACCAGTCCAGGACTTAAAATTGCTGGTATGTCTTTCTTGGTTTTGAAATTAGTGAGGAGTTTTTTGCTCTCAGACCGTTTTGAGGATGCTGCATATTCATTCATTAGGAAACTTCTGCTCACCAGTCTGTTAGTGGGGAGGGTTGAAGGCATGCTTTCCTGTAAATAATTCCTCCTTGCTTCATGGTATTATGACTGTTACCCAACCATTCCTTCGTTGGGCAGGTGGTTAATCAAATACAGGTTGAATGTCCCTTTCCTGAAATGCCTCTAGAAGTATTTTGGATTTGGGGTTCTTCCAGATTTTGGAAGCTGGTGTAAGTTGTAATGTGTGTCTCCCTAGTAAAGAAGGAAGCCCCACCAACATCCACAAGGCTTACCAGCAAGGCCTAAGCATGTAGCCCTTTGCCTTCTGCCCTTTACCTGTGCAGCTGCCTTCATGTGAGTTCCTGAAGCAGCCAAGTACTTCTCTCCCCCCCCCTCAGAAAAGCACATGCCGCCCTTTCGCCTTTCCGTTCATTAGACTGATGCTGCATCCATAGATGTCATTCAGCGGGGCATGGGAAAGAAAGCTCGACTTCGCTAGGGATATTGTAATGAGACTCCCTCCCTCCCCCCCCCCCCGCAGAGTGGTAGAGTTGGAGTTTGGATAAGAGATATTCAACCTGTTGTCTTTAATGGTCAGTTGATCGCTTCATGGGCAAAAATGAAAGGAAGTCTTGTAGTACCTTAAAACAGTGGCATTCCTAGAGGAGGGGGCAAAACACTGAGTTGTGCAGGAGCCTGAGCTCTTGGGGAAAGAAGCCCCTCCCCCTCGCCTTCACAGCCATTTGCAGCTCATAGAGCAAGCCTCCTAGGTGACTGTGAAGGTGAAGGGCTGCTTTACCCAGGAGCTCTGGCTCCTGCAAAACTTAGCATTCTCTTCCCCCCCCCAAAAAAAAATGCCACTGCCTTAAAAGACTAAAATTTATTTTGGCATGAGCTTTTGTGGGATAGAGTCCACTTCACCAGATGAAGTGGATTCAGGTTCATGAAAGCTTAAGCTGAAATACCTTTCCTACAGCTCAGTCCGTACAGGGGGAGAAAGGCAGAATAAAAATGATACATAAATATTTACTCAGAAGTAAGTCCTATGTTCAGCAGGAGTTACTCCCAGCAAAGAGTACATAGAATTCCAGCCCTGCTCTGTAACATGCACTGTAATTCTAGTAGGAGCAAATCTGACTGAGCTGAGTATAACTTTACTACCAGACGAGAGAGTGTCTATCCCATTGCAACTTCAGCCCATTGCAGCAAAAAATCCACAAACATGGCCACGCCTCCAATAAGTCTTTATCAGACCCAATTGTTTGGTGATGGCCCATGCCAGAATGATCTCTGAATCAAGAAACCATTAGAGCTTGGGAATAGTTGCATCCCCTTCCAACCTTGCTGAGATGGGGGTCACAAAAAGCAACTTTTTTCCCTCTTAGTAACTGTAGTTACAGAAGCAACTTGTAGTGACTAGAATCATATACACAACTTATAAAAATGGTATTAAAGGAATTCTGCTAACTGGTATTAAAGTTACTGGGGTTGCAAAGAGTCGGACACGACTTAGCGACTGAACAACAACCAGTTATTAACTGGTTAGCGACTGAACAACAATTAAACGAAGGTTCCATCTAAATTTTGTGTTCAGATTTGTTTAGATTTTTCTTCTGTTTGTAAAATATAAGATTGTTCATAATGTATCAAATGCCTTTAATTTTTGTTCGATACATTTCATTTTCCTTGTTCGGAAATGTCTTTCAAAGACAAGATCAAATCCACTTGGTGAATCCACCTGTCCTTGCATTCTATTCAACCTCCAATCGTTTTAAAAGAATGTTGGGGCTTTTTTTTTTTTTTTTGTAACTAGTATTCAAATCAGAGGTCTCCAAACATTTTGGACAAGGGCAGAATTGTATATCTGACACAGTGTTGAGGGCTGGGAAATAAACAAATACATGGAGAACGGAAGTGCTAAGAGTTGGAATACAATAAGTGGGTGGGGGTGGAAGGAGCAGAGGGCAAAACTGATTTGCACAGGAAGAGGGCGGAACGGATTTTGAAAAGGCATCAAGCAACCTTCAACACAAATCACAAACTTCTTTTGGTATAAGTTCCTGCTCCATCTAAGTTAACCGTATACATTAACTTTATATTTCCTGGTCTCCCAGCATCAGTATAAATCTCATTCAGCCACCAGAGGAATAATTTCTTTCCATTACATTGCATTATATTCAGCACCTCTAGTGGCTGAATATGGTATATATCCATGCTAGGAGACCCCAAAGTGTGTCTTTTGAGCTATTCTTTGCTCCAAGAGGCTGGGGAACCCCATGGGCCAGATAAAATCCTCCAGAGGGCCAGATATGGCTGGGGTTTGGAGACCCCTGATTTAAATCTAAAGTTTATACTTATAGTTACATGGTCTGCTTACATTTCCTTTCTAGACTAGAAAGTCATTGTCTCCAGTCATTGGGTTCTACACCAAAAATTTCAGTTGCTATTAGACCTACTACTGTTTTCATGGGCTAGTTTCTCTTAACGTTCTCTACTAATAACTCTTCCAAAATAAACTGTTTTATCGCAGAAATTGCTCCAATGATGAAGAAATCACTAAGAGCTTTCAAAAACAGAGTTGGGCCCCGGTAAATAATTATTTGGACCATAAGTAAGATCTTTACGCCAGATTTAAATGAGCAATGCAAAATCCTGATTGTGTGATGTCTCTTTCATATTGTAATTTTTAAGAACGACAAATGCAAGTATATTAAATATAACCCAACTATCAATTTTTGGGAAAGCTTTTTACGTTTAAAAGGATGACATGTTTCCATTTGCTTTTGTTCAGCATTGTATCATAAAAAATATTACCTCGAGCTGTCCTAAGTTTACTTTCATTCCTGGAAGGCATTGTGTGTAATAAATATAAGCTTTCAAGTTTTGTGTGCCGAATATTCGTCTCTGAACTTGGTGGAATATGTTGCTACAAACGACATGCTGACAATTCTGTGTAATGTTAATATTATGGGAGCGACAGGTTTTGTAAGCTGTCCTGGAATCTCAAGGCTATAAGATATAACTCAGATAAATAAATTTAAATTGATGAAGACAATTCTATTGACGCTACTAGTCGTGTTGGCTATATGTTATCTCCGGGTTCCAAGGGAATATGTCTGTGAATCCTGGTTCCTGGAAAATCATAGTCTACGAGGGCTGCTTGCCTTCATATTTCTTGCCAGTTAGCTGTAGTGCATGTTCCCTGAACTTCCCTCTATTCACTCTTGATTCCCCAGTATTGCTCTTCTTACCTGCCTGGTCTTGGTTCTGCAGATGCCATTACAGCATGTTTTCCTGGATCATTCAGTTCCCACGAGTGTGTGGTTTGGAGTGAGAGCCCCTCAGATTATGGGACCTTTTCTAATTGGTGGGATGGACTTCCCCAAGTGACTATTCCCTATTGGTTTCCTCAATCTTGAGTGGGGGCAGCAAAAGCTATAGTTCTTCCCAGCTTCATCCATAGATAAAAGTGGGGAGGGCATGGAAGGAAGGGGTCTAGAGCTAGCCACTAGAAATGGTGCACTTTTGCCTTCTTCTACAAGAGTAGTACTACAAAACAAATCTCTTAAGGACAATAGCTCCTGGTGGTCCTTGCCACATCAAAAATGATGTGGTTAGCCACGTTTGATTGCTTTTTACCCTATTCTTCACCCAGCTGACTTAAAATCAAAACAATAAAAAACTCCAGTGGATCAGCACCAGTTAAAACCCCAGTCAGGTCTTGTCCAAGGGTCTGCATTCACCATCAAAAGTCATCCTAAAAAAAAATCCAAAAAGGGGGCCTTGAGTCAGTTCCACAGAGGTGTTTATTTCCTGTAAGATAGGATTATAGCCCAAGTCTTACTGAACACTTTACTTCTGAGTAAAGTAAATAATACAATTTTCAAAGACCTCTCACCAATAGATGCTCACATCATATAGGATGGCCAGGTGCAAAGGGGGACAGGTTCATTCACCTTTTTATTATTAGAATATTGCCGTGTACAACCTTTTCAGCGTATGTAGAGCTGTACCTACTGAAACACTGCCATATACAAGTTTGAAAAGGCACTGAACCCAGTGATGTCATCTGGGCAGGATGATCCGGAACACCGTACCGTTTGTTCCGAGGATGGGCTGCGACGGGGCGCCATTGCGCGGCAAATGCCGCCCGCTTTTTGGCCTGCCCGCCCTCCCCTGCACTTGATTCGCTCTGATATGGAGCTATTCCGGGCGTGGCCGGGCTCTGCACGGGGGTGGGGAGCTGCCACTCAATCGTGCATTCCGGTTGTTGGCGCTGACAGATGACATCACTGACCATATACAACTAAATGTTCCTTTTCCAGAAGACTGTACATCTTTTGGTATAGTTATGATCGGGCAAATGCTGAGGAATTCCCATGCTGTACTCCCAACACTGTTTAAAAAGTGGGCCTGTTACAGAAACACAGTAGCCATTATTGAATGTGGTGATAGCAGCACTCAGTGACTATAATTAGCACTGACTAGAATTGTATTTGGGATATTTTGAGGGTGGAACCTCTTCGTCCCTCATCCTAACTGAGGCATGAGATTGGGTTCTACTGTGCAAAACTTTAACAGTACAGTTTTATATGAAGCTGTTGTCATAGTTTGCCTGAATCTTAGTTTTGCGCTAATTAGGTTAAATATTCCTTCCCCCCCCCTTGTGTTTTTTGAGTGGCATTTTAGGCCACTGGTAGGAGTAGGAGAAAGAATGAAATTAACCAAGCCTCTGACAGATGGCATTTCCTGCCTCTGGCCATTTTCACTTGCCCAATACGCAGCACTTCCTCTCCTGTCTTACTGCAGCCAGCTGGCTCTGATCCCAGTCCTCTGCGTTGCGGGTACGTAAAATAAGGCAGCCGCATGATCAGGTGAGCCGTTTCTCCTCTTTGGAGTCAAAACACAAACCTCAACAGTTTGCATATTGGATTTGTCTTGAAACCATAGTTGCCTAACTTTTGTTTTTCAGTAAGGCTCAGGTGGGGGCTTATGAACAGAGATAAATCCATAGGTGCTGCTTTGCTTAGTAGAAGTGAAGAACAGAAAAGAGAGGCGTGTACGTGTCACTCTATACATCTCACAGAGCAGTCAGTCATTCAGCTTGTAAAGATACAAAGCCTTTCACCAGAAGAATGGTGGCCAAACCAGGTTTAACATAAATTACTGTACATTCTAACCCAAACCACGGTGTATTTGCCCTTTCTCTAGCCAATGCTTATTTTTAAAAAGCTCAGGGCTATGTACAGTATATGGTTTCCATTAAGCTGCATGGTAGGTTATGTGGAGAAATGGTGACTGCATTTCAGCCTCACTGAAACTGTTTTGTTTTAACAGTCTTTTCTGTTCAGATACTAAACTCTCATGCATCAACTTTCTATGGAATCAAAGATCCTAAAACTAAACCTACAGTAAGGCCACTCCGTACGTGTCATGCTGATGCGTATGTCGTCTTTCCATAAACATAGCTGGTCAGAGAGCTGCCGTTACCATTTTATGCCCCTAGATGTCGCCATTTCTAAAGATTCACATTTAATGAAAGGTCCCAAGTCCCTTTGATTGAATTTTATGCTGTTTATATTTTTGCAATTGTTTTCTTTTAAGCTGCCTTGGGTCCCTTTTGAGGACAAAGGTGGGCTAGAAATACTGTAAATAAATACCTGCCCTATTAGTGGTTTTTAAGGCCCTTGGAACCCTGGAATTGTTTGTCATTGTGGAGTTGCCACAGCTATTGAAAGTACAAGACAGCACCGTCCCCCTTTGCATAGGTTCACCTAAATTATTACCACCCACTTGCAGGCTATACCCTGAATTACCCCTTATGTGCTGAAGAGAGATCTGCAGCTGCAGCAGCAAGAGGGATGAAGAAAAGGCACATCATCTCAAAGCCTAGTGCTGGTTCAGGCATCCAACCATCAGTGCATAGTGTCCTTAAGCACAGGCCCTAGCATAGCCCATTCATTGCTCCTGACACCTGCACTGGGGCCTTCTTTTCAACAGAAGGAATGGTTTTTTCTTTCCCTTCCCAGCATTCTTTTCAGTGCTGGCAGAGATAGAGCTGCCATTTTAATTCTCCCCCCTCCATGCTCCCGAATGTAGCACGGGGTGAGCTCCAGCCACGCTGTCTGAAAGGAGCACTACTGCCTCCCCACCCCCTGCCTAGTAAGCCCATTTAGGCCCCACACTGCTGAGACGGGTGCAGTTGCCCCAGGTTGAAGATGGGGTGTTGGGTGTGAGGGTGGACACTCAACTGAAAGGAAGCCGAGTTCAGCCTGAAGGAGGAGGTGGGGATGCCCAGCACACACTTTTCTGGAGATGCACAACCTCATGAAAATGTTAAGATGAGGGTGTTTCACTCCGGTAGCGAAAGCCAGTGTGGTGTTAGGGCAGGGAAGGCAGGGAGTATAGCAGGTCTGCGCTTGCTTGTTGAGTAACAAACTGGTTTGGCCTCCCACCTCAACTGAGCAGGGGGGCAGGCTTGAGTGGTCTTAGGTTTTAAATGGGATTTGATGTAGGGCAAAAGGGGCTACTGTGTTTCCTTTCTTCCTGTCAATGTAGATCTTAAAGATGCATGTCAGTGCCATTAAGGAGAAAGAGAGAAACAGGCCTCAGGCTGTTTTTCCCCCCTAGAAAGAACAAAAAAAAAAAAAAAACCTAAACCTATTTCCATTTAAAAGTGTCTTTTAAGGACAAAAAGGCCTCATTGAACTTGCCTTCCAAAAATGATTGTTAGCCACATTTATATAATTTAATTAAGGGAGCAATCCTAGTAAGGCGCTGAGCTGGCGCATCTCACTGGCATTGGCTCAATGCGGTCACAAAATCCATTCACTCAAGGCATGGATGTGGCAAGGAATCAGGCGCTGGGCTGATGCAGGAAGCAGCACCGGCCTAGGGACACTTGCGTGGAGGCTGCATAAATTGTTCCCCGCTGTCTGAGTGTGACCAGCATGCAGGGCCATATTATCCGTTAGACTGAGTAGGCTGAAGCCCAGGGGCCCCACAGGGACTAGGGCCCATCAGATTAGCATGTCTGGGTGTCAGCCTAATGCATGGGTCTCCAGATTCAGCCCCTGGGGCCTCCCATCCAGCCTGCCAACCTTTCAACTGGCAAGATACTACAGCAAGCCTGGCCTTGCAAAGGCAAGGCTTTCAGAGCTCTCCCGCATGGGGCAAGCGCCACCCCCAGGGAGGGAGCTGGGCTGCAGTTTTGGCCCTCAGCCTTCTGCTTGTATTTCTGCGGTTTTAGGAGTGGGGGGTGGGGCGCTTCCATGCAAGCCTGGGTCTGTTTGTGAGAAGCCTGCTTGTGGCTGGATTGCCTAAGGTCAGTGGTGGGATTCAGGAGGTTCGCCCAGGTTCTATAGAACCGGTTGTTAAATGGCCAGGCCCCGCCCACTCGCTTACCTCGGCTGGCTTCGGTTTTTTTTTTTGGCTCCGGCTATGACATCATAGAACTGGTTGTTAATTTATTTGAATCCCACCACTGCCTAAGGTCCCTTATTTGTAAAGCGGGGAGGAGAATCTTGCTCACCTGCCTCTCCACTAGGGGCTTCCATTTAGTGTGGCAGGAGGTTTCCTGAAGAGTTTTGAAGAGGGCCCAAAGTATCTGAAAGCCTAGGGGCCCAACCATGTGTTAATACAGTCCTGCATGGGGGCTTAAGGAAGATGGGGGAAGGAAGCAGAATGGAACGGAGGGAGAGTGGAGAGTGGGTGGGCCCATGGGTGGCCCGGCCCGGAGATGGGAGTAGAGAGTGGATCCAGCCATTTGGCCGGATCCTAACCCCCATCACTGGGCCATACAGGCCCTATCTGGGTGCTTGGATTTGTGCCAGCAATTTCACTGGTGCAGATCTGAGCAGCCCCAGAGGGCTGCCTGGGACTTATTCCAAAATAAAGGGACCAACGTCCCCTTGCCCTGACATGAGCTCCTGCTATTGCCTACTCTGCTTAAGATGCACCACAGGCTAGCTGGCCTGCCTGTTCCAGCACAGGTTAGGATTGGGCTATAATTGGTTTTTACCCCACACTTCTCCCAGCTGTTCCTTTTGGTTCCCAGTTCTGGTGCCATTCCCCTTTTTTGCTTCCATTTGAGGGAGAGTAATACCATTGGTAAAACAGGTGTTAAACTGATTGGCTGCTCTCCCCCTCCCCCAGCCAAAAAAAATTGCATCTTGGCAATACAGCGGAAGACTTTATACTTGGTTTTAAGTGACTTTGGTCTTAAAATTCATGTGTGCAGTGTTGAACATTAGAAGTGGCCATATTTACAAATTATTCACCTGTGTTTCAAGTCAAAAGCAAGCTTCCCCCATTTTTTAACTCACATGCTAGCCAAGGGAAACTTAACCCACAGCTTTTTCAATTCCCACTCCCTCTGAAGAGTGTTCAGATAATGGGTTTGACTAGTATAACTCGGTTAATAACCCTACAGTATGTAGGCTGCTCCTTTATTCCACCTATAACACAGGCATGACTAATGCACATGACATGCAGCTGTGGCTGGTAAATTCTGCAGTGCAGAGATCCATCACCCCGAAATGATAAGGAACTAGAAGTCTTAGCCAATTCCAGACTCCTACAGAAGGACATAAGAACAGCCCTGCAGGATCAGACCAAAGGCCCATCTAGTCTTCCTGGATCTCACAGTGGCCCACCAGGTGCCTCAGGGAGCACATGAGACAACAAGATGCTTGCATCCTGTTGCCACTCCCTTGAGCCTGGGATTCTGAAATAGCCTACTACTGATGTAAGGAGGTTGCACAGTCCATTGTGGCTTATAGCCCATGATGGACTTTTCATCCAGAAATCTGCCCAATCCCCTTTTAAAGGCACCTAGGCCACATGCCATCACCACCTCCTGTGGCAAGGAGTTCCACAGATTAATTACCTGCTGGGTAAAAGGTATTTCCTTTTATCTGTTCTAACTCTCCCAACACTCAATTTTTGTGGATGTTCCCTGGTTCTGGTGTTGTGTGAGAGAGAAAACATCCCTCTATCTATCCCTCCTAAGCAAGACTCCTGCTCTTCTTCCTCCCAGTTGTAAAAGATAATCTCTTGCAAAGGTTTCTTTATGTAATCTTGTTCGTACAACTACGTTTCATTTCATCCTAGTGGATCTTTAGGTTTTCTGTTGCAAATGTGTGCACTCAATTTTAGCTGTTAATTTTTCCACATAGTCCAAAGGATCCATCCCTTCTATTCATTCTCAGGTGTGCCATGAGATTGGAAGGGATCCTCAGGTCCTTTTCATTAACTGCAGCCCAGTACGGCATCAGGAGGAGTGGAATGTGCTTATACGCATACAGCATCTGTTTCCTTGGAAACAGATGTTTCCAGCATCTGTTTCTCTTGCACAAAGGTGGCCAACTCCGTATTCCTCGGGTTCAACTGTGCCCCTCCGTCCTGCCATTCAACTGAAGATTGGCAGGGATAGTCCGTGTGCTCTGGATCCCTAGAATTTCCCTAACCTTTTGGAATACCTTGGACTTGAAGTTTCTCTCTGATCTGTTGGCGGTTTACCAAGGATCCCAGATTTTGCTTTAAAAAAATTGATCATCTAAGACAGTGTTCTTCAACCTTGGGTTTGGGATCCCAATGGAGTCGCAAAGCCTCAGTTGTGGGACCGCGGCAACTTAAGGGAATGAAAAAGGCTGCAGTCCATTGTACTAGACTACCACTAGGTAAAGGGGGAGGCATCTGGTGTACCCCTTCAGGTACCAGGAGATTGTGTCCCTGTCCCGTTCAGGTTCTTAGCAATGGTGCTAAAATAGCTTTCACTAGTACCAGGCTTCATGGTAACGGTTTCTGTTTTCTCTAATAATATTTAGTTACAGTGAACAGTGCTGGGAGCAGGGAGTGGGCGGTGAGAAGGTGGCTGGCTAATTTCACAGTATGCCACTAGATAGTGTGGGTTATGTCAATCCTTGAATGTGCATTTTCCCAAGCACAGTAAAGACTACCCCTTGTTTCTGTGCCTTTAATAGTGGCTTGATCTGGACATCAGCAAGAGAGCATGCTTATCTTCATAAGCATGAACATTTTATCTGTTGCTTCCTGCAGCTCAAATTGATATTAGGGCACAGGCCAAACCAGGGCAACCCTATTCTGTATATTGCACGAATAACCTGGTTAAAGTTAAAGGAGTCAGCAGCATTGTATTTCACAAGTTTGCAGAAAAAACACATAATTTGAAAGTGCCTGCAGAATTTAGCATCCTGACAATCTCAGCTCCACTCTGAAAAGGATCAAATTTCTCAACCTTTTGTTTGCAAAGGTAGTCTTTAAAATATCTGCAATGCCTAGTGAAATTTTCAAAGTCAGAAAGAAATTCAATAGGCGTTCTAGAGTCCAGGTCAACAGTGCTTCATTGCTGTACCTCATGAACAGAAGCAGAATAAATTCTGCCAATGAAATACATATATGACCATTTTTCTTAATTTGCATGGTCAGTGGAAGTTAAAGATATACTGTATATTGCTCACAAGTGAAACTCTTCAGCTTTCCTTGCTATGCAATGGGCAGTCCAGAGGAAATTCTGCTCAGCAGTGCAGTGGTTCCGGCATGGCCAGCTCTGAACCCAGTGAGAGAATTTTGGCTGCTGGAGGTCATTGGGAAGGTGACATTGGTCCCCTTGCCCTGGCATAAGCCCCAGTCGCCACAGTGGGGCAAATCGGACCTGAGCGAGCTCAATTGCTGGTGTAAGTCTGTGTTGCTCTGTCTCAGCTGATCAGGCCCAGGAAGGCCCAGGAAGTTTGCCAGCACTGCTGATCCTGCCCCTCACCTGGGCCCCATAAGCCTACCCCACCCCTCTTCCCACCCTGTTCAACCTCTGCTTTGCCGAGCACGGAACTCACTTTCTCCGGTTCACATCACTCCTTCTGCTGGCATGCACAGACCAGCATAGGTCTTCAAGTTAGTGCTGGCCATTACTATGCCGCAGGGACGCCAACTTGAGCACAACATTGGGGGTGCTGAGTAGCCACGCCCCCTGATGTAATCATGTCCCCTGATGCCGCCACGCCCCCTGATGTAATCACGTCCTCTGATGTAGCCACGCTCACACGCCCAGCTGTCACAGAGCTCAAGCACACACACACTGCTGCCACCCAGCAACTTGCTGGCCGGCCACCCCTTATTGAGAAAAGCAGTTCCCTAGAATGAAAGCTGAACTGAATCCACAGTTCGGGGAAGGCAGATTTTTAACATGATTTTAACCCACTAAAGGTGCATCTCAATCCAGGGTCGAGGCATCTAAACTCTCTGGTCCATCTAATTGGCGGAACAGTAGAAGCCACGCCGTGTGCAGAACATGCGCAAGTTCTTCTCAGCACAGTCGCTCCGCCGACGGCCCAGCCAGATCTCGTGGCAAACGCTGTCCAAGCTGACCTCCCTCTCCTGCTGGAGAGTTGCCGAGTGTGAGGTAGTTCTCCAAGGTACACAGCTTGGCCAGCGGACAGGGGCTTGTGCATGCACAAGGCCAGGGCTGCTCGGGGTTGTGCCGTGGCCTATGAGCTCCTGTTCGCCGCTGGGCTGGGTGGGCGCTTGCAGAGCGTGCCTGACTGCTCCGACAAACAGGTGCGCTCCCGGCACCCAGCAGGGAACATGGGCGTGCCGCGCTCTGTGGGGGTGCCGAACATTGGGGATGCAGAGCACCCATTACAAATTACTGTGGGTGCTGACAGCATACCAGCATCCGTGGAATTGGCGCTACTGCTATGCCGTTGCCAAGTGCTTTACTGCAGTTTTGCGCACACGCTGCTTAGAATTGTGCCATAATATTCATTCTTAAATATTATATATTGCAAAAGGAATATGTGTTGCATCCTTAGCATTTCTCCTGAATGGTAACCCTAAACAGAATTAAGAACCAGTGAATATAAAGCACCTTACTTCGGAGAAAAGTGCATAGGACTGTACTATACAGGCATGTCCTGGTATCTCCTGGGGTTCCATTCCAGACTTCCCCATGAATAACTGAAACTGTGGATACTGGGGATACCTTTTTAAAGATAGGGGAACATCAGTGGTTTTGCTGCAACAAGGTAAAAAAGAGATTTGTTTAATGTTCCCCTATCTTTTTAATAGCCATCGCAGTATCCATTGTATCCATGGATACCAAATCAGTGGATACCGGGGCACACTTGTATGTTATTTTGAGAACAAAGAGTCCAGTGGTTCAGTCACAATTTTGGCTTTGTTCATTTTCTATCAACCCCGTCAAATTGGATTCTTTTTGTTCTACTATTAAGATTTATTCACTCAGACAATTTGACAATCTTCTCTTTTTTTCCTAAAATGGAAAAATCTCTTTCCCTGCTGAGGATTTCTTTTTCCTCTAAGAAGAACAACACTTTTCTTTCCAGTGCAAGGATATTTCACCATTAAAAAGGCGGCTCTGTGGCTTTCTTTGAATGTGAATTAAGGTAGTTTTAGAATGTATTGTATTAACCTAAGTTACACAATACATTCTAAAGCTACCTAAGTATTAACCTAAGTTCTTAACCTAAGAACACTGGTGTGCTGCAGACAGTTCAGAGTTAATATTAGGAAAGCGTGGAACCCTAGACGGATTTCAAAGCGTGTATTTTTCCTATTCTCCTTTCCCCTCTTCGCATTTCCCTGGCTATCTAGTCTCAACCTGCAGTACAGTACATGACATACATTCAGGGAGCAATCCTAACCTGGAATTAGGCTGACACAGTTAGGCAAGCAAAATTTGGCCAGCACAAGAGACACCGTAAAGTATGTTTGGACCATTCTCGGAGTCAGAGAGGCCAGCACACAGGCATGAGCCATTCTCCCTGACTCAGAGAGTGGTCCAAACGCATTTTACACTGTCCCTTGTGCCAGCCAAACTTTGCTGGCCTAACTGTGCCGGCTTTATTCCATGTTAAGATTGCACTCTCAGGCATCCTTCCTGGAGAGAAAAACAACGAAGGGCCAACCCATTGTTTCTTTTGAGGTCCTTCTTTTGCGGTCCTTTTGAGGTCCTCAATGGGTCTCCCAAAGTCTACTGGCCTGCGTAGAAAGGCTCTGACCTCCCTATCGGCACGCTGGCTGCTGGTGTTGTGGCAAAGCACTTTATGGCTGTTTGCAGCAACCTGCGCCAGCATGTTCTGCCAGTGCTACTTTTAGATAGGATTGGGCTGAAAGAAGAGTTTATTTTGGCCGTTTCTCCTTGTCATTATTTCCCTCATGCAATCCATTTTCTCTGCTTCTACAATCTTTTAAATTTATACAGAGCTCAGGTGGATGTCTGGAGATTTGTCTCCATGCCCCATTAGGGAGTGTTCCTTTTCATGGACTCAGCGAGGACTCCGAGGAGCAATGAAAGTCATCCTTTCCTTTCGTATGGAATCAGTTATATTAAGAGAGAAATGCACACTGACAGACATCTCATCCAAGCGCCTGCCCCAGTCTGCTGGGATGCATTCTTCATTACTGTGAGTCAAGTTGCAGTCAGCCTCTTATCCTGGCTAGGCTTCCCAGAGTTTATCTGCGCTTATCAGCAAGATCTACTTCTTCCTCATTCACCCTCCCTAGAACTTGTATTTCTTCAAAAACAGTTTCACTCCCCCGGATAAACAACCTCCTTTCCATAACAGGTAGTGCCTCTTCAGTTCAATTCTCTGTTCCTGTTCTAGTCCTTTCCCCCTTTCCTGCCTCCATAAGGTGAAGCAACACACTGTTGTTTCTCTGTTCCAGACCTGGTCAATTTCAGGAACACTGAACAGTATCTCTTTCTCCATTGTTCCTCCTCTAGCCCTATGATCCTCCTGCTACGTTCTCTCTCCCTCCTCCCTGGAGACAGATACTGTACTGGCTTAATTTACCTTGAAGCTAAGGTCACTTAATGTATCAATAACTCGCATGTAGTGATACTGCACTACGGTTTCTGTTTCTGCTTCCATGTCCTCTAATTGTAATATATCCTTCTATAAATACTACTGTACCTTTTCATTACTTTTGGCTGTTGCCTGCTTCTTTAATCTCTTGGATTCCTTTGAGATGTGCATGAGCCAACAGTCAAATGTCCCCAGGTGATGTATGTTTCAGCACACCTGCTGTGTGCTTCCACATCTCACTGAGCAAGTGTGGCAACAAACGGTGAACAAACTGATAAGGCACACAAATGAAAGGCAGAACCTAGTCAAAATCCATTTTTTTTGTCAATGACAAGAGAGAAACGTATCTGAATGCATTTGAGTCTGAGACTACAAAACCTCTCTTAAAAGAGGGCTTCGTCTACCACAACGCTGTAACCGAAGAGAGAACTTCGCTCTTAGGCTCCTCAGTCTCCAGCCAAAGTTTGAAATCTAGAAAGTACAGCCACAGCTCACTGTGATGCTTCTTCTAGTGACACACACACACGGCCACAATGACCAGTTCCCAGAGTCCCCAAAAAGAAACACTGCAACTTCCCAGGCATCCTATACCCTGGCTAGCACTGTTGGCTGCTCCATCCTCCAGCCAGGGAAGCTGAATGTGTCATTGGAAGGAGTATAGCAGGGCAGCTTCTGGGCCTCCTCTGGCTGAGGTTGTAAGGGCAGAGAGGGCATGGGCACTTGTGTGGGCACAATACTAACCAAATTTCCAGCACTGGCATAACTGTCCCAGTGGGGCATGTGCTGCATCCTGCAGTGGAATAGTAGTCACGGAGGCTCCCTGTAGGTAAGGGAATGTTTGTTTCCTTACTTTGGAGCTGCATTGTCCTTATGCTGGTGCTGGACAGTTGGTTAGGATTTTGCCCTCTCTCTCTCTCTCTCTCTCTCTCTCTCTCTCTCTGTGTGTGTGTGTGTGTGTGTGTGTGTGTGTGTGTGTGTGTGTGAGAGAGAGAGAGAGAGAGAGAGAGAGATGGATGCTGCAGCAACATTGTGACTCAATTAATAGGAGTTTGTGGGCCTCAACTCATTTTCACCAGTTCATCATAACACTTCATGCATCTGACCAACATACTATAGCCCAAGTATATATGGAGAAAGAAGGTCACCATTGTGCCAATTGTAATAGGAGCATTGGGCGCCGTCCCAAAGAGAATTAAGCAACATCTTAAAGCGCTCAAACTCACAGAAATCTCAGCTATACAATTACAAAAGGCAGCCCTTTTAGGGACTGCCCACATATTGAGGAAATACCTCATAATATCCTAGGTCCTTGGGAAGGACCCAATGCTCAGAGTATACCAGTCACTACATCTGTAGTGATTGTGCAAAAGTATAATAATAATAAAATCTGTTAGCCTTAAAGGGGCCCCAAATCTAGTTGATCTTCTTAGCATCCCTTTGCAAGTTGTTGAATTAAATCTTGTTTTAGCACCACAGAGCCTTCTTTTTAAAAGGAATCTGGATGCAACCACTAAATGTTCATTTGCTACATTTTTGCTCCTTTCTCTAAAGTGTTCACAACAACCATGTGAAATAGGTTAGGCAGAGAGAGAAAGCGGGGGGGGGGGGGGAGAAAGAGCGGCAGTGTGGTATAGTGATTAGATTGCAGAGTGTTCACCCTGACAGAAAGAGACTGGCCCAATTTTTAGCTAACTTGGAATCTGGCTTATCCAAGTTTAAGTTTAACCCTTTAACCCCAGCTCTATAATGATACTCACATTCCAAATGTGGATGGGGGTGTTGTTGTTAAAAGCCCCAATGCCATTCTTAGCTTGCCTATTAGTCATTCATCTTTTTCCTTTCCCAGTAGGCTAAAGTCAGGAATTGTGGAGGTGGTAGTCAGGCTCCTTGAAAAGAAATCTCCACCCTTGCATGTTAAAACCGTGAGCATTCCTGCTTTGCTTTTATAACCACGGAACAGAAGAAATGGCACTTTTAACCTGCCTGTAACTAAATGAAGCTTAGAAAAGCTTGCATGGGGCATACTGTGTGCCTTTCTCTGTGACTTATATTTAACTTACAATAACTCCAAGACCAGCTACCTGATACAATTCACAAGTCATCCCCCCCCCCGCCCCAACACAAAGGCCAGGGCTCTGCATGAACATTCCCTGTACAGGGAGGACATGGAAAGAGATGCATTACAATGGTTCAATACAATTTCTATTTATAGTCCTGCTTATGTATACGCTGATACATTAAATGCAACGGTTAATAGCATTGGTCACTCCACGTTTGCTATGAGCTTATTATGCCACCAGGTTCCCTGGATGGATTTTTTTTTTAAAAAAACTTGATGTATACAATTGCTGTGTTTGGCACAATTTGTTCAAGTAAGTGCCATGCAGTTTGTGCCCATGTGGCCTTTTAAAAAGAACTGTCAATTTGCACTGTTGGGGTAGCAGAGTGTTTCAAAATCAGTACCCTGAATCAACAACCTTCTCTTATAGAGAAGAACAGAACAGCCCACAGTAGCGATTAAGGCTTCCTTGCTTAATTTTTCCTGTTAATTGTTAGGCTTCCTATTGATAGTCATAGACTTAGTGGTGAGTTTCTACAAGCTCTGTGGTTATGTTGCCAACATTGTGATCGGACCTAGCCCTGTGACTTTAAGTGCTGCTTGTCCTGGGACACTAGTAGGAGATCAAGCTAATGCCCCCTCCCCCCCCAAAAAAAACCATCACCTGCCACTTTTTGCAAATCTGTTATTGCAAGACACAGAAGCCAGCCCAGCTAGTTTCTTGTCAGTTGGCAACCCTGTTCTGCATGCCTAAGTTCATAAACAACCTGTGATTGACTGATCCTGAAGCGAAACCGAAGTGAGCAAGAGCTTCTAATTTTCAGAAGAGTTTTGTGCGTTCTCTTCCTCATTTTACATGTCTCAGATCACCTCTTTCAGAAGGGCAGTTTGCACCATACCACCTGCTTGTTTGTTTGGACAGTGCCACTCCTGATCCACATCAGTTGTATTAGGGAAGCGATGACTAATAGTTAGTCCGGCACCCTCTGGGGATGCCTTACTGCACAATACCTTCATCTGGTTCCATTACATCTTACAGCAGGGCTCCTGTGCCTTTTTACTATTAAGGACTATTAATTAATAACTAATTGTGCTATTGATTAATGATTCTATAGGTGCAACTATTTCCAGGGTGGAAAAGCTGTGATGAAAAAAGCTGCCTTGGCAGAATTTCTGCCTGGTACATAAACAGTCTTTAAACATCTCCCCACAAAGCTTACTATTATGTATTATGTGAGGTTCCTCTCTGGACACAGTCGAGGCAGCAGATGGTTTTGTCGGCTCCTCCTCTGTGGCTCGGCAACCTTGTGTGGCATAGTTCCTTCAGTTCCCCTCCAACAGGGAAATTCCAGGGGTCAAGAAGTGTAGCCCTACCATCCTCTTCCTTCCTTCCCCTGGTTGTCAGGTCTCAGATAGCCCAGGTGGCTGTACTCAGGTTGTTGTAATCCTGGGCATGTTTCCTTGGGAGTAAGTGTTAATACGTCAGTGAGACTTACTTCTGAGTACATTCGCCATCAAACTGGGCTGTAACATTGCAAGCCTACTAGGAAGGAAGCCCCACTGGATACAATGTCAACTACTGAGTAAGTGCAGTCGAGCCCCTGCCGCTGCACAACCCTGTTCCTTGCCAAATCTAGGCTGGCCGGAGGCAACCTTGCCCAGGGATCCTGCACCCATCAGAATGATGAAGACGGTGGAATGCTGACAGTGTGTACAGCAGAGAAAAACTGCAGCTGCCAGGATTCCCCCTGAAAGCTGTTAGCATGGTGTGTGTGCGTGTGTGTTTCTGTGCTGCAGTTGGTTCGCCTACTGAAATCCGAAATCTGTTCCCAGTTGTGTAAACAAATTCAGGGATTGATGTTCTCCAGATAATCCTCCACGCAAAATATGAACCCTTTGGGGACATTTGCTTCTTGTAGCAGGAGGAGAAGAGCACACTAAAGGTGCAGATGCTGTTTCTGCATCTCCTCCTACTACACCGAAGTGATTGGTTTGGTGTGAACTTGTTTGCAGTTGTTGTTGGGGGCCTTATGGACGACCTTGAGAGATCCTTGGGCTGAGAGTTCCCACTCGGCGTGCAACTAGGAGAGAAAAACCTCATGGAAAATTCCTAGCTGAAAGAAGGCTAAAACGACATCAGAACCAAAGATTACAGAGACCAGTGCTGGATTTGATGGGAAAAAGTTCAAAAATCTTTAATATTAAAGAGGCACAAGAGCAATACACTCAACAGCAAAGTACGGACTTGTGCAAAGATCTTACATTTGGCATGGCACTTCATAGGTTTTTAACAATGTAATCTGTTGGTATCAATCCTTCCTCCCAAGGAAGGAAGGCACAAAGGCACAATTTCATGTTACAAGAAATCTATTGGAAGACAGAAACAGAAATGCAAAAAGGGCAAACAATTTCATCAAGGGTGTGTTGCTTCAGATTCAGGGTGGGAGGCTTCTTAGCAGAGTCTGAAAAGAATTGTTTAGGTGAGCCTAGCTCCTGGACAGATAAGAACTTGATTTAATTTCAGGCAGGACTTGTCCTTGCATACACCTTTTGTCAGAGACCCAGATTTGCATGTCAAGACCCTAAGGGGAAGGGAGATTTGCAGATGTCTCTGGCACCAATTCTTAATAGTTTTAACTCTCAGGATGAGACCCAAAATGGAGTCAGGCCTGTACATGTGTTTGGGAAAGGGAGGGTGTCCACAACAATCCCCCTTTGATGGGGCATACCTGTGCCATCACATCCTGGTCTGACCTTCCCCTTTCCAAGTCCTGCATTATGTGCATCTGGTTATACCTCCATCTGACCATTGAGCATAGCAATGCGAGTGTTACCTGGAGGGCCAAAATAACCACAATGGGGTACAGAGCCGCATTTGAGAGGCTGCCAACAGTTGGACTCCAGCCAAGAAGTGTTTCCCCCCTAGAATTGCTGCTGGCCAGGGGCGAATCTATTTGAAAGGGCGCCCATGGCGCCCAATGAAAATGCGCCCCTAGGGGCACGCAACGTCATGACATCATGACATAGCGCCCCACCCCTTCTAAGAGGCGCATTCTGTTCGCTGCCGTTGGCCTTGAAGGGCCGGCGGCAGTGAACAGAATGCGGTGCCCCAGCCACATTCTATTCGCTCGTGCCGGCCGGCACGAGCGAATAGAACGTGGCTGGGGTGCCGCGGTCTTTCTGTTCGCTCGTGCCGGCCTTAAAGGGCCGGCAGGAGCAAACAGAACGCAGCTGGGGCGCCACGTTCTTTCTGTTCGCTCGTGCCGGCCTTAAAGGGCCGGCAGGAGCAAACAGAACGCAGCGCCGCCCAGCACCCCACCCCCCTTGAGAAGTGGGAGGGGGCGCCGGGTGGCAGCGCGTTCTCCTCACTCCAGCTGGCTCTTTAAGGCCAGCCGGAGCGAGGAGAATGCGGCGCAGGGAGCGGGCGGGCCATGGGCGCCATTTTGGGGGGGCGGGCACCATGCGAACGGCGCCCCCTGCAAGATGGCGCCCATGGCTCGTGCCACCCCCTGCCAAAACCTAGGTACGCCCCTGCTGCTGGCCGCTTTTTTACTGTGGTCAAAACCTTCACTATTTGCTGATTACTGTGCTACACTGCAAGGGTGGTGTTCCCGCCCAAAGCTTGCAGCTTCTGAAGCTCATATAGTTGAGCTTGTTGAAGCTCAACAAGACAGGTTCATACTAGACACTTGAACACAGTGTCAACACAGTGGTCAGCTGCAACACAGTGGTCAGCTGCAAAAGGAAAGAAAGGAGATTACTGTGTTTGTTAATTAACTATGGCAATCTGCCTAATCTTGCCTCCAGTTACTTCCAAGTCTTGGTAAGTTTGTTTGGTAACTACTTTTGGTTTAATTTGTCAGGAAGGAGTTGGCATCTTCACACTTTTATCCAGATTTTTTTTTAAAAGATAGCTAGTTAATGTATTAGTGCACGCCCACCCCACCTACCCTCCCCTTGGGGTTTTGCTTTCTCTATATAGGATAACCCATTTCAGTCTCTCTTGTTTTTGTTTTGTTGCTGTGATTGTAATAAATTTGTCATACTTGTCACAAATTTGTCATACATTTGTTTGAAACACACACTAAACATGTTTTTCTTTTTTTTTTAATGATATCTGGAATCAAGAGGTGGTAGATGTAGTAGTAGTAGTAATTAATAATAATAATAATAAATAAATAATGTAAATCTGGATATCTAAAGAGGAGCTAAAGATAAATAATTAAGGCAGTCTGCTTTATCACATCTGAGGAAGCGGACTGTAGACCATAAAGATTTGTGCTGAAATAAACTGGATAATATTTATAGCATGACAAGTGTCTTTGAATGGGCAGGCAAATGGGCAACTAGAAGTGTCTGCAATCTAGCAGCTGTTATTTATTTATTTATTTATTTATTTATTTATAGTACACACACACACACACACCATCTTTTCTCTGATAAACATGGGGTGCCTAAGGCAGCCAACAACAAAGATTAAAATACTGTACAAACATTACAGTAATTGATTCTACATTGTTAAGCATTTGCTCCTGCAAATGGAAAGGCAGGGAAGAAACCTAGTAATAATAATAATAATAATAATAATAATAATAATAATAATAATAATAATAATACAGAGATGATATATAAGCTGATCTAAGAATCTACAGGGCAAGTCTGTAGGCAGTCAACACTAAAATAATAATTCTGTTACCTGTGTAAACACACTTCATTTGCATGAATGTGTGCAATTACCTCCAGGTTTGCAACAGAGCTAGACGAGGGCAACAAAGCCTTTGTCTTAGCATTGACTACTAGAAATCCTAACCTGGCTTCCATCAGGCATTGCTGTCCTGTGTTCATATCTTCCAAGCAGAAAGGGCTAGAAACTTGCTGTTTCACAATGAAATCCATGATTCTCAGGATCATGAAACTGCAGCTAGCGCTCCATTCTGTGCTTCACTGTGGAAATTATGGCAAGATTCCAGGAATCCTGCTAATGGAGCGGCTTCTTTTTCTTTTATGAACAGGGCAATGTTCTTGGCACACTGTGGGAAGTCCTGACACCCCATCCCATCCCCCACCCTGAAAGTTTCCGTCTATAGCAGACGATGGGAAGCTGCTCCAAATTCTGAGGAATGACACCCACAGCTACAACCCCGCCAAAGTTTAGCACTTTCAAATTCAATTTACTTCAAGGAGCGTGTTTACGGATATCCTTAAAAGTTCACCCACTCCCATTGAAACTTAATTGGAATTCGAGTCCTTCAGTTAAGCTGGATTAAGCCTCATTATGCTATTAACTACATAGTTCAATAGTGACACTCATAGTCATGCTGAAAACCATCATTGCTGTCACACACTCTTCTCTCTCCATTACTCACTATGAGCTGATTATTCATATGTTGAACTATGATTGTTGTCTTCTTTTGATTCAAGGATGGCCAACTAGTGATGGGAGGGGTGCGTTTTATCTAGCAGTGGCCCAAATTTGGGGCCTGCTGGGTAATCTTGGGTCAATTACACTTTTTCAGCCTCAGCTACCTCACAGGATGGCAAGGATAAAATGATGAGTATGCTGCTCTGAGCTCCTTGGCAGAAGGACAGGGTAGAAATAAAATGTATCAGATGAAGATGTGCCTCATGGAAAAAGACTATCACATGGTCCCAACAATATCACAGAGTCTAAGAAATACTGGCAAAATTACAGAGTTCTGCAGCAACCTTCTGTCCTTCAGCCACTGTTCAGTAGTTCTCTCTTTCAAGATCCAAGACAACATGGGACCCACATTTCACTTGTTTGCTCTCTGTTATGTTATGTTATGTTATGTTATGTTATGTTATGTTATGTTATGCCTTTCTCCTCCTTTTCTCTCTCCTTTTTCCTCCAATTTATTCTCTTAAGAAAATTTAACAAAAATTTGATGATAATGCTATCAGACCTCATCTGATGTCAGGGTGCCATTGATGTCTCTGATGTCATTGAAGACCAATGGTCTTGTCAGGCTGACCAAGGAACCTCCTAAGCAAGGGCAGGCTGACCAAGGGGAGTAGTGCCTAGTGGTTAGACCCATTCCTACTTCCCACTTTCCCTTTACTGGGCCAGCAGTTGAATGGGTAAAAACCGTAGTGGATTGTATCCGCTGCCACCATCCCAGGCTACAGAGAAGGGACACATGGGGGAAAAAAAACTTCCCTTGCAGGAAAGCACTGACCCCGAAGGTTAGTAGAAATCAAGCCCACAGAATGTCTGCAGTGTGAGTAGAAGTGACAATCCACTTATTTCCCTGTGAACAGACCAAGGTTCAAAATGAAACTACTTTAAGTTGAAACTGAATGAAAAAAAGGCAAGTACAGCCAGATTATGAAAAATGTCTGGAAATGACTGGAAAGCATAAAGAAGAGATTTTTATCAAAAGGATGTGACAACCATTACTGGCCAGCAGATGGAACTGAGATATTCCTGGATCTCACCAGTGGGGTGCCTGAAGTTCTTGAGACATTGTAAGCATGCTGAAAAATAAGGGGTGGGGGGAAACTTTACAAGAATCCTAACTAGACAGTCCCTAGCTTATCCTACTTACATGGAAAGGAACCCCAAGAACTTTCACTATCTTTCACTTGAGTTTTATGAAACTCAAACAATGTCTTGCAGCAGTTTAAAGAATGATATGAGCAATTTATTTCAATTCAAACATTCATGGATTACAGTCTACTTCATCAGATATAAGATCAAGTAGGTGCTCTTCTCTGAGCTCCCAACAAGTGGGTCACTAAGGTGACTTGTTGAGAACGAGCCCTCTTCCTGTGGGCTTGGAAATTTATAACTCAACTATAATGAGGTCATCAGATTATCTGACTGGGGGAGTGAAATCTGCCTGGTCACTCCATCTAATCTCTTGGACTAAGACAGACAGGTTTGTCTACCCAATAGACAAGGTAAGTATTGCTCAGCAGAATAGCTGCCCAGACAGATGATGAATCCTGAATCCACATGCATCATGTGACTGGTTGGCAATGATGGTTTTTCAAATAAAGGACAGAGCTAGCCTGTAAAGAATGTCCCAGCAGCTTCCAGGCTGCTGACAGGAACAGAAGCCTCTAGGAAGCCAAACATTTACAAAAAACAGGAAAAATTTGCAAAGAAATAGTGGGAAAACAGGGAAAATGCAGGGGATCCATTACAGATCTGGAGAATGGAGTGTCCCAGAATACAGACACTAACCATCCCGTGAGCACACAGAGACTGAACGTGCGTGCGTCATGCTTTCTTAACATAACAATTATCAGGAAAAACAATTTGAGAATTTCCCGTCACCTCTGGCATCTTACCTTGTAACAACATAATGGGCAAATGCTGATAAGCATAAGAAAGGACTTCAAATAGAGTGAATGGTTACATTCCCATAATACTGGAACACTTGGAAGACAATGGGCTATATATTGCGTGTGTGTGCTTGGGATGATTTTTGGAGCTGCAGTGGTCTCCAGTGGTCTCTCTCTCTCTCTCTCTCTCACACGCACGCACGCACGCACGCACGCACGCATGCTCTTCCCTATGGTGGTAACAAAATTATTGCATACTTATTTCGAACATAAAATGAGTACAAAATGAGGATTAATTTTGGATGGGATATGTTTCTGAGGGTGCAATCCTAACCAATTTTTCAGCACTAGGGTAAGGGCAATTCAGCTCTGAGATAAGGGGACAAACATTCCCTTACCTTGAGGATGCCTCCGTGACTGCCCCCCAACTGCAGGATGCAGGATATGTTCATTGGCACCGCTATGTCAGTACTGGAAAGTTGGTCAAGATTGCACCCTGAGTTTCTGAACTGAAGTTTCTGAGTTACACAGAATGTTTCAGTCGCTTCCCTGTGCAAAGATGGACTGCTGTATTTCATGTTGACAGCCAACATCCTGCTGTTATTGTATGATGTATTTGTTTTTAAAAGTACTTCAAAATGTCCAGGTGCTTGAGAAAAACGAACTGCAATTTCACAGTCTCATAGACATGATACAAAAGGGAGGGGAATGGAAGAGGAAAACAAGTGTAAAAACATGTATTTGTAATGTTAGTTACATAATTGTTATAATGATCAGGTGGAATCACCACTGAGAGAGTTCGAAGAAGGAAGAAGCCAAAAGGCAGTTTGTCTCCACCAGGGCAATCAATGGAACCTTGTTGTCTCATTACTGCGGTGAAATTACTGCTGAACGAGGCAATTCTGGGAGGAGAGACCCAATGGCACTGGGTATAAACAAGACATCAACACTGCACCGACTTTTCCTTTTGAACAAGGAGAACAATCCATTCTATAACAACCTCTCAGAGAGTTTTATGAAGCTCAAACAATGTCTTGCAGCAGTTTAAAGACTAAGCAATTTATTTCAATACAAACATTCATTGGTTACAGTCTACTTCATCAGATATAAGACCTGTTCCTCCAATTGTTTATATTTCATTTCCTCTTATCAGCCAATGAAGTGAAACAAGAGTACTAATTATCCATGGATTTGGGACCCACAGATTTGCTTCTCCACAGACTTCAAACCCCCCCCCCCCCAAATGGATCCTGCCCCTCAACCTCTGAACCTGACAGGAGCTATGCACCCATCAGGCCTAGATGGCTTTCTGAGGCCTGCTGAGGTAATGGGTATCTGCACGTGGCCCAGAAGGGCCTCAGAAGGGCCGTTTAGGCAAAATAAAAATAAAAATCAACTACTTCTGATTTTCAGTATTTTGGTGTTTTTAATGTGTTATAAGGCATTATGAAGCTTGGAGAAGCCCTGATTTTTTATAAAGGCTATACATGACAGGCTATACATTTGAAGCTGACATAGTTTTTTCTTTTTGAATGTGAACTTTTCCAAATCTTTGCTCATACCAGTAAATAAATGAGTATTCTGCATGGGAGCCACTTCTCATGAGCATTAGGTACCCATGACAGTCACAACCAAGTGTGCACATGAGTGCTGCTGCACATTGTATTGCAGTGGAGCTTGGTCCAGGTTTTTCTAGGTACTGCCTGAACTATTACTGAAACTAGCAAAGCCATCTTGACCCAGAACTATATAATAGCTAGACAGAAAAAAATGAGCATTTTTTGTTACTAAATACTGGAAACAGAATGAATGTCACTATTTGTTGACAATCCCAGTCAAACTTCTAAATTTGCTTTCCTTATTTAATAACTGATTTCTTCAGAGCACAATCCTAATGTTGCGCTTGGCCAATGTAAATCTGTTATGCCAGCTCAGGAGTGTCACGAACATGCCATAACGCACAAGAGGCACTTTTTCAGGTGGTCTTCCTCTTATATTTAGCAGGGAGAGAGCAGCACAGTGTCTTTTCTAGAGGCTGTTTGCTGGTGTTTTTCTGCATCTTTTTAGATTCTGAGCCCTTCTGGGATAGGGAGCCATTTAACTATTGGATTTTGTCTGTAAATCGCTTTGTGAACTTTTTTGTTGCTGTTAAAAAGCAGCAGGGGTGCCGAATTGATCTCAACATTGGGGGTGCCCATAGCCACGCCCCTGATGTTGACGTAGCCACGCCCCTGGCATTTACATCACCATGCCCCCTAATGTGACCACGCCCCCTGTCATTGCGGCCCGGCTTCAGAAGCAGCTGCTTGCAGCACCCTCTTCCGAAGCCAGGGTGGGCAATCGCTGCCTCGGAATCGGCTACCTTGCATTGCAGCTAGGCGTTGCAAGGCAGCCCGGTCCCCTTCCGAGGCCAGGGCGGGTGAGCCAATGAGCTTCTTCCAGAGGCACCAGCGACACTTCGGGAAGGAGCTCATTGGCTCGATTGCACTGCCCTCATCTTGGCCTGTTCGCCACTGGGTCAGGCGCAATCCCGGCCCAGCGCTGAACATGGGGGTGCTGTGCTGTGTGGGGTGCCCGACATTGGGGGTGCAGAGCACCCCCAGAAAATTTTGTGGGTGCCGACAGCATACCAGCACCCACGGAGTTGGCACTACTGAAAAGCAGTATATAAATACTGTTAATAATTAAATAATAATATTGCAGGAACTGACAATATTCTATATAATTATTTAAGTACAATAATTAAAAAATAATATTGCAGAAAATGATAAGCTCTACAATACCAACTCAAACTCTCTGCCGAGGTAACATGATAAGATAAATTATCAACTAGTATTGGACTAGTATTGGAATGTGTTTCATAGGTGGCAGCATAAGCCTATGCATGTCTACTCAGAAGTAAGTACCACTGTGTTCAGTGAGGCTTACTCCCAGGAAAGCGTTCTAATAGCCTAAATGAAATGCCTGCCTAAGCATTTTAAGGCAGAGGCCTAATTTTCTAGATAGCTATGGATTTTATTGATTTATCGCTCCTTGTTAACTAGTCAGCTTTAAAGCTTTCCTTATATTATGTCACAGGCTTTATATAACAAGCAAGCACAGCATTCCCTGTGTGCCTTTTGGAATGGAAGGTCTTCTCCTGACCAATTTCCCACAAGAGGCAGGTCACACTAGTATAATCTAATGCACATCCCTCAGAATTTAAACAGCAATTTAAGGATTGGGCTATTCGGGGTTTTTCTGTGCTATATGTTCTGATGGATGTATCTGTATCTTAAAGAAGCCCCAAAGATGCACACATACCCTATGAAGTCACATTTTTGTTCTTTCTTTTTATTATACTTCTAATTTTATTGGGAAAATTCTAGGATTTAAAATGTTAGGATTATAAAGATGATACAGAATTCCATCCCCATGAACTGAAGACAACAAAGGCCTGACTTGTACAGTGATTTTGTAATTATGCATGTAGCTTGGGACTGGGAGTAAGCCTAGCTGAACTCCATGGTTACTTCAATAAGCCACATGCTGAATAGTAGCACATTTTCCCTCAAATCCATTGTCCATAAACTCTTTCTTTGCATTCCCCTTTCTCAATCACTTCCCAATCCAGAGGCCATCCTGGCCCTGGGGGGTCGCCTGCCCTGGGCCAAACCACTAGTCTGCCACCCATCAACCCTGGAAGTAATAGCGGTGATATCATCGCATCGCCGCAATCACTTCTGCTTGTAGAGCCTCCCAGTTCCTCCGATACACAGAGGAATCTTGCACCAAGGTTGCAACAACGCTAGATTCCTCCGTGTATTGGAAGGGCAGGTGCCGCTTCTAGCGTCGTGAAGCTGCTTGGCTTCATAGCGCTACAAGCGGTTCTTGGAGACTCCGATACACAGAGGAATCTCATGCCACTGCAATCTTGCAGACACTGCTTGAGGTGACACTGCCCCCCTCTTATAGGTGGAGAAGATGGCGGACCGCAGTAGTGGTGGGGAGTAAGGTGGCACACCAGGGCATTTGCCCCCTTTGCCCCCTGGCACACCAGGGCATTTGCCCCCCCCCAGTTACGCCACTGTTGCAGTCTGCTCCTGTCACCCTTCCTTCAGCCTCTTTATCTCTGAGCTGCTTGTCCTTCCCTTTGCCTTTGTCTTTAATGCCAGCCAAACTAACAAGTATCTCTTTCCTCATGAGGGTTAGACTGCAAAGTACTTAGTTCTCTCAGCAAATCAAAATTTCATGCCGCCTCAGGTGAGCCAATCTCTGCCTTGAGGCTTCAGTACCACAAGCGCAATACAATCTACAGATCATGCCCTCCCTGTGGTGATTCATGGCTCTACAAGTAGGCTGGCATAACAGCACTCCACAAGGCCTTGATGAGTCAGGTGTAAGCAGATGACAGGGCGGCGTGGGCAGAATGAGGGAGTGCCACTAGGAAGCCCAATCTTATCCACAGTATCAGGAAGGAAAAGCTTGTGCAACCCTGCCAGAATGTCATTAGATCCAACTTGGTGTATGGGCTAGAGCTGGCATTCAATGAAGAAATTGGAATTCATATCCCTATAGTCATACAAGCCTTCATCTTGAGCCTGACAGGACTATTGTAAGGATAGAACGGAAAACAATGTACTGTATGTTTTCCTGATCTGCTTGTACTGGGCCTGGATTTAAACGTTGTATATAAAATAATTGAAACTGATGGGTGTACAAGATTGCAGCCCATGTTTGGTACTACTAAGAGCTATCCCCATGTAAATCTATTAACTTTGGTAAAAGTCCATTTTAGATTGAAAGGAAGGCGCTCACAAAGAAATCCCTAATACTTTCGTGTGCGCGTGTAGATATGTGTGCGCCTAACACTACACGATCTGAACTAAAGGGAAATCAGCAAGCGTCAACAAAGCCGCCGCCCCCCAACGCATCCACGCAACTTAATTCCGACTAAACATGCGGAGGATCACGTTGGTCTGCATGCCCCTTAAAGAAAGCCCGTGATTTCTAAAACGTCGCCTTGCCGCGGGAGAGGAGAGGTATGTAGATGGAATCTTCTCCACTAACAAAGGGAAAAGTTAGGAAAGCTCTCCCCCGCTTTCTTTCTTAGCAACACTTTCCTTCCCCCTCCTTTCTTTGACCTGACCCCCCCCCCCGCTTCCCGAGAGAGACGGAGAGGTGCTCTTTGGCTCTCGGTTGGTGTCACACAACCTGGGGGTCAAATACCAGAGAGAGAGAGGGAGAAAGGGGCGGGATCAGGGGCTGATGATGTCAGCTCGGCTGGAAAGAGCGAGCAAGCGAGTGCCGGAGGAAGGGAAGGGAGGGGGAGAGCGAATGAGTGTTCCGGGTCAGGCACAGGAATGAAAAAAAGGTGGCCGAGGCCAGGAGCGGGGCGAGCTGCGCTCCTAGAGCCCACGGCCGACGAGATCTCGAAGCCACTGATTGGACAGCGAGGGCCCAATAAGACACAATACAAGGAGGAGGGGGCCCTTTTTCTTTTCCGTGCAGAGTTGCCTGCTCTTTTTTCGGGGACTGAAGGAACGGTGGAGGGACGGGAAAGAGTTTAAATATTCGACTAGGGCAGGAGTAGAAAGGCTGGTTCCTGCTGCAAGCTCGCTGCCTCCTCCTCTGGGACTGGAGGAGGAGGAGGAGGAAAAGAAGAAGAGAAGAAGAAGAAGGCGGTGGCTGGAGCCACCAAGGAGAGGGGCGCGCGCTTTAGAACCCGGCGTCGGCGAGGGTTGCTAAGGGGCGGGTTTGGACCCCGCGCGTGCCCGCCTGACTGCTGTGGGTGACTGAGGGCAAAAGTAGTGCGGGCTCGCTGGGCAGGAGCGGAATTGGAAGTCGCCCAGAAGAAGAGGAGGGGGCGGCTGCAAGGCTGAGGCGGCGCGCGCCGCCCCTGCCCCGAGTGGCTGCCAGAGCCCTACGCCGCTTCGGCGGGTGGCTGGCAGGCAGACGGGCGGCTCTTGCTGCCGCTGCGATGTTTCATTGCATCCCGCTGTGGCGGTGCAACCGTCATGTGGAGCTTATCGATAGGCGCCACTGCTCGCTGGCTGCCGTGCCCGAGGAAATCTATCGCTACAGCCGCAGCCTGGAAGAGCTCCTGCTGGACGCCAATCAGCTCCGCGAGCTGCCCAAGGTGAGCGCGAGCACAAAAGGGGACCTGGACCGGGGGTGGGAGAAGAAACAGGCAGCCTGCAGTTGAAGGGGGGGGGAGCTGGAGAACTTTCTCTAGAGGTCACAGGTGGGTCAGGAGTTCTCAATCTCTCCTCTTTTTTTCCCTCTCCCCCCCTCCCCGAAAGTGAAACTGCCCACCGAGAATGTTTAACCTCCTGGGCGCAACCACTGGAAGCCGGAGAAGGGGACGCCCTGTCTCCGCATCCGCCTTGAGCGAAATCAGTGCTGCTTCGCAAACTTCTGACGGCGGGGGCGGGGGCGAGACAGTCTGCTCATGACGCTTTCTCCCTGTCTGTTATGTACCTGTCGGTTCAGCAACTGTCTGCGCGGCCTCGTCCTGGGCAGCTTCCTCAGAAGAGGTTCTGCTGCGGTCACAAGAGAGAGTTCTTGGGACTGAAGGATTTTGTGTGCGCAGAACGCGGCTGGCGTGCTGGCAAAAGCCCGGGCCATGGGAATCGGGGGAGGAGTAGCAAGCGAGGAGGATGGACAAGGAGTTGGGTAGGTAGGGAAAAGCGAGCAACTAACAGCTGCCTTTGCATCGGCGCCATCTCTGCTGCCAACAGCCCCAAGTCTTGAGTCTTGAAAGACCTGCTTTTCCATGGGTATGACAGCCTCTTGTTTGGCTTGTAAAAGCTCTGCTTCCAGCCAGTTGCTGTCCACAAAGGAGCCTCTGCAATGTCATCGTGGGAACTGCATCGGTGCAAGGGATAAGTGGTATTTTGTTAGTGGTTCCCAAACGTTTTTGACTGAAGACTCCCTTGACCTACTGGCCCACTGACTGCAGCTCCCCATTAGAGATCCTATACATTGCACAGAGCAGTGGATTTTTTGTGTGGATTCTGTGGCTTCCCGGCAGGTTTCCACAGGAAGCCACGGCTCACAGATTGGAAACCACTGCAATGGGATATCTAGTTCTGCTTGAGTTATTTTCTGAGGAACTGGATTAGTGACTATTCTGGAGTTTTTCCTCTGTTGGTTGCATAAGCACTGTTCCCTCCCTTGCCGTCCATCATAGTTCCAGCTCTGTACTTGCACGAGTAAGAGTAACTTGGCCATCTGTGGACAATGCCTTGTGCTGTTCTTGTGATTGCGGTGGTGTTGTGACCAGCCATTGTGATTTTGGGGAAGGCGGATTACTGGTGCTGCTTAGATCTGTGGTTGCACTGGGCTGTGAATAGTTTCATCCCCGTAAGGATGGTTTGGAGTTACATGAGAACAAAATAAGTATTTGAGCTGTCCCTTTATACAGAGCAGATTATGTTGTTGCTGCCATATTCATAGTAATATGAGTTTACTAGGCTCTTGTGGTGCTATAATTGTAGATGTTTTTGGGCCCACCTAACTTTAAGATGTTTGAGTACAGTATATTTGAAAACTCTAACCTCGCACATCACCCATGGAGGAAGAATGATATAAACATGTGAAAAATAAGAATAGCAAAAACAGATCCCCTACTTTTAGGGCGCAATCCTAACCAAATTTCCAGCACTGACATAGCTGTGCTACTGGGGCGTGTTCTGCATCCTGCGGTGGAGTAGCAGTGATGGAGGCCTCCTCAAGGCAAGGGAATGTTTCTTCCCTTACCTTGGAGCTGCATTGCCCTTACCTGGTGCTGGAAAGTTGGTTAGGACTGCACCCTTCATCGCCATCGGTACAAATGGCAGCCTCCTGCATCGCTTTTGAAAGATGCTTGGATACGTCTCCAGTGAAGGCAACTCCAGAGTGATGGACAACTCTGTCTAGCCTGTAACTGTATCGTAGATACGTAGATGCAGCAGTGGTGGTGGTTGTCTGCACATCATGTAAGTGATGTTCGTCTTTAGATGAACCCAAATGTGCTGAGAAAGAAGAACCTGCCTGAAGCATAGGTGGAGTAGGAGACTTAATGAAAAGTGGGCAGAGGCAGCTGAGGCAAGAAGCAGTTAATAGAAGGGGAGACTTTGAAGAAACTTTACTGTGCTTAAGTGGCTGTAAGGAGTGGCTATATGCTGAGCAGGAGAGCTAGGAAGGTTCGTAAAATGAAAATAGATAGTGGTCTTGGGAGCAGAAACCTATGGAAACTTTTCATTCTTTATATGCCAACCTGCTCTTTTACTGTTGCTGTTTTTACTTGTGAAATTGTCTGATTGATTTTGTTATCTTGTACACGGCTGTGGGTTTTTAAAAAGTGGTATAGAAATAATCAAATAAATAAATAAAAGGATGGCGGAGACCTGAAATTGAAGAAAGGAGAAAAACAGTAATTGGGACTGAGATGAAGTACACATACTGTCCAGATGCAGGAGGGGCCATGTGCTTTTATCAGGAAGGATGTCCACAGGCAAGAATGAAAGCCAAGGAGGTAGTACAGTGCTAGACCTGGAGTCTGTCAAGGGTTCTGCTGGTTGACAATGTTATGACTGAGTGACGCTGTGGCAAAGTGGGCATGGAGCTGATTGTCTCACCTTGGTTTAAATTTTCAAGCCATTTCTCAGGATGAGGTTTCTAATTGATTCATATTGGGAATGGCCTGCAATTTTTTACTCCCTATCATGGAACCTACAGTGGTTAGGCAAGATGAGCTTAGGTAAGACGTACCTTGTTTGTAGAGCACTGTAAAGTTTCTTCTGACAGTGCTGTCTCAATTTCTCCTGTCACTTCCCAGTACCCGTCAATTTGCTGTATTTTATCTTTCTCCACTCCCACCTTAGGATAGGAATTAATCTGAAAATTATATGTAAATCAAATCATGGAGCAACTTTGGCAGCCTATTCAGGCTTTCCTGTGAACAATTAAAAATCCATTGTTTTCAACAAAAGCATCTTGTGGGTTGGTATTGTGTAGTAAAAAGTGATGCTAAGAAAACATCTTGATCCTTGAACATCTTGAGTGGCAAGGGAGGATACTGACCGGTATTAATAACTGCAGTAGTATCATACTTGGAAAAAATCCCAGGTGCAGAGGCATGTAAACTTTTGAAATGTATTTTTCAGCTTAGAATGTAATAGCTATATACTGTATTTTAAATCCTATATATGGGTATCTAGCTGAGGGGCAATTAGGTACTCTTGCTTGAATCTGTATATTCAGTAGTATACTGAGGGCACAATCCTAACCAACTTTCCAGCCCCAGGGTAAGGGCAATGCAGCTCCAGTACAGGGTAAGTAAAGGGAACAAACTTTGCTTTACTTGAGGAGGCCTCCATGAATCCCCCCCCCC